>BTHU01000004.1:127159729-127697229 GCA_036184795.1 Tokudaia tokunoshimensis
GAGAAAAGAACAGGAAACAGATGTTAATCATGAACAACCAAAGATCTCAAACGGCTTGGCACATTTTAAAACAAGATCAAGTTGGCATGGCGGCACATACCTTTAATTCCTGGAACTTACAGGGCAGCTAGATCTCTGAGTTCAGGACCAACCTGGTCTACAAAGTGAGTTCCAGGACAACTAAGGCTATCATATCCTTTCTCAGAGAGGAGGGTAGGGAGGTGAGAGGGCCTTTTGAGAAGTGAACGTCAATTCAGAAACAAAATACACGGGAAGTTTTGCGCATGCAGGCAGCCTGCCGCATACACACAAGGCTCTGGATTCCACTCCCAGACAGATCTGCAAAACCATGAAAGGGGCCAAGGAATTCTGTAGACAATGATTATGGGAGAGAGAGAGAGGAGGGAGATGCAGGAACATATATGCTTTGATTTTTTTTTTTTGATGTGGCATTTGGGATGAAGCCAAGGGCTCATTAAGGGAGCTCGTCAAGTGCTTGCCCAACAAGCACAGAGACTTGAGTTTGATTCACCTACATAAAACGCCAGGGATGGCAGCGCATGACAGCAGTCCCAGCAACCCCAGGCACAGAGAGAAAGACCCTTGGGGTATGCAGGGCAGGCAACCCAGCCTAGCCTATGCAGTGAGCTCCAGGCAAATGAAAGACGTTGTCTCAAGAAACAAGATGGTAACTGGAGAGACAACTCAGTGATTAAGAGCACCGATTGCTCTTCCGAAGAACCTGGGTTCATTTCCCAAATAGCACCCACCTGATGGCTGACAACCATCTATAATCCAGTTCCAGGAGATCGCAGGCCCTCTTGTGGCTTCTGCATGACACACAGAAGCACACTCAGGAGAGACACTCAGACCCACAAAATAAAATGAATCTTAAAAACCACAGTAAGAAGATGGATGGCTCCTGAGGAATGACACCCAAGGTTAACCATGGATCTACACACACACACACACACACAGACACAAACACACACAGACACACACACAAACACACAGACACACACACACACACAGACACAGACACAAACACACACAGACACACACACAGACACACACACACACACACACACGAGGTTAGGTATTATAGCTGAGTGATGACACATCTGCCTAGTATATACAGGTTGTGGGTTCCATTTCCAGCACTAAGGAAAGAGGAAAAGCAGAAAATGGAATCTCCTAGAGAATTTTTTAAAATTATATGTGTGTTCTGCCTTGTCTTAGTTACTATTTCATAGCTATGAAAAGACACCATGTCAAAGGACACTTTTTTTTTTTGAAACAGGGTTTCTCTGTATAGCCCTGGGTGTCCTGGAACTTACTCTGTAGACCAGGCTGGCCTTGAACTCAGAAATCCACCTGCCTCTGCCTCCCAAGTGCTGGGATTAAAGGCATGTGCCACCACTGCCCGGCTTCCAAGGACTCTTATAACACATTTAATTAAGGGCTTATTTACAGCTTCAAACGGTTAGTCCATGATCATCCTAGTGGGGACTGTGGTAGTCCCCAGTTAGGCATGGCGCTGGAGAAGTAGCTCAGAGCTACATCTTGATTCTCAGACAGCAGCCAGAGAGGACAACACTGGGCCTGGCAGGGGCTTTTGAAACCTCAAAGTCCACTCCCCGATGACATGCCTCCTCCAACAAGGCCACACCTCCTAATCCTTCCCAAACAGTTCTGTTAACTAGGGACTAGGCATTCAGACACATGAATCTATTGGAGGCATTCTCATTGAATCTGCCATATGCCTGCATGTATTACATATGTCTGTGTGAGCCTGGCAACAGAGGAAACTAGAAGACTGTGTCAATCCCCTGGAACTGGGCTTACATGTGGTGGTTAAACACTATGTGGGTGTTGGGACTTAAACCTGGGTCCTCTGGAAGTGTAGCTGGTGCTCTTGACCGTCGAGCCATTTCCCCAACCCCTCAGGGGATTTGTTTATTTTTCCAAGACAGGGTTTCTCTGTGCAGCCCTGGCTGTTCAGAAACTCACTCTGTAGACCAGGCTGACCTTAGACTCACAAAGATAAACCCACTGTGTGAAATGGTATGATTGATTCTCACAAAATACAAATACAAAATTACTATCTGACCCAGCCATTTCACCTATAGGTACATAAATCAACTGAAAATGGAAATTCAAACACCAATATCACAGCAATTTTATCCACAATAGTCAAAGGGTAAAAATGACTAATACGTTCATGACATGGGAATCAATTTTTAGAATAAAACCACTTACTCTTTTCTTTTTTGCTACCCAGCTCTTTATCTTCTGTGTCAATGATAGCTTAAACTGCAAAATTAAGAACAGAATGTTTGTAAATACATACACATATATATATATATACATACATAAAAATTTATTTATTCATTATATGCAAGTACACTGCAGCTGTTCTCAAACACACCAGAAGAGGGCATCATATCTCATCATGGATGGTTGTGAGCCACCATATGGTCCCTGGGATTTGAACTCAGGACCTTCAGAAGAGCAGTCAAGTGCTTTTAACTGCTGAGCCATCCCTCCAGCCCCATACATATATATTTATGTATTCGTTTCTGAATATATGAATGAGGAATGTGATGGTTTAAATAGAAATGGTCCCCACGGGCTCATGTGTTTAAATACTTAGCTCACAGGGAGTGGCACTATTAGGAGGGGTGGCCTTGTTGAAAGAAGTGTGTCACTGGAGCATGGGCTTTGAGGTCTCAATAGCTCAGGCCACTTCATTTTTTGCTGCCTGTGGATCCAGATGTAGAACGCTCCTACTTCAGAACCATGTCTGCCTGGGTGCAGCCCTGCTTCCCGCAATGATGATAACGAACTGAACCTCTGAAACTATAAGCCAGCCCCAATTAAAGGTTTTCCTTTATGAGAGCTGCCATGTTCATGGTGTCTCTTTATAGCAATAAAATCCTTACTAAGACAAGGAGCTGCTGTTTAATGGGCTAGGTTTGCTTTAGATGAGAAAAAGAAGGAAGCGTGGGAGATGGCTAGATCACAGCTGGTGCCCTGTAATGTGGGTGACCCAGGTGCCACCATGAACACTTGATAACAGTCCCAGGGCACACTGGCACACACCTGTGATCCTGGCACTCAGGAGATGAGGGTGGTAGGCTCTGTAGTGTGAGGTCATTCTCCACTACAAAACAAGTTTGAGGCCAACCTGGGAAATATGAGACTCATTCTCAAAAGAAAAAGCGTCTAAAATGGTCAATTAGGAGGCTGAGACAGGAGAATCTCAAGCTTGTTGAGACCAGCCCAGGCTACAGGGAAGACCCTATCTCAAAACAAACAAAGGCAAAAACACAATGCAGGCCAGGCAGTGGCGGTCCATACCTTTAATGCCAGCACTCAGGAAGCAAAGGCAGGGAGATCTCTGAGTTCAAGGCCAGCCTCATTTACAGAATGAGATCCAGGACAGCCAGGGCTACATGAAGAAACCCTGTCTCAAAAAAAAACAGAAGCAAACATACAAACAAAACGTGCCAACAATGATGGCATGTCCCTATAGCCCAGCACTTAGGCTGGGGCAGGAAGATTATGAGTTCAAGACCAGCATGGCAAGTTTGATGTTCGCTTGGGTAAAGAGCTAAAATGGTGATATTTATGTTATGTATTATCTAGCTATATTTAAAAAAAACTACTAAAATAGAAGTCCTCAAAAATAAGAAAACCACTACCAGCAGTAAAAATTGTACAATGGATTTGAACAAACATTTGCCACGCAAGAGAAAGGAATGGTAAAAGGAAATATATGCAATAACATTAGTTATTAGAAATTAAAAATAAGGGCTGGAGAGATGGCTCAGTGGTAAAGAGCACTGAGTGCCCTTCCAGAGGTCCTGAGTTTAATTCCCAGCAACCACATGGTGACTCACAATAATCTGTAATGGAATCTGATGCCCTCTTCTGAAAGTATACTTGCATAAAGACAAATCAATCTTTAAAAAAGAAAATGAGAAAAGAAATTGAAGATAAAAAGATAAAACCACAGTGATACACCACTGAACATGACATGACTTTTTTTTTAAATCCCTTGCTGGTCTGGAACTCAGAGCTCCATCTGCCTCAGGGATTAAAGGAGAGTGCCCCACACCCAGCTTCAGTAATACTTTTAAAAGCTTGACAGTACACCTACCAAGTGGCAGGAATGACCCATTCAGGCCTGGGTCCTGAGTCTTGGTCCCACTCTGGCCAGGCATATCTACTCTCTAAGCTTTAGCTTTCTATTTGGGAAGCAAAAGGGGCTGTCCTGGGGTTCTATGAATCAAAGTGTTTACTTTACTGTCAGCCTGATTATATTAAGAAACATCCAGGGCTGGAGAGATGGCTCAGTGGTTAAGAGCACTGACTGCTCTTCCAAAGGTCCTGAGTTGAATTCCCAGCAACCACATGGTGGCTCACAACCATCTACAATGAGATCTGATGCCCTCTTCTGGTGGGTCTGAAGACAGCTGCAGTGTGCTCATATAAATAAAAAGTAAATAAATCTTTAAAAAAAAGAAACCCCCAGGAGCTGAAAAGACAGCTCAGCGGTGAGGAGCACCCCCTGCTCTTAGGGATGTCCAGTTCCCAGTGTCTATCCAGTGGTTCAAAACCAGCTGTAACTCCACCTTCAGGGATCTGACGCCTCTGGCCTCTGAGGACACCTGCACTCATGTACACATGCCCACATGTGTACACACATATGTACACATAATTTAAAATAATAAAAATAGGGGTTGGAGAGATAACTTAGGAGTTAAGAGACAGTCTGCTCTCCAGAGGGCCTGAGTTCACTTCCCAGAATCCAAATGGTGGCTTTCAAACATCAGTAACTCCAGTTGCAGAGGATCTGATGCCCTCTTCTGGCTTCCAGAGGCAATATAAGCACACAGTGCACCAACAAACTTGTAAAATACCCATACTCAATAATTGCTTTTTTCTGGAACAAGGAAGAACTGTCTATGTAGATCAGACTGGCCTCAAACATTTAGAGACCGTCCTGCCTCTGCCTTCAAGTGCAAAGATTAAAGGTGTGTGCACTACACCTGGCCCCATAAAAATTTGAAAAATATAATAGTAGTAGTAATAATAATAAATAATGACAGTAACTTTAAAATATTTGAAAGAGCAAAAACTGCCTAGGAGCTCAGCTCAGCCTTGAATGTGTGTGAAATGCCTGTCTAAGGACAGTTAGATCCTGAGGGCTCTGATCCAAGTGAATCCTAAAGAGTAAATCTACCCTTTAAAGCCATGATATCATAGCAGTGTAGATGATGGAACTGTGGAAGGTGGGGTCTGAGGAGAAGAAGCAGGTCCTGGGATTGCGGGGAGAGGGGGCTGGGTTTTACTCTGGCTTCTTTTGTTTTCTTCTTTTTCTGCTTCCTAGTCAGAAAGAACTAAACAAGCTCATGCCACACCTACCCCTGCACATAGACTAACAGAAATATTTTTCATGTAAATCTTCAATTTTATCAGAAAATGTTTGTAATTCCTCTTTCAATTAATTTAGTAATGGTTTTTTTTAATGTCTACCATTTTACCTTCATTATTTTTCATGATAATCTTCAGTTTTAACATGTTTTTCTATATATTTCTTCTATTTTATCAGAAATATTTTCCAAGTAAATCCCTGATTTTATTACAAAATGTTTTTAAGTCCACCTTCAATTAATTTAGAAAAGTCTTTTATATCTACCATTTTATCAGTATAATTTTCCACGAAATAGTCAATTTTAATGTTTGTTTATATATTTCTTGAATTTTATCAGAAATATTTTCCATGTAAATCTTCAATTTTACCTGAAAATGTTTATAATTCCATTTTCAATCAACTTAGAATTATTTTATGCCTACCATTTTATCTGTATAATTTTCCATGATAACCTTCGATTTTAACATGTTTTTCTATATATTTCTTCAATTTTTATCAGAAATATTTTCCATGTAAATCTTCAACTTTATCAGAAAATGTGTATATGTCCACTTTTAATCAACTTAGTAATACTTTTATGCCTACCATTATTATATCTATATAAAATTTTCCATGATAATCTTCAATTTTAACATGTTTTTCTATATTTTTCTACAATTTTATCAGAAATATTTTCCATGTAAATCTTCAATTCTATCATAAAATATTTCTATTTCATTTTTCAATTAATTTAGCAATGTTTTTTGTCTACCACTTTACTCTTTAATTTCTCATGAAAATTGTCAATTTTAACGTGTTTTTCTATATATTTCTTCTATTTTATCAGAAATATTTTCCACATAAATCTTCAATTTTATCATAAAATGTTTTTACTTCCATTTTCAATAAAAGAACATGCTTTTCAAAAAAAAAAAAAAGAAATCCTGACTAAGACAAATGGTACCAGCATAGTGAGGTATTCCTGTGACAACCTGACCATGTTTTGGGGAGGACTGTGGAAGGACTTTGGAACTTTGGGCTAGAAGATCCATTTGGTGTTAAGAGCTCTGTGGGATGTTGTGTAGGAACTTGGAAGATAATGTTGAGAACAGTGCAGATGATGGAGGCCTAGCTTGTGAAATTTCAGAGGGAAGATTAAAGACTCTTATTGGGACTGTTGCTATTTTGATTGTGACAATTCTGTGGTTTTGGTTAGCTGGGGCTGAGGAATCATCTGTGATTAACAAGATAACAGAACTACTAAATTGAAAACTTTGCATTACTGGGACTATTGATGCTGGTTAGCTGGAGCTAAGAAATTAGCAGTGATTAAGAAGAAACCAGCATCATTGAGGTGAAATCTTCTGGGAAGTGTTTTCTGAGAGCACAGAGACTGTGTTCCAGAGATGGCCAAGGTTGTACCCTTGTGCTGTGACTGGACTTGGTAAAGTCACCTGGGTGACTTTTGAATGAAGTCATGAAGGGGTCATGAAGAGCAGCTGAGGCTCAGCACTGTGAGAGACCGCAGAAGGTCACTGGTGAAGGTGCAGTCTCAGTTGCAAATGATGAACCAGGTCTTGAAGGGATCATGCAAAGGAGTTGAGGCTTGGCACCATGAAGAGAGCCTATGAGAGGCTATAGGTGAAGCCTAGTTACAGCGGAAGACAGCAGTGTTTTGGAAATACCAGTACCATGAGATGACCACCAAGAACAGCAGCAGCAGTGGAGTACAGGCAGCTGGAGCCTAGAAGATAAGCTGTGTGGTACAAAGGGCAGAGCTGGAGAAGTGGCCCAAGCCCTTGGAGGAGCCTAGAAGATTGTGAGTAGATCCCATACATTGGACAGTTGGAGTTTGATTTTGATTTTAATTCTGACTGTGCCCTGATATTTTTCCCTCTTGAAGTAAGAAATTATTTTTTTAGTGGAGCCCACAGTTAAGAGACTTTGAATTGTAAAAAGACTTTGAATTTTAAAAGAAATTGGATATTTTGAAGGGATTGAAATTTTAATATGTAAGAATTTGCAAAGACTGTGAGACTTTTAAAGTTATTTAGATCTTGGGGATGAATAAGAAAGTAAGAGTTGAGGCTTAATAGTGATGTGTTTGTGTGTCAAGTTGACAAGGGGTAAGTTGTACTGGCTGGTTTTGTGTGTCAACTTGACACAAGCTGGAGTTATCACAGAGAAGGGAGCCTCCCTTGAGGAAATGCCTCCATGAGATCCAGCTGTGGGGCATTTTCTCAATTAGTGATCAAGAGGGGAGGGTCCCTTGTGGGTGGTGCCATCCCTGGGCTGGTAGTCCTGGATTTTGTAAGAAAGCAAGCTGAGCAAGCCAGGGGAAGCAAACTAGAAATCAGCATTCCTCCATGGCCTTGGCTTCAGCTCCTGCCTCCAAGTTCCTGCCCTGTGTGAGTTCCTGTCCTGACTTCCTTTGGTGATGAACAGCAGCATGGAAGCAAAAGCTGAATAAACCCTTTCCTCCCCAACTTCCTTTCTTGGTCATGTTTTGTGCAGGAATAGAAACCCTAACCAAGACAGGCTGCTTTAATACTGAATGCTGCCTGTCACAAGGAATAAGACTGTCATTAATATAGAGTAGTAAACCAGGGAACCAGGCAGAAGGAACTTTGAAGCCACTAGGTCTAGCAAACACAAGGGCTCAAGGAAAAGAACTTAGGCAATAGCAAATGCAAATAGCAATCTATTTCAGAGAATGGGGACAACTGGGACAGAGTATCTTGTGTAAGGAAGTAATAGCTGATCAACAGAAATGCAGATTTAGAGTAGCCAGAAAAAGCTTCAAGCCTAGTGGGAAGTCTCCCAAGCTTACAGGTCAGCAACTACCAAAGAAACAAAAACAAACAAACAAAAAAACCGGAAGAATCCCTGAGGTGAGTTTCAAGGTTGACTTTCATACCCCTAGGGGAGACGTCCTCCAAGGATGATCCAGATGATCATCAGAAATCTGTCCTAATGGTTGTTATGGGGCTGTTTCACGAGCCCTGCACAGACTTTTAGCAAGGATGACTTAAAATCCCATCATATGGGGCCTGAACTGGGTGGTTTTTGGGTCAATCTGATACTAGAATCTTCAGAAAGGAAGGAGCTTCAATTGAGGAAATGCTTGCATGAGATCCAGCTGTAAGGCATTTTCTCAATTAGTGATCAATGGGGGAGGGCCCAACCCACTGTGGGTGGTGCTACCCTTGTTCTGGTTCTAATAAGAAAGCAGGGTGAGCAAGCTAAGGAAGGCAAGGCATTAAGCAGCACCCTCCATACCCTCTTCAGCTCCTGCTTCCAGGTTCCTGCCCTGTGTGAGCTCCTGTCCTGACCTCCTTTGATGATGAACAGTGATGAGGAAGTGTAAGCTGAATAAACCCTTTCTTCTCCAAGTTGCCTCTGCCTCTCAAGCACTGGGATTAAAGGCATGCACCCTCACTGCCTCGCAGTCTTTTTCCCTCCTGGCTTGTATCCCCTGTTCCCTACCCTGAACTCTACAGCCCAGTGCTGGGCTGCCCTTCCCCCAGAGGCTCTTCCCTGTACCATCCAGCCATTTTGGTTACCTTCGTACCTTTAGGCTTCCTGGCTGTGGTGCCTGGCTCCCCTCTCTCCCTTCTGCCTTCCACTTCTCTCTCTCCACAACATGGCTCAGGATCATGTCCCCTCTGGACTCTCCCAGGTGTCTCCGACTCTGGCTATGCTCACCCTGTTATCTATGATAAACCTTCCCCTCCACTGTGCCTAGGAACCACAGTCATGTTCTTTCCTTTTTCTCTTTTCCATTCAAGTTCTTGCATCCAGATTTTTTATCGTGTAGATTAAAACAGCAACAACTGTAGCTCAGAGGCTGAAGGCAATGTACCTGACCTAATGAAAACGTGTGTGTGTGTGTGTGTGTGTGTGTGTGTGTGTGTGTGTGCGCGCGCGCGCGCGCACTTCATCCACTCGAATGTCCGGGTGTGTGAGGAGGCTAGAAGAGAGTGCTTTACCCTATAGTTCTCCTCATTGCCTTGAGATAGGGTCTCAAGTTGAATTTAGAAGTATGTATTGGATAGGCTAACCACACAGCTCTTTTGAGCTCTACCTAGGCCCAACATTAAGGTTGTAGGCTAGCTCAGCCATGCCTGGCTTTTACCTGGGTACAGGGAGATTCGTGTTCTCATGCTTGCTCGGCAAGCACTGGTAGAAGAATTTTAATCCAGCAACATGACTGCTCCAGCAAGGGATCACATCCAAAGACCTTCTAGGTCTGTGTAATCCGGCTGGAATGACACACCTTTAATTCCTTAGTACATACCTTAATCTCTCTCTTTTTTTTTTGGTTTTTCAAGACAGGGTTTCTCTGGGTAGCCCTGGCTGTCCTGGAACTCACTTTGTAGACCAGGCTGGCCTCGAACTCAGAAATCCTCCTGCCTCTGCCTCCCAAGTGCTGGGATTAAAGGCGTGCGACACCACCGCCCAGCCATACCTTAATCTCTTAACAGTGAAGGTAAGGAAGGCTAGTATATATAGAAGGAATTGGGTTGATCTGAAAGAGACATCTAATTAAGGGGCAGACAAAGTGTTGAATCAGAGAAAGATTTGACAGAATGAGTCAGAGATAGGATGTGCCCAACTCACAGGAGAATAGCACTGGAAAAGACTACTGAAGAGCAGAGAGAGGGAAAAAAGGTGTGGTGGTGTGGTTGTGTATTTGGCAGTTTAACGGGACAGTTTTACAGTCACAGGTTGCAGAGAGAACTAGGTTGGCACAGGTGAAGACAGAATGAGCTAGAAGATTAGAATGGACTGCCAGAGTCAGTATGAGGCCAGAGCAATTCAGTCAGAAGCCAAGAGACGCCGAATTAAATCAGTCATCTTGGAAGATTAGACTGGAGGCTAGAACCTTTTAGGACATAGAAGGAAATTCGTGGGCTGCCCAGAGCTGCGTATTCACAAAGCTTGGGTACCATGCTCATCTCATCCCATTATCTGAGCTTCCAAGCATCCTTACCAACTGCAACATCTCCCTAGCTCTGAAAACACTTTTTAAAGCTTTGTCTTTTCCAGAGCTTTATTTACCCCACTTGACAACTGTGAGGTAGGTACGTACTATTTACTGCTGGGGTTCCTAAAGCAAAGAAACCTGGAAAAGATGTTTCCAGACAGCTGATTTGAACACTCTAGACAGCAGCTAGTCAACAAAACTATACTATAAACTGTATGTGTAATTTAAAATTTTCGTAGTAGTTGTATTTTAAAATTAAAGACACAGGTAAAATTTAATAATATAGTTTATTTGACCACATACATACAAAATTACATAGCATACTCAAATATGTAATAAATATAAAACCTTTTTCTTTTCCTACACAGACGCATGTATATTCTACACTATAATACATCTCAATTTCCAGGTATTTGCATTATTTCAAAGGTTAGTAAATACCTGAAGCAAATGGCTACCATATGGGACGTCGTTAATTACAGTCCACTTATTAATCTTTTTTAAAAAGATTTATTTACTTATGTATTCATCATTGCTCTCTTCAGACACACTAGAAGAGGGCATCAGACTCGATTACAGATGGCTGTGAGCCACCATGTGGTTGCTGAGAATTGAATTCAGGACCTCTGGAAGAGCAGTCTGTGCTCTTAACTACTGAGCCTTCTCTCCAGTCCCCTACTTATTAATCTTAAAGTTAAAAAGTAGTATCCGCCGAATCACTTTCTCTTGGTTTTCGAGGACAAGCAAAAGTAATGACAAAGAAGCCCTGAACATTTGTTTTGGGCCAGTCAAGTCTAAAGACTCTTGTCCCAAATACTTTGTCCTCCTCAAAATAAAGTGAGATTTATTGCACCTATGCAGGTGACAGGGTGTGTGTGTGTGTGTGTGTGTGTGTATGTGTGTGTGTGTATGTGTGTGTGTGTATCGAGAGTCTCAGCTCATTTTATAGCTCAGGGGTGGCCTCTAGATCTAGGATTACGGGTTTGAGAGGTTTTGTTTTATTTATTTTATTTTTTTTTTCGAGAAAGGATTTCTCTGTATAGCCCAGGGTATCCTAGAACTCATCTATAGACCAGGCTGGCCTCGAACTCAGAAATCCACCTGCCTCTGCTTCTCAAGTGCTGGGGTTAAAGGCGTGCGCCACCACTGCCAGGCAGTCTTTTTTTAAAAGTAGTTGGCGCCCCTGACCCGCTGTCCCACCCAGATCACCCGCCCGAGCTCCGGCAACGCCCTGGCCAACCATCACCCTCCTTTACCCAGGGCTGTCAGCGCTCCCCCCACCCCACCCCACCCCGATCCTGGTCGAGTAGGGGCCAGCATTTGCCCTAGCAGGCGCAGGTCACCTGCAAGACAGGACGGTCCTTCGGTTGGGGTGTCTCCGCCTTTATCTTATACTTCATGGCCTCTCTCTCCTTCTCTTCCTCCGATCTGGAATCCGATTCAGACTCAGATTTCGACTCTTTCTTCTCCGTGTCCAGTTCCTCGGCATGCGGCTTCGGCGTTTCCTCCAATGGGAGCTCTCCAATGTCGCCATCCTTACTGGCTGAAGAGCTGGTACCTACGGACCACCCAAAGGACTTCCCCAGCTCGAACTTCACGTGACTTGTAGGGGACGCGCCTTCCGGATTCTCGGATTTATCCATTTCCGGCTACCGAGGCGCTTCGCTGGTAGAGGTAAGCTCGGCTCATCCGCGGCCTGTCCCAAGTCCGCGTCCCGCCGGGGTGCGCGGGCTCTGCCCTTCAGCGGGTCTCTCTTACCTCATTCCCGTGCAGACGCAGAAGAAGCGCGTAACTGCTAAACAAAGGGTGACGCCGACAGCCGTAGTCATGGCGGCGCCGCAGCCCAGCCAGGCCGCCCAAAGCCCCGCGGCGCCGCCCGAGCAGCAAGAAGGAGCCGGCGACTGTGCGGCCCCGGAGCCCGACTCCGAGAGCTCCCCAGCCCGGGAGCTCCCCGGCTCGCCCGCAGTTTTGAACGCAGCGCCGCAGGCTGACGCCACTCTGCGGCCCGGAGCCTCTCGGCTGGGCCCCGAGACCTTTCGCCAGCGCTTCCGGCAGTTTCGCTACCAGGACGCGGCCGGTCCCCGGGAAGCCTTCCGGCAGCTGCGGGAGCTGTCCCGCCAGTGGCTGCGGCCCGACATCCGCACCAAGGAGCAGATCGTGGAGATGCTGGTGCAGGAGCAGCTGCAGGCCATTCTACCCGAGGCGGCCCGGGCTCGGCGGCTGCGGCGCCGCGCGGACGTACGCATCACCGGCTGAGCGGCGGAGCCTGAGGCTCCCTGGACTGACACCCAACCCCGAGTTAATAAAAGTTGAATTTTGACAGCTCCGGAGTCTGGTGTGTCTTGCGTTCGTCCTTCATTTATTGGGTTTATTTTACGAACTTGTTGCCCACCTTTCCAGCTGATAGCCAGACGATTCTAGGAACCTGTAAGAGTAAGGCTTTTATTAGCTATTCCTGGGTCACCGGGGATGCGGGGAGCTGTGTGCCCTTAGGCGGGAAATCTCTCTCTTCTCCCCTTGTTGACTAGATCTAGACCACACTCACAGTTCTTCTAAACCCACTTGAGTTTTGTTTTGCAAAAGGCCATGTTAATGAGGTTTCAGTTGTCTATAGTGTTTTATTCTACCCTTTGCCTCACACTATCTAGTATCCGAGCTTCAGCAGATAGCAGTGCATAGTGGTTTGGAAGCTGAACAATAAAATTAATGCCCTATTAATGCTCGTTTAGCTGGTTGCTGTGGTTCATACTTTAAGGCAGGAGGCCCAGCTTGGTTTATATAGTGAGTTCCAGCCGGGGCTATGTAGACCCTCTCAAAAACAAAAACTAAAGCAACAAAACTATTACCAAGGAAAACGAACTCTCTTGTTTCACTTTTATGTTCAGTGGCTTAAAGATCAGTAATTGGGATCAATACAACCGGACAACACATTTTTTTCCCTGTTGGGAAATAACTTCTTCTTTCAACAGTTACTTGGGAAGTGTTTTTGAGAAGTTCATGTGTACTTTACATAATTTCCACTTGTCTACTTAACATCTCCCTCTCATATGACCTCTACTTTCACATTTGTTACACACACACACAGTATATAGTGTCCTGTGAAAGGGATTGAGAAGGCTTGGCATAGGGGCTGGAGAGATGTCTCAGCGATTAAGAGCTCTTTCAGAGGTCCTGAGTTCAATTCCCAACAACCACATGGTGGCTCATGAAATCTGATGCTCTCTTCTGGAGTGTCTGAAGACAGCTAGTGTACTCACATGTAATAAATAAATCTTTGAAAAAAGAAGGCTTGGTATCTGTTTCCTTGCCTTAGTCTATGGGTCAGGGTCTCCTGGCTTTCTATGTATACATGTTGGTCATTTGAGAAATGTGAGAAATGTGTCTAAAACTATTTAGGGTTCATCTTAAAAACAAACCAGTGGCCACAATCGAAATGTATATGGAGTCCTTAACACCAATGCCTATTCCTCTGCTTTATTAGCCCCTCTGGAATTTCCTCTGTAAGATGTCAACCCCCTGGAGTGAAGCATACTTGTGAGCCCCCTCCCCCAATGCTGAGATTAAGGCATGCACCACCACTGCCTGGCAGGCATTTTGTTTTTTGAGCCAGGGTTTCTCTGTGTGGCCTTGGCTGTTTCTGAACTTTCTCTGTGGACAAAGCTGATCTCACTCATCATAATGTACAAAGCATTTGATACTTGCTGGGTTATGGTGGTATACTCAGAGACCAAGACAGGACCATGGTTTCAAGCCCAACTCTGGGTTACATAAGCTCAAGGCAAGCCTGCAAGACTCTGTCTAAAGAACAACCAGGTGTGATGGCATAGGACTTTAATACTAGCACTTGGAACAGAGGCAGGGGATTTCTGGGAGTTCTAGGCCAGTCAGGGCTATATAGTGAGACATTGCCTCCAAACTAAACCAACAAAACCCACAATCTTTTATACTCCAGTAATGTGACTGACACATAGCAACAAGAACCTGTTTTTATTTTTCCAGATACAGAAGTTTGCATGTTTTGCAAATATTGCTTGAGAGCAACACTCATGTACAGAGCCTTCTGTCTAGTAGCGAGTAAACACAGACAAGTCCCCACAGTGCAATGCCGGCTCAGCCAGGATCCACCTTGCATATACACTAAAGAATGACTGAGCAAATCACAACTGTTTTGTCAGGTGACTTTCTATAGGTGGACAGTTTTTTTTTAACAGAACGTAGGTAGTGCACATCTTTCTAAATGATAACATTGTTTGCAAATAACAGATTCCAGTGCTCCAAACTTAGGGGTGATTTCACTTTAACCCAGGAACTGGGAGTGGAACCCCTCAACATGGCTTTAAGTTAGGGAAGAACTGGGGTTATCAGAATATGGGGGGGTCTGCTTTGCTTCCCTAAAAACAAAAGTCACAATGGAACCAGATTATGTCCTTTACAAAACCTAAATGATAAACCCAGTAATGACCACATGGCAAAATTAGGATCATTCAGTTTTTGCTTCCTTCTTTGAACACCACAAAATTGATTGCCTTCAAGGTTACAGCATCCCCAGATGTGATACTCAAGAGTAGTTACATAAAAGAAAAACCTTAATTTAAAATCCTTTACTACATTTGTTTGGGTGTATGTGTGTCATAGAACAACTTGAAGGTGTCAATTCTCTCTATTGGGTCCTGGGGATGGAACTCAGATTAGCAGGCTTGGTGGCAAGCACCTCTACCAACCAAGCCACTTCGATGGTCCCCAAATTAGTATCTAATATAACAGTCATCATACCTCACACAGTTGTAGCTATAATTTTCTTGTTTATTTCTTCCCCTTTCAGACAATCATCATACGTCTCAAAATGTAGGGGGATGATTAATTATCCAGAACCCTGATGGTATGTGCAGTGGGAAGCAGCCTCCTATAAGGGACTGTGTTGGCTTAATTCCGGATCACACGTTCCCTAAGCTAAGCCACGTCAACTCACGCTTGCCCCACAGCTCGTTTTATATCGGATGGTGAACAGATCTTTAGTCAGGGCATTCATTCCCTGAAACTGCTCTGTACACAAGCCTGAATTTATGGCCACGATGGCCTGTTAAACCTGAATCTTAACCATTCCAAGGCAGCCAGAGGCGCTGCTGTTGGTAGCTACTGACATTGGCTCCTTGATGGTTACATAGTAAATATTTGCAGCCTAGAACATTACAAATTCCAAAACAGATAATGAATCTGTGGGTGTTGATGGATAAATCAAACAAAGTTTACCGTTAGTGAGGCAAAAAGTGGTGAAAATGAGGTCCTCAGGGCATGGACCCTTTTACATTTGCCTAGTAAGACAGAACCAACCAAAAACTAGCAATGACTGGAACCAGAACCTGGGAGGCAAGAAATGACACAAATCTCTCTCTGAAGGTACAACGAGGTTGTACCTGGACCGTAAGCAGCATAATCACCTTCATCTCACCAAGTAATACAGACAGGAATCTAAAGTGTTACATACAGTGTAGGGGTAACTGCTACAGTAGCCTCCCTCCAGGGAAGAGGGAAGCAGGCGACACACAGACTGCAAATTTGCTGATGAGACAGAAAATAAGGTAATTCTCACATTCTTTGTAACAAATCTTTACAGTAAAAGAGTTCAAAAAAATTTTGGGAAACTTTTTTTCCATAACTTTAAATAGAACTGGGAAGCTGTTGAAATTAATAAGTGGGTAGAAAATGTTGTCCTTTGGGTTCCAGACCCTGACTGCTTCCATCTGGAATTCCTTGTAGATTCTCATTACATCAAGATTCTAGCTCCTCCTTCAGCAGTTTCACTTGGCTGCCAAAGCCACAGCCCAGCTGACTCTGGAGTTAAAACATAAAACCTTGTCCCTAGTACCGTGAAACCGTGTAAGAGACGAGGTGAGGAAATGAAGTCTTGAAGCAGAGCAGGCAGGCCCCAAGCCTTTAGACACTGCTCCGCACAGTGAGGTCCCAACACTCTGGTGAAGCTGAGGGAGGAACGTGGTGCCTGCGGCCCACACACCACACCAGGCAGAGAAACCAGAGGGATTGGCACATGCCTCTACCTGACTCAAAAGTCAATTAAATAAACTGCAAATTGAATTTACAATTGTTTCCTATTAGATTTTTTTTTTTTTTGGCTCTCATTTTGTTTATCATCAGTGGCACGATTCCAATTGAAGATGTGCAAAGACTTGCTTCATTCAACGATGTGCACAGAATGGGATTCTAAGACTATGCGCTGCCTTTGCAGTCGGCTTCCAGGGCAAAAGTGCCCTGTCCTCCAGCAGCCAAAATGGTCTCTTTGTCCCAGTGTCCATCACACTCCTGGCCAAATCCCTGAAGTCAGTCAGTGTCACGTGCATTCAGCATGCTAAGTTTACTTAAATATGCAAAGCTCCCCTGGCAGACATGCCAGGACTGTGCTCCAAATGTCTTGAGTGCCCAATTTCACGTTGAGCAGCAGAGGGCAATCTGCTGCACCTTGCCCAGGTCAGTCAGCAGCTGCTTGATGCAATGCTTGAGCTGTGGAAGCCTGGCCAGTGGCTCTGGGGGCTCCAGCTCCCCAGTGTAGTCCAGCCAGCTCTCCAGCACTGCAGGTGGGAAAGAGAGAGGACCCAGTGAGTGCTCAGAACTTAACTTCCCACAACCTCAGAGCAGCCACTTTAACCCAGGCTGCCTTAGTACTCGCACCCCACAAGGCACTGCTCCAGGGCACAAAACCCTACTGCTAAGGTTTGCAGGGTGGACCATCCACCATGGGCTTCTGTTGAATGCTTGGTCTCCAGCTGGTGATACTATCTGGGGAGGAGTAGGTCACTAAGGGCCCACCTTTGAGAGTTATGCCCAGACCACTTCCTCCTTGCTCCCTGACTGCCATGATATAGATAGGTGCCTCCCCACATGCCCCCACCACCATGGCAAGACCAAGCAACTATGGACTGGACTCTGAGATTATAAACTACTTAAGTAAATTTCCCCTCAAGTTGTTTTTGTCAGGTATTAGGTTACAGCGATGACGATATAAATGCTTCACGACAGTGCAGTCCTAAAGAAGTCCTAGACAGTGACAGAATGATCTATGTCTGTCCTCTCCAATATAGTCTGTGGCCACCAGCCAGATCAGATCCGGCTGTTGTGCTCTGAGGGGCCAATGCACTTAGGAACTCATTTGAATTGCATTTGCTTTAATTGCGTTAACTAGTCACACAATGCTAGCTGCTATTCTGCCACAGCAAAGCCCAGAAGGCTCAGAAAACAAAGTTTTTCCATGTTGCAAATAGGGCAAGTTGGGCTGCTAGAAAATCTATAGGGACATTGAGAAGGTCTGGTTTTTGGTTTGTTTGTTTTTTTTTAATCACTGTCAATTCTGATTTGCTTCATATTAACTCCTGATACACAATTATTAGCAGCACGAAATATACTTATTTTCTCCCCTTTAAGAAGTCAGTGTAAGCCTACAGTAGCTTTTATTCCAGCAACCAGGTGGGGTCTCTTGAATTCAAGACTAGCCTAGCCCACATAGATCCTGTCTTAAAACTAATCTGCCTCCTAAATGAAAGTTTTAAACTTCATCATTCACCCTTCATTTTTAAGTTTTTTTGGCACCTTTTCAAGCCATGGGGGTAGGTAGGCTCCAAACCAGCGAGACACATGGGAGGTCCTCTGGGAAGCCAGAGAGGGCCTGGCTTACCGCCTCAACCACTGGCCACTCAGAGAGACCAGGCGACATGGAAGTAAGATCTGTGAAGGCTCAGACTTCTCTCCTGACCTCAGGCAACCACAGAACATTCCACACAGATCAAGAAGGAGCCTCAGGTGGACTGGAGTGATGGCTGGGTGGTCAAGAGCACTGACTGCTCTTCCAGAGGTTCTGAGTTCAATCACCAGCAACCACATGGTGGCTCACAACCATCTGTAATGGGACTAGTGCCCTCTTCTGGTATATGTGGATAGAGCACTCACATACATAATAAAAGCCATGGGGCCTCAAACAGGCTGGATGTCAGTGGGCCTGTCCCTCCCTTCATCTGGCAGTGGGGAACTCCGTTTATGTCAGTATTCTCATCAGCCCCTCCCCAACAGAAAAAGCATACTTTTTCTTTCCTTGAACAAGACCCTTGTGTGTTGCTCAGGTTGGCTTTGAACTCAGTCCTGTCTCAGTCTCTTATGTGCTAGGATTAAGGCAAGAGAAACACAAGGCTGGCATGGTCTGTGCCTCAGGATGGCCCCAACCACAAAGGAAAGTTAGCCACACCACATGACTGAAGCTTGTATACCAAGGCACTTTTCTTGGAGTAATTTTGTGTGTGAGTTTTATATAGCCTTAGTTACAGGCTTCAGAACTTGACTGTAATTTACAGAATCCTCAAACATAGGACTATTTACAAATTTAGTCCATTAAAAAATTTTAAATTACATTTTCTTTATTTTGTGTGCCTGTATGGAGATGCAGGGATGATCTGTAGGCCGCTCTCCTTCACAGGCGGGTCTCAGGGACAGGGTTGTGGGGCTCAGAAACTTTTACTTGCTGGGCATCTCTCTAGGCCCAGAGCCCACCTTTACAATTAAAACAAATAGTCAATAATAATAAGTAAACAACCATGAAAGTTTTTTTTAATTCAAAACCCCAAACCAGAAGAGATACCTCAGCCAGTGAAATGCTTGCCTTATGTGAACCTGAATTTGATCCCCAGAATTCACATTTAAAAAAAAAAAAGGGCTGGACATGTGAGCTGCCATGTGGGTGCTGGGAATTGAACCCAAGTCCTCTAGACCACAGTACTCAACCTCTGAGCCTTTGCTTCAACCCCTTCTCCCCAAAATAGTTTAGTTCCCCTCAGAACTTAATAAAAATAAGCCCAGATTATTTCCAACAGTCCGCCTCCAGCTGCTCTTCTGTGAAGATGCTGTACTTGATTTGTGTGGTGTTGAGACGGTGCTCAGAGCTCGCACAAGCCAAGCTTGCACTTGGCCACCTAGTTCTCCTTAGACCTGCATAGTTACCACTGCAGAAGGACTGGACAAGGGAAGCAAGATCCCCGATGGCACCAAACTTTGTAAGTGGCTAATAAATTTTAAAAGTTACGTTTGTCCTCACTGAGGGGAGAACTAGGTGAGATGGGGCTGAAGAGGCAAAAAGACAGCTGACCCTGGACAGCAAGGCTTCAGAGGGGAAGCTCGAGACTGATTTCAAGAACGGAACCCTACCGTCCAGCTCCTTCTCAATGGAGTCCATGCGATGCGTTACTTCGTCCTGAAGAGACTCCACGTGTGTCAGCAGGTTGAACTGCCACTGGTGCTGAGAGCTCACCAGCCCTTCTCCACCTCTGTCCAGCAGCTTCCGCGCAGGTGTTTCTTCTGGCAAGACCTTCTTGGAAATGTATTCCCTCACCTGGGCATGCAACGATGTGTAAATCACTGAGCAGAGACAGCCAGCTTTCTCTAACTAGCCAGCATTATAACCCTCTGAAAAAGCAGCTCCCATCCTCAGCAACAGGGTTATAGTTTTCTCAAGTAACATTAAGATGAAACTATAGTGCTGGTCTACAGTCAGCTTACCAGGGGGTTGCCTTGATGAGAATAAGAACTTCAAGATTTTACATTGTGTTTCCACAGGACTGCTAATCTTTTACTACAGTTTCAGATCGCAAACTTTTGTTCATTTATTTAGGATGAGATCAATTCACGGTTAACATTTAGGGCTTCCTGTATACAAAGCAATGTCCTGAAAGCTTCCATGGATATGATGAGGAGAGCCAGAACCATAGTGACTGAACCTAGACTTGAAACTAATCTGCTGCGAAAAGGCCATCCTCACACCCTAAGCGGATAGATGTCCACAGACAAGGACAGAGGCTGAGGGTGAAGATGGCCCTCTTGGCAATACACAGCAGGCACTCAAGTTGCTGGGTCCAATCCATAGGCTAAAGTTGGGGAAAGTAGGGACGACAGGCAGAGACCTGAAACCACATAAGGCCTCTTGCACAGGGCACAAAACAGTGGCACTCATGAAGAATTGAAGATGGAGATTCAGGCATGACACCTAGCCCTCAGAACAGTGACTTAATAATGACCAAAACTAAGTAACAAACAAAGGCTGACTCCTGGGAAAAATGCTCAGAGTAGCAAAGACTTGAATGAAATTAAACCCTCTTATGACAATTTTCTTAAAAACATTATGTCTAAAAACATACTTGACTAAGTTCATGCTAATAATTTAGCACCTAGGTGCAATTATGATGTAAATGATACTAAAGAAAAAAAAATTTTCCTTAATTATAGTTTTTCCAAGTTTGAATCAACTTCTAAGCTTCTCCTCTCTGTGTTCCTGGTCCTCCCATTATGCCATTTTGTGGAATTTCCTGGAACTGATGACCTTTGACTAAAGTAGGTTCCTTAACCTTGTATACATCTTAGCAGGAGAAAAAAAGAAAAACAAACAAACAAAAACCAAAAGCCCTCTGATGATCATATTTAATCTATTAAGAAGTGTCTTCCACAGGAGGTTGGCCCAGAACGAGGACTCCCCAGCACTCAGCATGAAGTAAGGAGTAAGAAAGTACAGGCAAGACACCTACCTTTGGGGAGTTGGGTTTGGGATCGACGTCCCCTCTGCTCCTGTCTTGGTCGATGGGCCAGCCTAGGCGAGGGGAGAGGGGGTCGTCGCCATTCTCACAAAGGGGGCTGACTGCAGCATCAAGGGCAGAGCCTCTCGTCTCCACAACCAGCTTCTGCTCCACGGCAGGGTAATAGGCGCGAGGTTTCTGGTAGCAATGCTCACTGGTGATGTAGGACTCCTCCACAGACTGGGGCAGGGGCGATGGCTTCTCCACCGCCCCATTCAAAGTTCTATAGCTCGGGGACTCCTCGCTCCTGGGGTCCGTGATGTGGATGTGTCTGGAATGTGCTCTCCCCTCCCCTGAGTGCTGTTTCCAGGGCTGGCACCACAGCTGCAGATCAGGATGCTCCCTGCTTCTGTGGGGACAGCAAAAAGAAACAGTGTTGAGGGCAGCTGGCACCATTGCAAAGCTCCTCTCATAAACATTCTCCCGTAGGGACAGTGGCCTCTACCTGGGATATCTACCCACTTGTCACCCCAGGGTGGTGAGCCCTCAGCCTCTTAGGAGGCCACCTCCCTAGGCTCCACTGCAGGCACAGTGCATGCAGCCAGACTTGGCTGCTGAGCAGAGCCAGTGAGCTCAGGCTCCTTCTGGCTTCTTCTGGAAACTAGTGCTACTAGTGGAAACTGCCAGTTACCAGCTCTGACTTTAAAGGTGCCTGATGCCAAGTCAGACAACCTGAGTCTGATCCCCAGAACCACATGGTAGAAGAGAACCAATTACCAAAAGATATTCTTCTAACCTGCACACATATGCTGTGACACATGCACTCAAATAAATAAAATGCAGTAAAAACAAATGTGGTTTACTAACAATAACCTAAACTCAATCAACTGCCAAAATAACCCTGGCATGCAAGAGCCCGATAGTTACCAAACCACCAGTTACCAAAGTGCGGTGGTGCCAGGGTGGGGAAGTGTGTGGTCATTAATCATAACATTTCTCTTTTAAAAAATTACAATCTTCTATTTTCACCATTCTAAAGAAAAAAGTGGCCAGGGTCAGTAAAGGACAGAGATGGCCATCACATAGGACAGCCTCCTCTCTGCATCTGATGCAGGAGGACTGCATGAGTGTCTGCACAAAACACTGAAGGATGTCTCCTGGACTTCTAACCCCAGAGGGTCATTACTTTCATCTGTCCCATCTTAAGCAACTGTAAAATTGGGAAACAAGAGAAAACTATTTCAGTATACTGTTCTCGGTGGGAACAAGTACATGGAAAGTGTGTGGAGGTGTGTGTGGGGGTGGTGGGCATGGCTGTGGATATATGTGTACATGTGCTAGGTGAACCCAGGGCTTGAGCACACTAAGCAGGCATTCTACTTATCCGCTCAGCCCCAAACTAACTAATATTTAAATGTATCATCATTTTTAAGATTTATTATATTTTTAAGTTATATGTCTGTGCCCAGTGTATAATGTGACACACAAATATGTTAAATGTAAAAACCGAGGTCAGAAGAGGGCCTGGAGTTGGGGAGTTGCTGGCAGTTGTGAGCTGTACAGAGCAGGTGCTGGAGCCACACATGGATCCTGAGAGTCACGCATACGCTGAGCCTGAGCCGACTCTCCAGCTCGCTTCCTGGAGCATAATTTACATGCACACACACGCATGCACACACTTTTTTAAATTAAAAAGGGACTCACTCCACCTTTCAATTCTCACCTGCCCACCTTTCATTTCACAAGCACACAGAACTTCTACAACCTCTGATCACTAAAAGGAAGAAAGAAAGGCGGCGGCGGCGGAAGAGAAAAGGACAATGGGGAATGGTGGCTGGAGAGCACAGTGAGGGCAGTGGGTGACAGTGTCCCCAGAGCCTATGTGGAAACAAGTGGCCACCACAAATCCAGCTCTAGAAGGCCTAGAACCTCTGTATGAGCAAAGCTCTGACAGGGACAAGTAAGTGTTAACAATAGCTCACCCAGAAGAATTCTTAAAACTTTTATTTTTAAGGGGTGGAGGGTGGCTCAGCTATTGAGAGCACTTGGCTGTTCTTCCAAAGGATATGGGTTTAACCCACATGGCAGCTCACAACTGTCTGTAATTCTAGTTCCCAGGATACAGCACCTTCACACAGACATAGATGCAGGCAAAAGCACCAATGCACATAAACTAAAAATAAATAAATCATTTTTTAAAAAGTATGTGTGTGCATGCACATGCGTTCAGATGATTTCAGAGACCATCCATTGCATCTCTTAGAGCTGGGGTTACAGATGGTTGTAAATTGGCCAATGTTGGTACTGGAAACTGAACACAGACCCTCTGGAAGAGCAGCAAGAACTCTTAACTGCTGAGCCACCAGCAGTCCCCCTAGCAGGAGATTCAAGCTTCTTTGCCTATTAATCATGGGTGTTTAGGATGAAAGAATAAACAAAACGTGATATGCAAATACTACACATTTTGTTCTAAGAAGGAAGTTCTAATACAATATATGAACCTTGAAGGTATTATGCCATGTGAAATAAACCACGGGTAAATATTGCATGGTTTCTCCTGAGGTATCTAGAGAAGTTGAATTCACAGGGACAGAAAACAGAATGATGTTGCTGGGCTGAAAGGATGGGGGACCTGGAGATTACGCAATGTATGAGAAATCAGTCTTGTGGGATAGAGAGTTCTGGAGACTGGCTGCATGCCTGGGTAATGACTTTCACAATACAGAAATGTTCAGAAAAATGGCTAAGGTAGAAAACAGACATGGCGTGCAATCCTGTAATCCCAACTATGCTGGAAGCCAAAGCAAGAACATTGCTTGAGCTCAGGAATTCAAGACCAGACTGGTCAAATGAAGAGCTGGGTGCTTCTTGCCTTTAATCCCAGCACTCAGAAGGCAAAAGGCAGGATCTCCATGAGTTCAAGTCCAGCCTGGTCTATATATCTAGTTCCAGGACAGCCAGTACTAAATAAAGATATCCTATTGTAAAAGAAAAAAAAAAAAGAAATAAATAGAAAGGTTCAGATGGTAAATTTGATATTTGGCATTATGTATATTTTATCACAATTTAAAAAGCTCTCACTATAAGTGTAAAAAAGACTCAATGTAAAACAAACAACTGTATGTGCAAAGATAAACACAAAGCAAATTGTTAAGTGTGTACATTATGCCATAGCAGTCAACATCTATAATTACATTTCTCAAGGGAAGGCTAAGACACGATGGAAGAACAGAACCACCTCCTACAAACTGTCCTCTGACCTCTGAACATGTGCCATTTGTGTGCCCACACACATACACGCCTGCACTAAATGGGAAAATAAAAGAAACCAAATGCACATATCATGTCCTGGTTTACAGTGTTAGTTGCATGAGTATATATATGCACTTATCAAATTCAATAAGGTCTTAAAATAAGTGAAGTTAATTACATGCAAAGAATTCCTTAATAAAGTTAACTGCTTTACAAAGAAATGTTTATTAAATAACTAACTGGCTTTTGGGGGAGCTCGGTAGGGTGAGGGCACTGATAATCAAACTTAGTGCCACACATGCTAGGCAAACACTCAACCCCTCAGCCACATGCTCAGCATAGCAACAGATTTCTTGGTACAGGTCTCAAACTTATCAGTCTTTGTGGCTTTCCATTTTCTCCCCAAACCTCATTGATTTGAGAGCCAAAGTAGATTCCTGCCCAAGGCTGCAGGCGCCACACTTACTGCAGGATGCTCATTTTGAGCTGCAGGCTGTGCAGCACCTCGATCACTCTCTGAACATCCCCGAGCAGCTGGTGGGTGGCCACAATCTTCTTGGCATTCTGATGGGAGTAGTTCTGTTCCAGAAATGCCAGCCCATGCATATGTCCCCGGCTCAGCCATTCCTTGTCATACCAGTACTTGAAGCCAGGTCTCTGACCTACAGTGACGACATTACAAGAGTCAAACACATCTGAGGGAAACCTGGGCTGTCCCCTCAGTGGTCCTATTGTCCTGAGTTTCCAGAACTGGGTTTTGATTGCTGCATTCATTTTGTTCACATTTCCTTGGCCTCTACTAAGTGTTGGAGAAAAGGTAGGAATAAGGCATGGTCCCTTCCACCATCCATAGGAACTAGAGTATGAATTCGGATTCCGATCCGTAGTCTTCCTCCTTTCAACTATCTCCTTCCCTTCCCCACTTACTCTGCCCCCTCCCTCCTTTCTCTAGACAGGGTCTCACGTGGCTCAGA
This sequence comes from Tokudaia tokunoshimensis, assembly GCA_036184795.1. Taxonomy (NCBI): domain Eukaryota; kingdom Metazoa; phylum Chordata; class Mammalia; order Rodentia; family Muridae; genus Tokudaia; species Tokudaia tokunoshimensis. The sequence goes on from BTHU01000004.1 coordinate 127,184,921, forward strand.
CAATTCTTAAACTAACCATGTAGCTTAGACTGGCTTTGAACCCATTCCTCCTGCTTCTGCGTAGAGAGGTCTGGGATACAGATGTTCACCACCATGGCTGGCTGAATTACCTCTTCAGATTTGAGTCATTTCCTTCCCTCCACTACTCACAACTTTCCACAGCTTTTGACTGTTCACAGAAGAAAACCCCAAATCCCTAACTATCTATTAAGGCTGACAGAATCCTTCTCCTCACTCCACTCTTACCATGGTTTGTCTGAGTTTTAGAAACACACACATACACACACACACACACACACACCCCACACACACCCCTACCTTTCTTGGCCTGACCTCTTTCCTCCAGTGCTCCTATCTGAAGCGGCATCCCATCCCGCTAGGCCTCTCATGACAGGTGCTCCCCATCTCCTCAGGCAGGGCTTTTGGCCTCCAGCCAGCATCAAAAACCTTTTCAGAGTACCTGGTATCCCTCATTGCCTTCCCTCCTAACTTCACTTGTATACCTGTCTTGTGTTTAACTTGTTTCAACTTCTATTTTCTATCCCCAGTCTCATTAAAAGCCAGAAACAAAAGGAACCATCTTATTGATGGCTATAGTCCCAGAGCCTGGCAATGTGTCTCAAATGGACTCAGAGTGAACAGAAGGCTCCAGGTCCCTTTCCAACAGTACTGCCTGGCCCTAGCTAGACAGATGACAGGGCCCCGTCCCTTCTTTGGACCCCTACTTCCCATCTGTTACATAACAGACGACCTGGATGGCTCCCAGAACTCCTTAGAAAGGACAGAAAACTAAGCTCAGGGACTCAGCAACACTTCCTGTTCCAAGAGCTCAGGAGACAGCACCTTCCAATCTGACTCATTCACTCTCTGGTTACGAAAAAACCTTGAAACAGGCTGGGCACAGTGGCCGAGACAGCCAAGGGCCACAGACTACAACCCTGCCAAGGAGCTGAGCGAGACCCTGCTGAGAGCACCGAGCACGCATGGCTCTTCCCCACCAGGGGCAGGGACAAGGGAGGGCACATCTGCCCTCCCACATCCCTGAAATGCCACCAACTGAGCCACACGCCCATTCTCAGAGGTCTCAGGAACCAAGTGTCTTACTGCCGAAACTGGCTGAACAAAAGATCAGCAAGGCCCCGAGCAAGAATGACAGGATAATTCATGGAGTGTTCAACACTGGATCGTTCTCATCAGACCTACGGAACTTTGTGCTTCTTGTTGATAATAGCATGTGTGTTCCCCACTACATTTCAAGATCAGGCCTTCTGCTAAGTAGGCATCTTCACACACAGCTTCGTTCAGAAGGACTGGTCACCAGGTGGGCTTGCAAGAAAGGTGAGCAGAGTCACCTAGCCATTAGCAAAGATTCATCGAGAGCACAGACACGGTGTCTTGACAGTTGCTGTGCTAAGGAAGAGGTTCCTTGCTGCTCACACCCCAGCTCCAGCAATCTCTACCTGGAGGGTCTTGGCAAACATAGCAGGTGTATTTCTCTGGCACATTTTCTTCCAGTAATCCCATGCAGACCCCATGCTGCCAGCAGTGACACTCTTCACACTGTGAGAATTAAAGAAGCAACAGAAGTCAGAACCAGGAGGCAACTGAAGCAGAGCCCACAGGACTGAGAGGAAATGGGGGAGCGCTCCCTTCTGACCTCTACCCAACGAAGCTGTAGCTACATAATGGCCCAGCTAGTCCACCACTGACCACATGGAGGTTTACACATAGTGAACAAATTAAGTTAAAGAGTCCTTAGTTCTTTAGTCCCAGGAGCCATTTCAGAAATGCCCATATGAGGCCATCACCTCTTGTCACAGACTACAGAACACAAAGAGAATTTAGATTTTAAGGTGTGGTGGAATATGCCTGTAATCCCAGCACTTGAAAGGTAGAGACATGAAGATAAGCTTAGCCAGACTCAGTTACACAGCAAGACCAAAGCTAGCCTGGAATACTTTAGACCCTGTCTCGAAAACAAAACACAAAGCAAAAATGTAGATCAACTAATAGTACTGACTTCAGGTTGACTGCTGCCACTCCGCCTCTCAGCTTCTACTTCCTGGTAACTTTGTGGGGGGTTAATGAAAGCTGTTCATACTCTTAGAATACATTACCTGTACTACTTTGCAGTTTCAGATCTCAGTTTCCCCAAGTACAGATGGGACACTGTTCCTGCCCACACCATGAGCTGTCAGGAATCTAGGGTCACACACACATCCTCCCACTATGAACTCAGCACAAAGATTTATATTAAGTTTCTTTATTAAAAGACTAGCTAAGTCCCTGTGGCCTCCTAGAGCGATCACATGCTAGCTCTTTACATTTACTCTTAAAACTTGCCAAAGGTTGCACAGGTGAGATCAATGGCACAAGAGACAACATGAACTCAGCCAAGTGCAAAGACTCCTGCAAAGCCTTCCCTGGTATTGGGAGTGCTGCCAGAGGCCCAGGAAGCAGAAAGGGAATCACTACTCCGAAAACACCAACTTTACTTGGGCTTATAAATTATTGTGGCCCCAACAAATAAGGAAGTTGGTAGCTTTGAAAGTAAGCAGAACTCTAAAATTAGTAGTCAGAAAATATATGCAAAGAAGAAAGACGAGAGGGAGGGGGCTGGCCTGACAGGGATCTTTAAATACTACAAAGGCATAATCTCATAGAATTGTTGTGTTCTGTCTCTGCTTCCCTGAAAAAAGAGAAAACCCAGAAAGAGACCCAAATGTACAGAGAAAGGCAGTAGTAAATCAAGCAACACTTCAAAAAGGAAGCACAATGCCAGTAAACTGGGAAGCGACAGTTCTCACCCCACACCAAAAGAAACTGCAGGAGGATAAAACATGCATAGGGTGCTTAAAAAACAAAACCTCTCAAGTCCTAGAAGAAACCACAAACATCTACACCTAGGAAACAGCGACAGCATGGTAGCACGTGACTGTAATCTCAGTGTTTAAGAAACAAAAACAGAAAATACAGCAGGTTTGAGAACAAATGGGGCCAAATGTGGTTATTTCATTAGCTTGACTCTCGAATCACCTGTGAGGAGTCTCCCTAAGGGACCGCCTAGATCAGGTGAGTTTCTGATCAGTCTGTCTATTCAGGATTGCTGTGGACAGGGTGGGTGGGACCGCTCCATTGTAGGTGGCGCCATTTCCTAAGCAGGTGCTAAACTTTGTCAGAGTAGAGAAGGTAAGCCAAGCACAGCACGCAGGGATGAATGAATTCTTCCACTCTTCTTCCTGATACTGAGACAATATGAGGAGCTGGCTTCATGCTCCTGCCACCGTGCCGTTCTGTGTCCTCTGCACCCATCTAGAATTGTGGGCCACAGTAACTTCTCCTTTGTGTTGCGTTTGTGAGGATATTTTATCATAGCAACAGAAAAATAACTAAGACTGAGACTCTGCACCTCCCCCAAACCATCAACAAAAGGACATAAATGCATCTATGCACGTTAAATCAATTTCAATGATGTCACATATATAGAACAAGGAAAGCAAAAAGCAAAAAAAGCTTTTTCTTCCTAATGGACATAGCCTATGCAAAGACGCAGGGTGGGCTGCAAATCCTTTTATCGGGAACACCTGCTGACAGCACATATGCATGCTTGCATCTGCACACACACACACACACACACACACACCAAGTAACAGAGGTAAACAAATGATAAAACCTGACTCCATTTCTTCCTTCAGGCTACCAGGGAAATGTACCTCAAAGAGAAGATGAGCCCATAAAGAAGACTGAACTGCTACTCCACAGTCTGCGTCCCTGTTGTCCAACTCGATCCCGTGAGACCACAGGCTAGGCCTTCCCCTTTGGCCTCAATGATTTCTCATCCTATTAATAGGTATGTACAGCAGCCTAGAATTCCCCGGAGCAAGCCCAGTCTAACGCTGTGAGTACTGCACACAGGGCTGCTCACACGGCTCACTCGCTGCTGACCTCACACTCTCTCCTGGGACCAGTCTGGCTTCCTCTCACCTGTGTTCTAGAAACTACTTGCCTGAATCATGAAGTCATTTTCTTCCTGCACTTCACAGATGCAGCGGACCACCTCAAAATCATAGCGGTCGTCCCCTTCAAGCTCCTCATCTGGGTTGGTGGTCACATCAACATCATGACCATATTCCTCGTCACTCCAAAGAAAGCTCTCGGAAGAAGACTCGCTCAAATTATCCTCCTCTGGAAGGCAAGGGAAGCCAACAGTCAGTGCTCTAACCTCACAGATAACTGTGTACCTACTGTTCCCACCCCACTCCTCCAGGGATTCCACAGGCCTGGACACAGGACTCGGTTTTCAGCTCTATTCTTATTAGAACAGCTCAAATGATGCCTGCTGCCTGACCAGGGCTAATGTCCCCATTTCACTGAGGACATACAAAGGGGATCCCAGTATCACTCTACACCACACCCATGTCATACAGCATATACTTTCTAACAGTCCACCATGTGAGAATGAGCTCTTACCACATGCTTTCAGTTTCCCTTTGTGGTTGCCATTATCCGAACCATGGAGCTGCGGGCTCATATGGACCCCAGGCTTGTGTGAGGACCCACACCTGGTGACAGCAAATGTTTTGGGTGGAGAAGGTTCCTGGGAAGTATCACTGATGTCCTCACTGCAGGGACATTCTACAAGAACAGCATCAGACACAAATGAGCAACTGAGGCACCATCAGGCATCCCAGAAGCAACCCCATCCAATAACAGCCTTTGAGATCAAAAAGGTCAAAGGCTTAGATGCAGCACACCATAGAGAGGGGTGAATGGCAGACACCTCTGAGAATACTTCCTCCCTACCCCTGCCCCTTTCCTTTTATAATAAAATGGATTTCATAAGCCAGAAGAGACATGGATAATAAAACATGGCTTCTATTTAGCTCCCAAGGTTGAAGCAGAGATTTTCTTAAAAGTGTTGTTTTTAACACTTTTCAACAACTGGAGGCTTCTTGAGAGTTGGCTATTTAACAGTTAAACCTCAAGGATCACACATGTATGTGACCTCGGTGCTTAGGACGCTTAAGCTCAAGGACTGCCAGTCTGAGAGCAGTCTGAGATAGTAAGAAAGGCCATGTCTCAAAACATAGGAGGGGGGAAAAGTTACTTAAGCAACACACTATTCCTGTGCATATGCATATCCTTCCCTGTGACAGGACACACTGGCCAATGCTACAAGTGGGAGGCATTTATAAAGTCCAGTCAAACTTTCTGAGGCTTGGTTGAAAGGTCAGCAAGATGGATCAGCAGGAAAATGTACTTGCCAAACAAGTCTGGTGACCTGAGTTAAATTTCTGAAACCCATAGTGGGAGGAGAATCCGTTCTTGAAAGTTGTCCTCACACCTCCATGCATACTGTGCATGTGGACACCTTCACTCGCAGACATCACAATGTACATGCAATAACAGTAAATAAACTAAACCTCTGTAAGAGTTGGTTGCATGTTCAACCTCAGCCCACATCCTCTTCCAGGACCCATGCTAGGCTGAGCCCACAGGCCCTAAGAAAGACCCCCTGCTCTTTCCTAAGTGGGGAAGCCCTCCATGGAAAATACCAGGCTTGGTTTTCTTTTTCTTTTTCTTTTTCTTCTTTGGTTTCACTCTCACAAGTTCTTTAAATTTCTTCTCTTTATTCTTTTCCTTCTCTTTTGCAGCTAGAATTAAACACATGTTCAAGAGTTGTTATTTAGTATTTTGTCTTCAGTTCTAGGATCTTATTCTTTTCTTAGTTATCTTAGTAGTATGCCTAGGCAAAAAACTAACACACAATCCTGGACCTGATCCTGCCCAGGAGAGTCCCTTCCTTCCCCTGGGGACACAGAGGGGGTGGCCAGCAAGACCGGTCCACCACCCCAGGCCTTTTTGGGTCTGGGCTGCTGCCTGGGAGTGTGAAGGAGCTGGGTGTGAAGGAGCCGGGTGTGAAGGAGCCGGGTGTGAAGGAGCCGGGTGTGAAGGAGCCGGGTGTGAAGGAGCCGGGTGAAGTGTGCAGCACTCATTCACTGCATGTCCACAGCTGCCGTCTTGCTTCAGCTGTCAAACTGAGTAGTGACAACAGTGACTTAGGGTCTTATCTGGTCCTTTACAGGAAAGTTTGCCAATGATACTAAAAAAGCAGAGGCAGGCAGATCTCTGTGAGTTCAAAGTTAGCCTGGTCAACAGAGCAAATTCTGGGACAGCCAGAGTTATATAGTGAAACTATCTCTCAAATACATAGATGAAATTTTTAAATAAATAAATAAAGTTCAAGGCCAGCTAGACTACCTTGTGAAACATTGTCAGGGAAAAAAATGTGTGTGTGTGTACATATACACACACATCCATACATATATATGTAAACATATAATGTTACGATGACCTATACCCATATATTGTATCAACTGGCTATGCAGATATGCCCCTGAATTTTCTTTTTTTAGAAATTATTTAGAAATTTTATTTAGAAATTAGAATAAATTTTATTTATTTTAATTATATAAGTACACTGTAGCTGTCTTCAGACATACCAGAAGAGGACCTCGGATCCCGTTACAGATTGTGAGCCACCATGTGGTTGCTGGGAATTGAACTCAGGACCTCTGGAAGAGCAGTCAGTGCTCTTAACCACTAAGCCATCTCTCTGGCCCGCCCCTGTATTATTTTTTTTTTTTTTTTTTGGTTTTTTTTTTGTTTGTTTGGTTTTTCGAGACAGGGTTTCTCTATGTAGCCCTGGCTGTCCTGGAACTCACTCTGTAGACCAGGCTGGCCTCGAACTCAGAAATCCACCTGCCTCTGCCTCCCAAGTGCTGGGATTAAAGGCATGCGCCACCACCGCCCGGCCGCCCCTGTATTTTTAATTATTAACTACTGAGTGGGCAGCACTTGGTGGATATTTGGTATTGTCATTTCTATGGACCAATAACCTGCTTTCTGTATGTAATTGTTAGTCAGTTCCTCACCTGCCCAAAAAGAGAATTCTCTGAGAAGACCAAGTTAAAAAGTCATCTGCCTTGGGCGGGGCTACTCATGGAAGGTCACAGTGGCCTCAATCTGGACAAGAGGCAGCACTACAATATGGACCGGACCTCGAGAGTGGAGTCAGCGTCTTTGTATGAGGAAGGAATGTGGCTTTCTGTAGAATAAAGAGCTGGCAGCTGAGTCTGGGGCAGAACTATAGACCAGACAGGAGACGCAGAACCATGCATGAAGGGTGTAGGGAGCGGACAGAGCAGTGAGAGCCGCGTGGAGGGAAGCAATGGCAGGCAGGCTGGGTTAAGTTAGAAGCTAGCTGAGAGACTGCCTCAGCAGAAAAGGCCAACGGCCTTAAACTACATAGATGTCTCCAAGTCTTTATTATTAAACCATGAGCAGGACCCCAACTGCAATCTAGAAGTCTTGGGACATGAGCTCTGTAACACTGGTCCCCACATGGGAAGTATAATGTGACCCCTATCTTCTCCCCAGTAGTGCAGTGCAGACTTCTCCCTTCAATTTATCCTTTCTGTATAAACGGACTCGGTGCCACCAGTGTCTCTCTACTCTTCCAATACTGGGCAATATCTAGCAGGTGGTCAAACCTGTGGTGCTTAGCCATGGGCATCATAGGACAGCTATGAATGTAGCCCAACAGATTTGTAGACAGCAGAGACATGATACAGTGTCACAGAGTTGGACACCCTTGAATTCAGGTGTCTGCCATGCTCTGTCCACTGGAATAAGAAGTGGCACTTGTGTTACATTGACATACCTGAACTACATGCTACCCCTCAGTCCCTCATCCTTGAAACTGACATTTTTTCTGGCAGTGCTGAGGACTGAACACAGGGCTTTGTGTGTGTTCTGCATGTGCTCTGCCACTGAGTTATTTCCCCAACCCTTAATTTTTTAATCTTTCAAGACAGGGTTTCTCTGTGTAGCCCTGGCTGCCCTGGAACTCACTCTGTACACCAGGCTGGTCTTGAACGCAGAGATCCACCTGTCCTCTGCCTCCTGAGAGTTAGAACTAAAGGTGTGCACCACCCTGCCTGGCTGAAATGTTCATTTTCACATTCCTATGTGCAGTGTGATGGTATCTGGACAAGGAACTTTCGAGAAGCATCTGAAATCATGAGGGTAGCAACTTCCTGATGGGATTAGTGTCCTTCTAAGGAGCCAGAGATGTAGGTGAAGATGCAGGGAGGAGGGCCTTCACTACAAGAACCACAATAGGGACACCTTAATCAAACAATTCCTGGCATCAAAATTGTGGGAGAGAAATACTGGCACACACGTGGAAGTGCCCCCTTCTCTCCCACTGCACCAGTCAGTCTCCAGGACTGAACTCCTGCCATAGGCTTTGCAGAGAGTACCTTATCACCAGCCTCCTGTGCTCCTGTGCAGAGGTTTAATCTAGAAAGAGTATCATGGGAGGGAGGAGAAAGCTGCAGTGCTTACTACCTATTGCCAGTCTCGACTGCACCACTTTCCTACCCTGGCCTCAAACTCAGAAATCCGTCTGCCTCTGCCTCCCAAATGTTGGGATTCCAGGCATGCACCATCACTGCCCGGCTTTTTTTTTTTTTTTAAGACAAGGTTTCTCTGTATAACCCTGACTATCTTAAACTAGCTCTGTAGACCAGGCTGGCTTCAAATTCACAGAAATCTGCCAGCCTCCTGAGTGCTGGCATTAAAGGTGTGTGTGTCATCACTACCCAGGACTTCTCTCTTCCTTTAAAGAGCATTAATATCATTGTTTGGCCAGAGACAATGATATACACCTTGGATCCCAACAGAACAGGCAGATCTCTGTAAATTCAAGATCAACGTGGTCTATAGAGGAAGGTCCAGACTGGTCAGCACGGCATAGTGAGATGTTCTCTCCAAAAAAGGCCAGTGTTTGATGCTAAATGTATCAAGATCAAGTACCTCTCAAACAAGGGAAATGAACCAGCCTTTGATTCTCTGTTCCAGAGTGCCCACAACCACAAGCACTTCCCAGCAGAGGACTTTGACCTTGGTCTCCTTTGCAATGCATGGCAAAAAATCCTTGTAAAGTGAACAGTTTAGCCTGGAGCAATTCTGAGTCCCGCATTCTGATCCTCTGCCCAATAAGCAACCTTCCCTGTGGTGATCCCTGGTTTATAAGAGCAGGCAGGCACGGGGTTCCAGTCCTCAGTCTACAACCTGGTTTATACAAGCCCTCTCTGAAAACTAGTCATCCCCTGCTGGAGCTTAAGCAAAACTGAGGTAAATAAAGGCAGTAGGATGGTGAGCATCCCCCACTGTAGCTCACACAGCTCCTCTCTGCCTGGTGGTCCCCACACCTGGTCTTCCTTGAGCTGCTCATTCTAACTCAGCTGTTAGTCTCACCAAGTACAAAACCAGCTGACGGGAAATAGACCCACACAGGCCAATAAACTGAATACCATTAGCCACTCGCTCACAGCTACTGGGCACCTAAAATGCTAGGCTAGTTTGTACTGACTTGTGATTATTACGTAGAAAACACATCATGATTTTTAAAGATTGACTTCTAAGAAAACTATATAAAATAGAGAGGTCGCCGGGTGGTGGTGGTGCACGCCTTTAATCCTAGCACTTGGGAGGCAGAGGCAGGCGGATTTCTGAGTTCGAGGCCAGCCTGGTCTACAGAGTGAGTTCCAGGACAGCCAGGGCTATACAGAGAAACCCTGTCTTGAAAAACCAAAAAAAAAAAATAGAGAGGTCATGAATTTTTATGTTGAACACAAACTAAATGGTTAAGTTATATGTCAACAACGCAGGGTATGTTCTAAGAAACTCATGCTTAGGTGATTTTACTGTCCAGTTATCACAGAATGTGCTTGCACAAACTACGATGGCTGCAACATCACCAGACAACATAATTTTATAACACTATGGTTAGGGTTAGGGTTAGGGTTGTATACATGGTTTATCATTGACCAAATTGCCACAAGGTGCTACAAGACCATTTTGAATATACTAAACATTACTATTAAAAGCACTATTTTCTCATTTTTAAAACTCTGGCTACTCAAAAATAGTGCCCGGCACACTCTTCAGAGTCTTGGTAAGTACACAGTATGCATGACCAAAGGTAGTTCTGACACACTGAGTCTTCCTAACACAACTAAAGACTGCCTTCTCACTGCACCAGAGATCTTAGATCCCATGGTCCTGCCCCACTGTCCCATGAATCATCATCTTATACTCCCCCTCAAGACACTAGCAGGTGCCCTGAATTTGAGTGCCTTCATTCACTCTCCTCATTTTTTTAAGAGGAGGAAACCATTTTGGCTAGGCTAGCTGGACCCAGTGAGCCTCTGAGATCCTTGTCTCCTCCTCCTTGTGCCCCACAACCATTGCGTCTAGCTTTTTTACATGGGTGCTAGGGATCCAAACTCTAGCACACAATAAGTCATCCTCCTAGCTCAGTACATACACACTTTAGTACAAAATAGTTAACCAAAACAAATCAAACCTATGTGGCAATACTACAATCTCAGATGTAAATAACCTTAGAAGACTGCAGAGTTTATTGGAAATTTGACGGCTATAGCAATATGCTCCTGTAATCCCAGCACTTTGGAGGTAGAGATGGAAGGATCTGGAGTTCAAGATCATTCTCAATACTTAGGCCAGCCAGGAATAAATGAGACTGTCTCAAAAATGAAGTAATTTATTGCAAAGGTATTAATCATTCTGAAATAGCCTTGGAAACCTAATTTTCAACTTCTTTAAGTTTTAAAAGCAAGCTCAAAAAAAAAAGGGGGGGGTGTCTCTCTGCTAGGATAGAAAAGGAGACTTTGTGGTTGCTGTGTGCGTGCACTGTGGTTTCTGCACAAAGCAGCTTGAGGTACGGTGAAGGGTTAGAGGGGTCACACCTGCACCCAGGAACAGGCAAAATTAAGTACACTTTTTAGTGAGCTTTTGTCATCCTGTCAGGAACAGGACATGGGTCTAAGAGGCACCCATCTGTTCTGGGACAACTTCTGCTGATTTCAGAGCTCCTACTCATCCCAGGCATGCCACAGCCTTCTGCAGTAACCCCCTCAATGTCACATGAACACAGAGAGGGGCAGAGCTTGCTCCCTCCAGGAGGGCTTCAGTTCCACAATGTCACTACCAAGAGCCACTTCCTCAACTGGACCATGAACCTACTGCAGCTTCCCATCTAGGAAATGTCGGGGCCCTCCTAGGACATTCCACAGAGCCAAGGTACTCACCTGGGGGGCTGGCAGACACCCGCTTCCTGGTCAGGCTCTCCTGGCTGGCCTTGTCAGGCACTGTAGAGCCCCGAGTTTGGACATGTGCCTTCCCTGGGACCCCTTCTGGCTCTGGTGATTTCTCCATCCCATGGAAATACTTCATATGATAGTGCAGCAATTTAGCCTTGCGGAAAAATTTCAAACAGTCCACAACCTTGCATCGAAACTTGTGATCTAGGTCCACAGCTGGCACATTCAGTGTCACAAAGCCATCCGTTTTCTTCAAAGTATTTGAAACTGTAAACAAACACACACAAGCGTGAGGAGCTCTGGGTCTGCGATAGCTGTTATGAACCATGTGTCAGCACACAACCAGGGAGAGTGGCAGAATGGCAGACACACGCTGCCCCAGACAACCAGACATGATGCTACCTCCCAAAGCACTGTTTTTATAGAGATGACACCCAACTTCCAGGAAACAACCTTGATTCTGTGTTAGAAAGAGGAGAGTGACACACTGATCTGTAACAGCCTAATATCCTCAGGGTTTCAAGCACCTTGGGGCAGAAAACAAGATGACAAGTCAGCCCTTGTGGCCAGTGAGCTAGGCCAGACTCAAGATTCACCACCAGTCTTTACCAGCCTGTGTGGACAAAGCCAGAGATCCTCATGAAACCTAAGGGGCTTTACAATAGCATTTATACAGAGCTTTGTATTTACTAAGCTTTGAAATGTCACCTGTACTGATTTAAAAAAAAGTTAGAGACTGCAAACAAACACACAAAGCAACCAAGCAGAGGGCTCAGTGAGTAAACTCAAGGCTGAGCCTCTCACGTCAAGTAAGCAGAGGGCAACAAGATGGAGTCAAGCACCACAAGGTCTTCATATGCCTCAGAGCTCAGCTCAGTAGCTGCGTGTCAAGAGCAGACTCCTGTTATTCGAGAACTCAAGAGGCAGAACCAAGAGGGTCTCAAATTCTAGGCCAGACTGAGCTACACTTGTAGAAGTCCCAGTGCGATTCTCAGCACCCACATGGTGGCTCACAACCCTGTCACTCCAGTCTCGGGGGGGATCTGACGCCCTCTTCTGGACTCCTTAGGTACTATAATCATGTGATACACAGATAAACATGCAGGCAAAATACCCAAACAGATAAAAATATATAGATATTTTCTTCAAAGAAGGAAAGAAGTGAAATACTGTTCTTTAAAAGTCTCCATTTACAGTTCCCTCAACCCAGTAAGAGGAATTATCTTTTACCCTCTAACTCTACAGAACATCCTTGGAGGATGTAAAGTTTCCCTTAATGCAATGACATACTCTCCATTAGAAATAGGTCACATGCTATCTCTGGCAAATATCATGACTATTTCTGCAAGTACCATCAAAATTAAAAAAAAAAGTTTAAATCTTAAAGTCAATCTAAGTTAAGCAGTACATTTCAAAATATTCATTTCAAAATTGGGTTGGAGATCTGGTGATTGCTGTTATGAAATGAACCTCAAGATAAAACTACAACATGGATGCATGCCAAATCACAAGGCCTTCAAAACATCTTCTGCCCATGCTAAGAGATGAAGAAGATCCAAAATAGCGGCAGGTAAGAGGGAAGGTAACCTGAAGTGAGCTGGGATCCATGCTGTTCAGAGACAGACTCCAGAGGACACTAGTGGATCGATCTGAAATTCAAACCTCTAAGTTCACTATGTAGTCCAGGCTGACTTGTAAGCCAGGCACTATGTAATTCTGCTTCAACCTCTAGAATGTTATTACAGACATGAGCCAGCACATCCAGCACTAAAATTCTATATTTAAAAAAATACAAAATAAAACAGCAGCACCAGCCTTGGGAACAGTGACATGCGGATCTCTGTGAGCAGGAAGTCAACCTGGTCTTGAGACCCAGTCTTGACTCAAAACAAAAATCAAGAATACAAAAATCAAAATGACTTCTTCCCTCCCAAGTACACCACAGGATCTCTGGAATTTCCTCCTCTTGGACCTATTAGGTTAAACCACAAAACCTCTCATTTATGTAGTTTTTTATTATTTAATTTTATATGTCTGGCTGTTTTGCTTGCAGGTATGTTTGTATCACATGCAAGCTTGGGGCCTGTGTTATGTACTTTGGATCTGGAGTTACAGACAATCACGTGGTGACTTGGCTGGCAGTGCTTACCTAGCATGCACAGAGCCCTGACCTCAGCTTCAGCACTGCATAATCTGAGGTGATGCACACCTGTAACCTAGCGCTATGATGGAAAGGCAGGAGAATTAGAAATTCAGTTAGCCTCAGCAACATCTGGAGTTCAAGGTCAGTCTGGGATTCAGGAGACCCTGTCTCACAACAAAGGAAACTGCACCCTTGCACACACACTAGCCAGCTCCCTGAGCAGGCAGCAGAGGCTCTGTTGTGGTGGGAGGGCTTCAAAGCTGATGGTCTGTTTCAAACCCTGGTTCCCGGGCATACTCCCTTGCCTCAGTTTGCACATGTGCAGAGTGAGGTAATAAAAGCAACAACATCATTGAATTACAAGAACTGAATAAATTACAAGTCAAGAGCCTTTTAGAAAGCTTCTTAGCATTTAAGGGCACAATAAATATGGGCTAGTATTACTCTACAGGATTATTTTGTGCTAATGAGTAGCTTTTCTGGAATTAAGCAAAAGAAGAGAGAAGTGTGTCATTCCCCTCTCACAGGCCACCTTGAATCCTCCTAGATAGTCACACCAGGTTCTTCACTTTCTTGCCTACAAAAGTGACAAATGCCATCAATTCCAAAGAGCTGAAGAGTTAAAGATAACTGTGCACAAAGTAGGAGATGAATATATGGAAGACATACCAGGCATGAACATGGTACAGGCAACACTTATACACACATGTAGTTATCAACCAAATGCGAACTGTCTCTCCAATTACCTCTTGAGAGTCCAGGCTATAGATTACTCTGTAAAGCCCTCAGTTTTTTCGACATACTTCTAAAAACGTGAAATCCAAAGTAAACCACAAAACTCCTAGTGTGTGGAAGCTGCAATCATTACCCTCATTTTAGGAGCTTTTTTTATTGGGACAATAAAAGGGTTTTGGGAGGAGTCAGGGAATCTTTATGTAGTCCAAGCTGTCCTAAAACTTGCTATGTAGACCGGGCTGACCTCAAACACACCTGATTCTGCCTTCTGAGTACAGAGATTAAAGGCATGTGCCACCATTCCTGGCTTCAAAAGTTGTGTGTGTGTGTGTGTGTATGTGTGTGTATACTCCATGATTCATGTGTACCATGTTCATGCCCCAAAGAGGCCAGCTATCTCTCCAGTCCCGTTTTATCTTTTTATTAGAACTGGGGATGTACCTCAGTAGTGAATGTTTACCTACCATGCATGAAACCCTGGATTTGACTCAGGAGAACCCTGCAAGTGTCCATGCAGGTAGTGACCAGAGAAGAGATGAAAATGAAAACTCAGCCGGGCAGTGGTGGCGCACACCTTTAATCCCAGCACTTGGGAGGCGGAGGCAGGTGGATTTCTGAGTTCGAGGCCAGCCTGGTCTACAGAGTGAGTTCCAGGACAGCCAGGGCTATACAGAGAAACCCTGTCTTGAAAAACAAGAAAGAAAGAAAGAAAGAGAGAGAGAGAGAGAGAGAGAGAGAGAGAGAGAGAGAGAGAGAGAGAAAACTCAGTCCAGACTGGCTTAGTCAACCTGGACCAGACTTTGGGAGTCTAATACCAGGCAGTATTGTCAGTTAAAACACGGTACAATTTGGGGAAAGGTTTCCAGGCAATAATCGCTCCAATTTCAGGTGCACAATAAAGCTTAGGGTGTGACTACTTAGAATCTCCTTTACAAGTACATGTGAGCATGAAGGTGGGTTTTATAGCTAGAATCTAGTGTGGTCTCTGATGGATAGCAAAGAGGTCAGCAGGTCATAAAATACATATGACATCTCCCCCTAAAGATGGCTTCTATTAAAAATTAAGGTCTAAGGAAGGAGAGTCTGGGATAAACATTCTGGGAGATTTAGGTGATGTCTGCTTCTACAGCTATCAAAAAGGTCACCAAATGCATCTCAACTTTCCTCAAGGAGTTCAGAGAGTTTTCTAAAACTTGTCTTAGTTAGGGTCACTATTGCTGCTCTGAAACAGCATGACCAAAAAGACACTTGGGGAGGAAAGGGTGTATTTAGCTTCTGCTTCCACATCACTGTTCATCATCAAAGGAGTCAAGACAGGAGCTCACACAGGCAGGAACCTGGAGGCAGGAGCTGATGCAGAGGTCATGGAGGGTGCTGCTTACTGGCTTGCTCTCAGTCTGCTTTCTTATAGAATCCAGGAACCACCAATACAGGCGTAGCACCCCACCACCATAGGCTGAACTCTCTCCCTTCAATCACTAACCAAGAAAATGATTAGGCCATAGGGTGGGGTGGGGCAAGTCTTTAATCCCAGCACTGGGGAGGCAGAGGCAGGGGGATCTCTGAGTTTGAGGCCAGCCTGATCTAGAGAACTAGTTCCAGAATAACCAGAGCTACAGAGAGAACCCTGTCTTCAAACAAACAAACTGGGGGCCTGCAGGCTTTTCCTATAGTCCAATATCATGAAGAGTTTTTTCAATTGAGGTTCCCTCCTTTCATATAACTCTAGCTTGTGTCAAGCTGATAGAAGAGTAGCCAGCACAAAACTATATGGTAAACTGCAATTATCCCCCTAATAAACCCTACCTCATTATTTTAGCCTACGAACTTAGTAACTTTTTTCAGCAATTCTGTTTATCTAAGTTCTTGCTATGTAGGCTAGGCTACCTAAAAGCGTCATACTCCCTGCTTCCACCTTGCAAATGCTGGGATCACAGCCTGCACCAATTTGCCCAACGAGGACTTTGTAATTCTTACTGCACAAACCTCTATGTTTTTATGACTTTGGTGGTATTGTTTTTAGACACAGTTTCTCTGTATAGTCTTGGGTGTCCTAAAACCCAATTTGTAGTCCAAGCTAGCCTTGGCCCACCTGGCTTTGCCCTCTGAAGATTGAAGGTGTGTACCACCACTACCTGGCTAGATAGTCTTAGGTCTTTCCCAAGTCAATGAAAGAGGAGTCCAATAGCTAAGGGAGGCTTCAGGCCAAGTTAACCAACCATTCTCCACTTAATGGTTTCCTGAGCCAACTCAATTTCACCCTTATAGACTGACTACCAATGGCCTAATCATTTATCTCCTTATTTATAAACAGATTATAAGAGAAGTGTGATCTGACTCTACTAAATCAGGATGCATAGGACCTGACATCTACCACTCCAGCAAACTTCTGAAAAGACAATGAAGTCAGCTAAGGAAAAAAGAAAAAAGGAAAAACAAACAAAACAACAACAAAAGAAAGAAAGAAACAAACAAACAAAACAAAACAAACTGCTCCCAAATCAAAATCCCTGATTCTTTTTTGTATTTGAGCAGAAGGTGGGATAACTTATTGCCAAGACAAGCAAGCCTGGCACTGGCACCTCGGTGCCTCTGAGGGATGGCAGTGCCAGGATCACACAGGCTCAGGTGAGCAAGAAACCTCCCTAGGGAAAAGAAGCTGCCATATGTCTCTAGGACAAAGCTCCTAGTCAGACAATCCAAAGGCTCTTTTCTATCAAGGAGGCAGAGTGCAGGCAGGAGTAAACTTGGATGATCTGAGATTACAAATCTTCAACTCCTGGTGTCCAAGAGTTGGGCTTCCACTAAACCTAATGGTGTTCACCCCTAGTATAATTCCTCAAGTTTGAGCAGCATCTGTGAGTTATCTCTAATAAAGGTGGTAGCACCTCCTGTTTGTGAGGCTTTAAGTCTAGCAGACAGTCTCTCTGTTGTGTTGGTTTAACAATACAGGCCAGGTGCTGGGTGACTTCCCAGAGGCCAATGCACAGATGACCCGGAAGTGCAAGTGAAATACTGAGGCTTTCAGTCATCATCACCTTCAAGTAGCTAAAGACTGAGGCCCACTTCAGAGTTTTCAGTTGGGAGCCCAGCCTGGACAATCCCTGGCTGAGTCAGCTACATTGATGACTATGAGAAAATAAATTTGTTCAAAGCCGCTGTGGTCGGAGTAATACTATTACACTGTAACGGAGAGTGCAGAGCAGGATCTGTGGCCTTCTTATTTCCCTCAGACATGTAATAGAGAAATCAGGCCTATGAACAGACTAATTCATCAAGAACCCGGGCCATCTGAACTCCTTCATGCAGGCAGAGCACGCAGGGATTTGGCTAGGTCTGTGTCTTCTGTGTCCTCTGGGAGAGAGCCTGGGCTTCCTGACTACTGGCAGCAGTCAGCTCCTTTGAAGGCTGGTACTGCTGTAAATCATGCGTACGTGGGCAATGTGTTAAATAAATAAATACATACTACCTCATACTTCAAAAAATCTGTAAAACAAGGTTGGCGTTTTTATTGTTTCATTTTGCTGCTATAGTACTAGGAGGTTGTACCCCAAATTTCATGCATGACTGAACAGCACCCCATCCCCAGCCCTTCAACTCTGTTTACTGTAAAAGTCAACTTTGAGGGCCAGAGCAATGTTTCACCAGTTAAGAGCACTGTCTACTTTCTTCCAGAGTCTTGGGTTCGATTCTCAGCACCTAGGTGGTCACTCACAACAGTCTGTAACTTCTATACTCCAGGAGTTCTGAAGCTCTCCTCTGGCCTCTTAAGAATATCAGGCATGAACGTGGTACACATGCATATGCAAATACAATACCCACACACATAAAAAATAATAAAAATTCTAGACCGTTGATCTCTTTTTGTATGCCCACTGCCAATATCTCAAAACCTAGGTAGATGATACTCATGATACTCGGACTGGCCTAATTCTGAGCCCTCAGCACCTTGTTTCCAAAATCCTTACTGCACAACAAAGCCTCAGTTCTGGCCTCCAATACCACTTGGCCCCAGTGACTAAGAATTCACGAGCTCCCAGCTCACACCTCAGCTCATCCTGGGCCCCTGCCTGCCTGCCATCCTGCCCTGGCTCAGCCCAGTCTTCCCTTCCATACAGACCCAGCTCACACAGCATGTGGGGAAGGAAGGATCCAGATGGCCCCTTCTGGCAGGGATTACATGCCATCTACTGCTGGCACAATGACTTCCTGCTGTACCTCATTGCTGGCACGTAGCAACTGCTGCTGGATCCTGTAACCTACCACTTCTCCAGCCAGATGAAAGAGCCACTCCTCACTGTCTAGTGCTGCCTCAGCGCCAAGATCTAACACAGCTGGGATCTTTGTTGGCAAAGAAAGCATGTGGCCCTGTGCATTCATACCTTTTGACATGTTCTGTGCAATAATACCATAACAAAGTGTTTTACAGGTCTATGAAAGAGTAACTTTCTCCACTCTGAAGCAATGAAAAAAAAATCCAAGAATAACCAAACAGATCTCAATTCAAAATATCAGCCAAATGTTAAAATGGAAATGCCATATAGTTTTATTTTTTAATTTAATTAATCTATTTGTTTATTTTTGGTTCTTCAAGGCAAGAGTTTCTCTGGGTTATCCTTGTCCTAGAACTCACTCCTAGACCAGGCTGGCTTCAAACTCAGAGATCTGCCTGCCTCAAGTGCTGGGAATTAAAGGAGTCACACCACCATGAGAGATGCAACTTTTTCTTTTTTTTTTTTTTTTAAAGATTTATTTATTGTTATATGTAAGTACACTGTCTTCAGACACCCTGGAAGAGGGCATCAGATCTCATTACAGATGGTTGTGAGCCACCATGTGGTTGCTGGGATTTGAACTGAGGACCTCCAGAGGAGCAGTCAGTACTCTTAACCGCTGAGCCATCTCTCCAGCCCCGCAACTTTTTCTTTATGAGATATAGTCTGGCCATGAACTTGTGATCCTCCTGAGTGCTGGATGACAGGTGTGTACTATCATATCTGGTTATGTGGTGCTGAGGTTTAAAACCAGGATTCCTCCAAGCTAAGCAAACACTCTACCAAGTAAGCGAAGCGATATCACATAATTTTAAACAACCATGAAACAGAACAAATAGGGGATAGGTGCACACTTGCCTAGCACATGTGAGGCTGTAGCTCCATCCCCAGAAAAGAATTCAATGTAAGAGCCAGGTATAATGGCTTAAGTCTATAACCCCAGCACTTAGAGACTGAGGCAGGGGGTTTGCCATGAGTTTAAGGGCAACCTAGACTGCAGATCTAGCTGGCAGGGGGTCCAGCTCAGTTGACAGTTGGCTGCTTTGCACAAAGCCTTCAGTCCCACTCCCAGCACTGAATACACTAAGCTTTGGTGGCCGACAATCCCAGCACAGAAAGAGACAGGATCACCTATCAAGTTCCAAGCCAATATAGTATACAAGAGACCCTGTCTCAAAATTAATTAAAAATCATAAAGGGGCATTATGTTTCTTTTCCTGTCAACTTTAGAACCATGTATACTAGGAAAACAGATACAATAGTGAGCTGGGTGTGGCAGCATGCTTGCAATCCCAGTACCCAGAGATGGAAGCAGGGCGATGGTGAGTTTGTGGCTGGTTGGGGGCTATAAAGGGAGACAGGGACACATGGACACGGACACACACACATTCTCATTCTCTTTCTCTCTGTCTCTGCCTCTCTGTCTTGTCTCTCTGTCTGTCTCTCTCTCTCTCTCTCTCTCTCTCTCTCTCTCTCTCTCTCTCTCTCCAGAAAACACAGTGGCAGACAGATGAGAAGGACCCACTTGAGGAACTCTAGTTGGCTTCTTTGGTGTCTGCACCACTTGTGTCCTATGAGCTGTCACTCCACCATACTTGCTCCCCACAGAAGGAACTACGAACTGCTAATCACTGTTGTTGTTCAGACAGGATTTCATTCTGTGCCCCATACCAGCCTTGAACAAACTGTATAGCCTTGGCTGAACTTGAACTCACTGGGTAGCCCGGGATAGCCTCAAACTCACTGTTATCCTCCAGCCTTAGCCTCCCAAGTGCTGGCATTATATCCATGTGTAAGCCACCATGTTCCTCAGTGTTCTATATTTACATTTTCAAGGGCCTGAGATAATTTCAAATGAGACTTACTTAAAAATGTACACAGGGGTGGACTGGAGAAATGGCTCAGAGGTTAAGAGCACTGACTGCTCTGCCAGAGGTCCTGAGTTCAAATCCTAGCAACCACATGGTAGCTCACAACCATCTGTAATGGGATCTGATGCCCTCTTCTGGTGTGTCTGAAGACAGCTGCAGTGCACTTATATAAATAAAATAAATAAATAAATAAATCTTTAAAAAAAGTACACAGGGCTGAGGATGCTAACTCGGTGGTATACCCTTGCTTGGCTTGTACAAAGCCCTGGGTTCAATCCAGCACTATACAAGAAAAAGGCTTAGCTGGGTGTATAGCTCAGCAGCAGAGTGTGCACTCAGTAGGGGTAATCTGTGGTTCAGTCCTTAGCATTAGAAAAAAGATAATATACATATACGTACACATGTACACACAACTGTCTATGCTCAGGAAAAATACCTAGAGATCCAACGAGATGGCTTGGTTGGTAAAGGTACTTGCTGTGTACACCTGACAATGTGATTCTGATCCCCAAAACACACATAAAAGTAGGAGAGAAGTGACTCACACAAAGTTGTCCCCTGACCTCCACGCATCTGGTTTCAGTGAACATTGCCTGACTCTCGCCCAGAATATAAATTTCTACACACACACAAACCAAAAGAGAGCACTGAACCTTTATTCCACAAGATGGCAGTGCTGACCCTGGTGCCTGGGCTGGGCTTTGGGAGGCCCTCTGCCAGCCATCTCTGAGCTTGATGTGCTGCCTAGGAGTCTCTGACAGATTTCTCTGGGCATGACACACTAAGGCTGTGGCAGTAGCCTGGAGAAGAGTCACTACCCAGTGACTGAGCCGCTCCTGCTCCCTGCCACTGTTCTGCTGACAAGCCAGCCCGTTTCCTGCTCACTTACAGTAGGCATTCCTAGCTCAAAAGTGTCTTTGGCAGCCTTCTTCCCAGCAATCTTTCTGTATCATCTGTATTCCCACAAAGTCCTTGAAGCAAAACAAACCCCAAAAATAATATTTTGCTTCAAGGACAACATATCTCTCCCTTTTAGCTACAGAATTACAAAGGTGACCTTCTTCCCCAAGTCCTCATCACCTACTGCATGCTGCCCCTTCTTGGAGTGGGCACACTACTGTGACAAATGCCTGAGAGGAGGTGGCCCTGCCCCTCACTGTACCGAGTTCCTCAAGGCAGCACTCTGCTCTCTTCTCATTGTGTCCTCAGCAGTCAGCAGTTCGTCAGCAGCTGGGAGGGTACAGCAGAAAGGAGGGCAGGATATGGGATCAAACCAACAATCCATAATTTTGGCTGAGTTGCTTCTTTGTCTACTGTGAAGTTAGATTAACTTGAAAGTCAAGAACTTCACAGATTCCTCAAAGCAAATGGCTCAGATTGAGAGCAACTTCCCTGCTCAACCTTAACCTACTTTAGCAGGAAGCCTGCAAACTAAGTCAGAAACCACATATCTGATAGTCTCATGGACTACATAGCGCTTTGTCCCCATCTCCTAATGTCTACCTGCCAACTACCTTCCAAGGCCCTTCTTCCAACCCTGCCTAAACACTAAGACCATGAATCTCGGTAAACTGAACAGCTAGAACTCTTTTCACACACAGTAAGAGCTCAGAGAGTGAGTCCCCCAGGAACTGAAGGCGGGTACACAGGGCTTATTCAATAAGGGTTTCTGGATTCCACATTTTGATTATCCATTCTGTTGGACAGACACAACTTCCCAAAGTAAAATGATTAACATCTGTGACTCTCTGTTCAAGAAAACAAAACAAGGTATGGAAGATTATGCCTGCAATCCCAGTACACATAGACTGAGATAGAAAAATTGTTTAGGGATAGTACACCCTGTCTCAAACAAACAAAAACCAAAAACAAAAAAAAAAAAACCTAAGTTTGAAGGATAGAACTCTTCTATGCATTATACTAAACAGACTGAGTTAATTTACCAGTGCAACACTTATTAGCTTCTAAAACTCCAATGACAAGAACCTTTCTGTTCACTTTATAACAGACAACCAGCCACCAAGACTATGTAGGTTACAGTTACTGGCCAAGGCCCCAAATGAGTCTGTGCTTTGTTCCATGTTACATGCAGAACATTCACAAATAAGATGGTTTAGAATAAAGTCTGGAGTTTGCACATAACATCTCCCAATTAAATGAACAGATGGGCAACACATACACAGAGAGAAAGGTGACTGCCAAAGCAACTATAAAGTTCTAGAAAGTTAGGAGAAATTGTTTAGAATCAAAACAAGAGAAACTATAACAGGTTACTTCTTTGAAGTGATCAATAAAATTGGTAACTCCCTAGCCAAAATGCCAAAAGGGAATATTGAAACAAAATCAGAAATGAATGGAGCATAGCATTAATCTTACTCTGGGAAAGCAGAGGCAGGCGAAGCTCTGTGAGTTCAGGGCTATCCTGGTCTTCAGAGTGAGTTCCATGACAGCCATATTGAGTCAGAGTCCGTCCATCCGTCCGTCCCCCTCTGGTCTTCAGAGTGAGTTCCATGACAGCCATATTGAATCAGAGTCAGTCTCTCTCTCTCTCTCTCTCTCTCTCTTACACACACACACACACACACACACACACACACACACACTCAGGGTTTTCTGTTTTATTTCTTTTTCTTTTGACAGAGCTTTACTGTGATACCCTGGAAATGAGGCTGGCCTTGAATTTATTAAGATGTTTCTACTTCTGCCTCTCTAATGTGGAGAGTACAGTTGTGGAGGCCTTTAAATATTATTAAGACAGAAAAAATATTATTGAAAAAACACTTTAAAAAACTTGCAAAGTAAAAGCACAAAGCACACACATAAAGCATGACTAAGTTAATCCTACACACACCTTCAACAGCTGAGACTTCCTGCACCTCAGCAAGAGGAGACACGGGTTCTGTTTTCATCGTGTTTTCTCCCATTGACTTGCAGTTCAACTCCAAGTCTGCAGCGCCCAGGCCATCCCCAATGGGGTGGCAAGTTAATGCAGAAGAGACCTGGCCAGCTTCCAATGGAGACTTCAACTGACCTAAAGGAAGAAATAAAGAAAGAATGCTTGGGAAACAAATATGTATACAGTCAGGAAGTCAAGAGTTCCAAAACAGACTAGAAAGCCAGAGATGCTTCAGAGGACACGTAAGAACACATTGCAGTGGGCTGGAAGGATGGATGGCTCAGATGTCAGACTGTTTGCCACCCTTGCAGAAGACCCAAACGTACTTCCCAAACCCATGATAAGTGGTTCAAAAACTACCTGTAACTGAAAGTCCAGGGCATCCGATCCCCTTCCGCAGACATTGGAACTGATACATACAGACACGTTAAAAAGAATGAATGAACAAAAGAAAGAAAGAGTCACAGAGACAGATAGGATGGATGATGGATGGAAGGAAGGAAGGAAGGAAGGAAGGAAGGAAGGAAGGAAGGAAGGAAAGCAAAAGAAAAAAGGACCAAGGTTGGTGGCACATGTCTGTAATCCCAGTACTTGAAGGCAGAGGCAGTGGGTCCCTGTGAGTGTGAAGCCCACCTGGTCTATAGTGAGCTCCAGGTAAACTTGACCTACAAAGAGAGACCCTGCCTTAAACAAACACATTAACTAACAAACAAATCACCAAAACCAAGCATTTTTTAAAAAGAGGGTGACAAGATGCTTCTAAGCCAGAGAAGCTGTAGTTAAACCCCAGTACCCTCTCAACAGAGAATAGAGTTCCACAAGTTATCTTCTGGTCATATATACCACGGTACATGTATATACATACATACATACATACATACATACATGCAAAAAAAAAATAAACAAAATGATACTTTAAGGAAAGAAAAGGCCTTCCACCTATACAGCCAAGGCTATAAGTTCCTAAAAGTGAAAGGTCAGCAAGTGTGCCAATGGAGCGAGGCAGCATTGAAAAGGCAGACAGAGAAGCCGGCTCCCACACACGCCATGTGCCTCCAGTCTGACACACAGCATGGAACAATAAGCAAAAACAGCCACAGATACATCCACTCCAACAGCGACCAACAAGACAGCATCAAGCACTGCAGCAGCACCTTCAATACTTGGATTTCAAAACAATCTAATGTGGGACTGGAGAAATGGTTCTGGAGTTAAGCTCATACATACCGCTGCTGTAGAAGGCCTGAGTTCAGTTCCCAGCACTCACACTGGACAGTTCACAGCCACCTATAACTTCTGCTCCGGGTGATCTGACAACCTCTTCTGGACTCTGTGAGTAGCTGCATGCACACACACACACACACACACACACACACACCTACACATATATTTTCTACAAGTTATTATTAGATTCAGTTTTATTTAGTGTGAATGGGTTTTGGTAGGGTTTGCTTGTTTATAACCTTGGCTGGCCTTGAATCCGTAAAGATATTCTTGCGTCCCCAGTACTGAGATTAAAGGTATGCACAACTATGCCCAGCTGTGAATGTGTGTTTTGCCTGCAAGTCCATCTGTGCACTACATACATGCAGGGTCTGAAGAGGCCATGACAGATTCCCTTAGAACAGGAGCTACAGGGGCCTAACTTTGTGGGCCTAACTTGGGTGCTAGGAACTGAATCTGGTTCTTCTGAAAGAACGCAAGTGCCACTGAGCTATCTTTCCAGTCCTACACACAAAATATATGCACTATATAAAACACACACACACACACACACACACACACAACTTTCAACCCAATCTAACACAGAACCCAATACAGAAGAATCTAGATTGGTTCTTAGTAGACAGGCACTAGGCTGGTCAAATAATTCCAAAACAGACACTGACTTACCTTCAGGAGATTCCTTGGCACTGGGTGACTTGTCCGGTAGAGGGTTTGTATCAGCCGTATGAACCAGATCAGGCACAATGGAGTCAGGATTTAGGATCTCACGGGTCCCATTAGTGGACAGCCTAGAGGACCGTCTCCTGGAAAAGTCTTTGTCACTGTTTTCAGAGCGTTTTTTTGACTGTTCCTGGGCTGTAAACCATTAATATAGTTGTGTTCAGAGACCAACAGGAAGAAAGACTTCTGCCTACATGGACTTCTGAGCTGGTCACTTCTACAAGGGCTTTCCTATAGAGACTTATGGAATTTCTGACTGATCTCCTTTCCTAGCTTCCAGTGAAAGCAAAACCTCTGCTAGGAAGGAATTTTACCTTAAAAATTCATAGTCTGGGCTACAGAGAACTTACAAACAAATGTCAAGAGTTCACTGACTGAGAAGACGTGCTGAGGCATGTGCCAATCTTGACCACAGCTCTATTTTGGAGTTTCCGACATGAAGGACTATGTGCTGACTCCCAAAGTCAATCATGGCTTACAAGAACCTAATTTAAAGGCCATCATAATTCCTTTTGGAGATCAACATGCTTGTTTTCTAGTCAAAAAATAGTATTTCTAGTGTTCTTTTTGATTTTCCAGACAGGGTCTCTCTGTGTAGACCTGGCTGTCCTTAAACTCACAGGGAGCTAGTGCTAGGGTTGAAGTGTTTGCCACCCCACCTGGCTGAAGTTTTTCTCACCACATGAAATCCATCCTTAGTATAGAAGGCCATATATTTCAGAAAGAATCCAAATCTAATATACTTTATGGAAATAGATATGCTATCACTGAGCCACCACAAATATGGTCCTGTTGCTTTTAGCAAAAACTACTGTCTCAATCACATTCCACTCACATTAGATCATGCATTCAAAGTCATTACAGGGACAAACAGAAGCTGACCCAAGTAATTTATCAAATTCTAGCCACATATACATAAACTGGAGACTCACATGAATTTTTGTCAAGTCGGGGACGCTTTAATGGGGTGTCACTTCGTTTTGATATTTTCCGTCTTCTCAATTCCAATGTTATTGGTTGCAAAGTTTGAGAGTTTGAATCCACAGCTGTAATATATACAAAGCACACAAAAATATATAACGTCTTCATGCCTAATTGTGCATCTTTATACAAATAAAAATATATATGCACATGTACTTTATACACAAAAAGAAAGAGAGAAGACAGCCTCATAGAGATCAGATGCATTACTAACCCTGAAAAGCAACAGTCATCCTTAAGGTAAGACAAGACAACAGCATGAGTGAGAACTGCTTCCTTGCGAAGATGGGGCGCTCCGCACACTGACTGCCTCTATCTTTTTGTGGCCTTGCCTAAGACCCAGAGCCTCTAAACCTTCACTCTAAAATACCACACTCCAACACAACCTCTTAAAAACATGTGTGGGCAGTATAAAAGTCTCTGGACAGGGGACAGGGGAAGGACAGGGTCTTCTTGCTAAGTTGCCCAGAGCAGCCTGGTATTTGTAATCCTCCTGCCTCAGCCTCTGGAGTAGATGAGATTGCAGGCATGTACTGCGGAACATGCTCTTGCAATCTTGCTTTATTTGGAGAAGAAAAAAATTAATGTAGTAAAAAGCTCAAGGTGGTCTCAAACTACATATATATCAAGGGATGACTTTAAACAACTGATTCTTTTGCCTCCAGCTCCTGAGTGCTGGGGTTACAGACAGTTATTACCAAGTAAGATTCCTGAAGTCTTGGGGAGGGGAACTAGAAAGGAACAGGATCTCATATATATAGTCTAGGTGGCCTTTAACTGTAACTGTGTAGCCAAAAATGCCTCCCCCCGCCCCCTCGCCAAGTGCTAGATTACAGGCTTGTACCACCATATCTGACTCCTTCAGGCATTTTAAGCACCAAATATTTTCAAAACCTGCTAACCAGTCCAGAAAAAGAAAAGAGCTAAAACTGAACAAACTCTGACCTACCCAGTACTTAGAAAACGTACCATGCAGGTTCATTCTTAAAATGTGTGTCATCCGCCGGGCGGTGGTGGCGCACGCCTTTAATCCCAGCACTTGGGAGGCAGAGGCAGGAGGATTTCTGAGTTCGAGGCCAGCCTGGTCTACAAAGTGAGTTCCAGGACAGCCAAGGCTACACAGAGAAACCCTGTCTCGAAAAAAAAAAAAAAAGAAAAAATGTGTGTCATGGATTAGGGCTTGGTTCCTGTTTTCAATGTCTACACGCTAAGTCAGCTGTCTGGTTTTAGGTGGTTTATTTTGTTTGCTTTGTTTAGAAGATCTAAATGGAAGCCGACCAAGTCTCGGGCAGGGCACTGCTGTGGACCGCCATCTCAGCGGGTGCTACGACTCTGCATAGTGCTGCATTCTCTACTTTTAGCCTAAAGCATAAGAAGCTCTCAAGTCTGAAAGATGGAAATCCAAAAAGAGATAGAAGAAAGATTAAGGAGCCTAGCAGGAAGGTGAGACTCAGGGGTCTGAGGAGGGCAAAAGAAGAGAGAAGACGACTGGACCGGAAAACAGAGGGCAGGGAACAAAGCAGAGGAACGGAAGAGATCCATGGACGATCTGCAGCTGCAGTGGGGCCATGTCAGAGGTGGAAGGAGAGACAGAGCACAGCTCTGAGGAGACACGCCCCATTCTTGGCTCTTGTTATATTTAACCTTCCCAACATATCAACATTCTTCTATTCCGAGTGGCGGAAACGTGGATCATACGTATTCCAAGTTAAACCAAACACAAACAATCTGCTATACACAGCTCAGATTCTGCTCCCAATCAGATCTGTGCAATCTGGGAGCGCAGGGCTCCCCTGGGTCAACAGACCCATCCTCCTTGGTTCCCTAAGGGCACCTGAACTCCGTGTGTGCACCATACAAGCCTTCTTTTCCTTTTGATACCAAACATAAACAAATACCTACAGAGAAGCCGAGTAATTCCTAACTCTCCCCAGAACACCTCATCTGGGAGCCCAGCATCTCCACACTGGTGCTAACAGAAGGCAGGGAAGCACAAGCTGAGCCTGTCCTGAGATGCCCAAAGTCCAGTTAGCAGGAAATTTCCCTCTATGAAATGTGTCTATCTGGTATGAAATTACATCCTTACAAAAGCAATAAACGAATGCAGGAAGGCGTGAAGCTGTGGATGGCTCCATGAAAGAGTCTGTCACCTGGGAAACAGATCCCTCAGCATGCACTCCACAGGCTCCAAGCTACAGCAGGAAGAGCTAAACTGAGCTGCAGACAAGTCCAATTTCTACCAGTTCACACCTCCCACCTTCTTCTTCCTGAACTTCTGCCTCTTTCCAGCTTTCAAAATAATGCCTGTTCTGGGGCCCAGAGATATAGAGAGGCCGTAAGGCATTAGCCTGGAATGAGCAGACTCTTGGTTCAATTGCAGCTGAGGGGCAGTCTGCCTCACACTCACTCCGTCTGAAGAAGGTGCACTACCTGGGATGTTTAAACCTCTAGACTCGTCCTCTGTTCTTTGTCTGGAAGACACAGGGTTATTTTCTCAGTTTCCCTCAGAACACTGTACAGTTAGTACCACTCTCAATGCACCGCAGCTCATCAGGGGTCATGCAGACCTTCGGTATTGGTGTTTAATTCCTTCTCACAAGCCAATTAAGACAGCAACTACAATTTTCTTTCTTTCTTTGACAGCAACTAAATTTAAGGACAATGTTGTCGGATAGAAATACAGTGAGAGCATCAAATGTAAGCCACATGTAACTAAATGTTTTAGCAATCATATTAAGAAATTTAAAAAATGAAATTAAGTTTGAAAATTTAAAATAAATTGGTTTAACTATAAATTAAAATTTATATTTTATTTAAACAAATCCATCTAAAAACATTTCAACATGTAGTCAATATAAAGAATATAACTGGGAGAGAGCTGTGGGGATAGCTCAATGGCAGGCACAGCCCTTGCTTATCATACAGAAGGATCTGGGCTTGACCAGCACTGCCAATTAACAAAAGAGAAACAAAAAGGGAGAGATGGGTATGGTGGTACAGACCTTTAAATTCAACACTTAAGGTAAAACAGGAGGATCCTTAAGTTCGAGGCCAGACTGGTCTACAGAGTGAGTTCTAGGACAGCCAGAAGTGCACTGCACAGAGGAAACCCTGTATTGAAAAACCAGGGGTAGGGTGGGGGGGTCTTTTACTTTGTTTTATTTGTGCATGTGTGTGCATGTGAAATACATGCTTTCCTGAGCAAGCGTGTAAGTGACTGAGGGAATGCAAGTGCCTGCGTATCACAGACCAAGTGTCAAGGTCAGAAGTCAATCAGGGCGCAGGTCCTTGCCTTATTCCTTAAGACAGGGTCTCTTGTATCCTTGTTGTATATGACAAGATGGCTGCCCCATATGCTTCCAATGAATCTCCTGGGACCGATAATCTAGGGCTGCAGACAAGAACTACAGTAGCTGAACCTTATGTGGGTTCTGGATAGCCAAACTCAGGTTATAAGGCATATACAGCAAGCTCTTTACCTGGCCTTTTCTGCTGTTGTTTTTGTTTGTTTTGTTTAAGAGGGGAAGCACATATTTCATCTGATGATAAAGCAGGCTATTATCTGATTTCCTATAAAATTAGAACTCAGCTTTAAGAAAGATACTCATGAGGACAGCTACATACACGTGTCTGAATGACATAACTTAATGTAGACTTTCCCACTAGGGATCAATGAATTGGCTCTTATTCTAGTTTTCAGAAAATATATTCTATATCAAATTTTACATTTTAAATTATCTACTGAAAGTGTTTAAATTTCCATGAAAAAAATATTGCAAGCTAGAAATGTAGCTAACTCGTAAAGCATTTGCTTATAGTGTGCAAGGTTAGAGGCTCAGTTCTCAGGACAATTAATAACAACAACAAACAAATCATAGATGCTACTTGAAAATGGGAAGTGGTTCATAGTTTTCTAATGTTCATCCAGGGAAAGACCACGAACGCATCCAGCTGTAGGTAGGTCCCATCTAGGGGGTGCAGGGGTGCTTTTCATGCCACCAATCATCTCAAGTGTGAGTATTCGGCTTACCAAGAAATCAAAACTCATTTCATTCTTGGTTATTCTAGAAGAATTCCAAACTTAGACTGCCTTACTTCTTTTTTCTTTTTGAGTCAATGTTTCATTCTAGCACAGGCTGATCTGCCACTCACTCAGCAGCCCAGGCCAGCCATTTAATTCACTGTGATCCCCTACCTCAGAGTTTTAGACTTCCTTTAAATAATTGGATATTATTCCCTATATCTATACTGGACCCTTAACTCTTATCAGTTTAATTAACCAAATTATCTTTTTATTTAGACTGAAATTTCAGCATCAATAAACACCTTTTGAAAGCTCAATGTCTTGTTGACAGGGTATCATTATGAAGCTTGAACTAATGATCCTCCCGGTTCCACTTCCCAAGTGTTCGTGTCACGGGTGTGAGCTGCAATGCCTACTAAGAACTCAAATGTGCCCTGCCTCCCTAGCATTAGGCTTTGTCTTGTTTTACTCTGCCTCTGGCAGAGGCTCAATGTTTATATGTGCATATATGTACGTGTTTCGGCGCGAAGGCCTGAACCCAGGGCCTTACACAGGATCAGCGTGCCCTCCTACGTTGTACCTCTCGCCCCTGCACCCTCAGCTACCTGTCTTCTCCTCCCCCTGTCATGTCTGCCCATTAGGATGGTATTTCCTCAGACTGGGGGCACATGAGCAGGCCCCAGGAGAAGTCCTCAGCTCCCTTGGCTCGTCCACGGAAACCTCCTGTTTCCACCCCAGCTCAGTCATGGCCACACTCCCCAACACGTCTACTGGACACACACCTTACTGAAATTCAGCTCCATAGGCACGATTTGTTTTCAGCTCACAAGCCAGTCACAAACATGAAGGACTGAAGTACAGAAGGAGTAAAGAACCACAAAGGCCACAGAAGGACACCGCCATCACGCACTGCAGAGCCCACTTGGGAGACTCACCAGTAGGAGTTATGGAAGGGGGTCTGCCTCGTTTTCTTTTTGGCTCCTTCAGGTTCTCTTGTGGACTCTTCACAAGGTCCTTCTCAGGCTTCTTCTCCACCTGGGCATCCCCAGAGTACTCCCGCTCGTTCTCGGAAATGTTCTCCTTATCTTCCTTCTCGTTCTTAGGAAGGCTTTTCTCTGACACTTTGCCCTTTTCTGAGCAGATCAGTTTTCCATCTTTGTCGGGCTGCTTGGGCCGTTTTTCTGTCTTTAAGGCTTTTTCTACTTTCTTCACATTGACCGTGGCTTTTCTCTGTTCTTTAAACTTCTCTCGTTTCTCAGGAGACGATGAAAGACTTTTGTGATCTGTTTCTTTAGGCCTAGCATTACCCACAATATTCTAAAATGAGCAAAATAGCGATGAAACACTTTGTGATTACTTGCAAATACACAATCAGGAGGTTGCTTGCACACTTACGGAGACAATGAAGACACTAAGAAGACATAGGCCAGGTCACATGATGCACAGGACCAGGAGAGTACCTGAACTTTGAGAACCAACTCTGTTTAAACACAACTGCTATCTCAATCCTTATGTGACTCTGCAGTCTCCCATACTAGGAAACTAGTTAGGGATGCCAACTAGCAGGACCCATGACTGGAAGCAGCGTTTCTAACACAACTATTCTAGCCTTCTTATCCAGGGATTTTCAGAGATGCAGTGTACACTGATGCCCAGTTTGATATAGCAGAAAACCAAGCTAGTAACTGGAAGCTTAACAGAAACACTGCTCAGAATGCCCAAGCCAGACCAACAATCCTAGCTTCCTCTCCTGTTAACAGCTGTGCTCACCGCAGCAAGCTAGGTTCCTGAGCTGTTGGGTGTTTTCTCCATTGAAAAGCAGTACTGCTTCTAATTTGTTACTAAACTGACTTTAAAATTCATCCTGAAACCTTGTGTCCTAGTGTAACTGTGTCCTTAATAAGGCCAATTTTGAAAGTGAGAATTTCTAAGGCTACAATTAAGTTTATTTATGAATGAATCACTCCTTCAAACTTCCCAGAGAAGAGCAGGGATCTATCCCAAAACATGCTCCGATGGGATCCTGCACACACATTCTAGGCTCACTGATTTCCCAGAAACAGGAATGTTTAACTGTTCAGCAGTCAAAGCAAAAATTCGTCCCACAGGGGAAAATAATAAACAGTGAGACTTTTTTTTTAAGTCCCAATATTATTCTAAAAAGAGCGAGACAAATGAGCAGTTGCGCACTCTTTTCTGGATGGGGTTATCAATTCAGATCAAAAGACTTGAAAGTTCCTACTACTGAACTAAAATGAATTCCCAGAAATGGAGTTTGCTAACAGAATCAGACTTCATGCACGTGGAAGCCAACCACATAAAGTACATGCATACTACAGAACCTGGGGAGCTGTGGGGAAAGCGCAACTTCAGAGGACAAAGGAATGGCAGGGGAATGTTACATTGTTAAGACAAAAGAATAGGCTATAGACGGTAGCATGCACTTGACTCCAATTTTGGGAATAACACACACAAGTTTATAACAACAAAAAGTCAGCAAGACAGACACAAAGTGCCAAACACAAGCAGGAGCCCTTTGTCTGAAGGGGGCTGTCTTGCTTTCCTTCTGCTTTTGAGTATTTTCCAGATCTTCTAAAAGAAGCAAACTTTCTTCTTCTAAGCTCAGAAAATTAAATGTAACTCAAGTGTAACTACCAAAACATTTGGAGTAACATGGTTCTAAAGCGAAAGTTTGGCCTATTTCAATACTGTATGAAAAACTTTTAGACAGTCATCTTGAGTCAAAAAGACTACACCCTCTCGGCAGATAGGGATGTGTGTGCGTCTGAGAAATATCAGTCTGTCTTAGTGGTCTTCTGGGACTGAGGTAAGATGAGACACTCAGAGGCAGCTGGAAACTGGGAAGGGAACTGCCTATAAATCTTCGCTCAGTAAGGCCATATTCAATTTACTGAATGAACAGTGAAACTCAATAGGGTTCATGGCTCACACCTATAGTCCCAACACCTGGGAGGGGAAACAGGAGACCACAATGAGGTAGAGAATAGCCTAGGCCAGAGTAAGACTCTGTCAGAAAATACACTTTATTTTAAAAGTTGGACTTTTGCTATCAAGCACTGAGGAGTCTCGGGATCTGTTTGTTATATCTACCAATTCCATCTACTTCATATTTCAGTTCTTTCACTCATTCCACAAAAGTTAACAAAAATGTTAAAGTCACAGGTGAGGCTTTTCTCAGGTGTGCAGGACGCAGGTAAAAAGAAAGAAAGCACCAATCATCTTGGCAAATTTTCACTGTTTTCTCAATATTTTCTAGAGAAAAGCCAACAAAGGCAAAAACATTCCTGAAGCTCCTGGAAAGTTCTCCTGCCCTCGATGTTTATACAGAACATGGTGTAATCTGCACCAAGTAAAGCACTTGATCATCAAAGGAAAAGACCCAACAGGTCAGAGCATCCCCAATCTGGTCAACTTTCTCCCGAAGGAGAGGGACCACTGAGGGAGGATGTCTCAGAACTAAAACCTCTGACCAACCTGCTTAAGCTGTATCAGTAACTACCAGAATTTAAAAGAGTCCAAAAGACACTTAGTACACAGACTTTGTTAAAACATGAGGAGGCAAGAGACTAAAGAGAGGAAATCATGAAGTATTTCAAGAGGGCTCAGAGCTCTGGGGCCGTATTTCCAGGAGCAAAACTTGGGCTCTATGCTCAGATTGGGCAAATGGGGCATCAGGACACTTGATTTCAAAGCAGGCACATGTAGCTGCTGTGGTTGCCAAGTGAATAGCCAGGATAAGCTGTAAGCTCCCAAGTCACGGTCTAAGTCATGTCAGAGACACAGCCAGACGAGGAGGAAGTGCATCTAGTTCTCAACAAGCTCCCTGTGTGGGGTGAGAGTGCAGGAAGAAGGGAAAGGGGAAGCATCCAAGACACTTGAGAAGAAATGAGGGAAACGGAAGTCAAACAATGGGGGCTGTGCTCAGCATTTTAAAGAAGAGAATCTGAAGGGGGAATGAACAAAGAAACACAGATATTTACAACTTCTGAAAACTTTCTGGTGAAACTGTCAGATGGAGGAAATAAAGACTTGTCATCAGAAACACATGTAATGTCTTTATTTTGAGAAACAAAAGTACAGTGTTAGCATAGTTCAGAACACAAAAGCACAAAACCACATTTCTCACCTGATCTTTGGAAAAAGCTTTGACATGAATATGTTTGACAGTTTGAACTACTCCATCATAAAATTTCACAGTGTAAGTACCTAAAATTCAAGAAGATATCATGATTTTAACTTGCTGTTTCACGAAAGCAGCAACTTTTAAAGAATAGACACAAAGGAGCTCCAAACATAATAAATGTACGTGTGTTTTATAAAAAGTTTAAGAGTCACATTGAGGGCAGATTCAGCACAGTGGTAAAGGACCTATTTAGCATGCACAAGACCCTAAGTTCAATTCCTAGCACACACACAAGGCAAATTTAGCTTCCTTAATTTATTAGTCAAGACTAGTTTGCTTTTTAATCTATAGAATTGAGAATTTGCTTTAAAAATTTCTATGCTGTCTCATTAAAGAATTATGTACACGGAATTTGAGCCAAAAAAAAGAAAGAACAGTAAAACAAATAATTAAGAACTGAGAAAAACGCACATGAATTCCTTAGTGCGTGACATTTACATTTTTTTTCTGTCTTGAAGGGCATTCATCATGTTTTTTAAGAGGTTGTGTGACCCTAAAATATGAGACCCTATCCCAACCAAAAGGCTATGTTGTCTGGCAGTTGTTGAATAGGAATCCTGTGAAAAAAATTAAAGCTACAAACTTGTATAAGCGGGCTGTTTGTGGATTTGTTGGTGATGAAGACTGGCCTGGCACATGCTAAAGCCATGCTCTAGCACTGAGCTGCACCCCAGCCCCTCAAATCTTACCTTCCCAAAGGGGAAAAAACATCCAACTACAAAAACTCTCATTAGCTGCATCAAAACCAAAGTTTTTAGTTTGTACATCTTAGAACTAATCCATGCCCTGTCTCCCCTGTTTGTCTTGGAGATTTAAAGTAAGAAACAATCACTCTTGTCCAGCAGCCTGCTGACAGTCACGTAATAGATTAGTGGTTCACACAGTTCAGGTAAAACCCCTAAGAGATACTAGAAAAAGACAGTAATAAAGGTGCTCCCTGTCAGCTCTCCACTTCCCCCAAGAAATGGGACCCAGCTATGCTGCCAAGCTAGACCTATATCCTGGGCTCTACCAGTCTTCCTGCTTCAGCCTCCCACAGACCACCATGCTCTGTTCTTACCTCTTCATTGCACATTCCCTTCTTACCCCACTCTCCTCCAGTCTTTAACAGGGCCTGGTCACTAAGTAAAGTCCAAACACCTGCCTCTAGTACTGAACGTTCAATATGATCAGAGCTCAATTATTTTCCAAGCCTACCTCTCAATCAATCAAATTCCCACCAGCTCAGAGTGACTCACTTCTTTCCCACTGAGGCACCTGTAACATTTCTATTTCATCTTTTTTTTTTTTGAGATATTATGTAGTTGAAAATAGCTGTACAGTGATGCAGGCTCTTACCAATTCACAAGCTGGTTTTTTTTGAGACAGGGTCTCATAATGTAACTCAAGCTAGCCTGGTACAGGCTGTGTAGCAAGGGTTGGTTTGATTTCAGAGCTACCATCTGACCTCAACCTCCCGAGTGCTGGGACCACAAGCACAGACCACCATCTCCACACTGTAACAGAAGAATCTTCCTACCTAGTGAGCCTTAGGCAGCCATCTCACACGACTGAAACAGTTTGGTAAAAGCTTCCCAGCTAGTGGCCAGTTCCCCCTGCTCTGGCCTTTTGAAATCCTCATGTGCCACCTGCAGAAACTCACCTTAGATCTCTTAAGAGAAAGGCTCATGAGTCAACTTCTTTTTTTTTTTGTTGTTTTTAATAAAAAAAAGGATTTATTTATTATACACTGTAGCTCTTTTCAGACACACCGGAAGAGGGCATCAGATCTCACTACAGATGGTTGTGAGCTACCATGTGGTTGCTGGGATTTGAACTCAGGACCTGTGGAAGAGCAGTCAGTGCTCTTAACCACTGAGCCATCTCTCGCAGCACATGGTACACAATAGCCAGTACTGAAAGTAGTCGCAGCAGCAGCTTCTGAGAAGTGCAGTTTACCACCACGTCCTGGAGACCCGGAAAAAGGAGTGCTGGGTCTGGGAGCTTTTAGCAAGTCCTCCAGGTGGTTCTGATGACACAAACCTGAGAGCCACCACTGAAGACTACTGGCAGCTACCTATGCACATGTATTCCTGGCAATTATAAAACAGGTGTCCTCACCACAGAAGGAAAACTGGTTAGGAACCTATCAGAACACACAGACAGGCTTGGCTAAGTTAAACAGCAGCAGTTAGATTCAGGTTTCAATAAAAGAAAGAAATCATAACTCTTCTCTACACCACTGGCTCAGCAATGACTTCTTCCAAGGGTCACGAAAGCAAATGTCTAAGCTCCAGTCTTCCCTGCCTACTCTGTAAGGGCAGGCGATGTCTGCCAGAGAGCGGCAGCCACTGCTCCTTGGTGCTGAGCACACACTTCCCTTTCTCTGGGTTGTAAGATTTACTTATTTTTAAGTATTTTCCTTTATTTCTATCATATGTATATAGGTGTTTTGCCTGCACATGTCTGTGTGTCCTGTGTGTGCAGTGCCTGAAAGGCCAGAAGAGAGCATCAGATCCCCTGGGACTGGAGTTACAGATGATTGTGAGCCAACATGTAGGTGCTGGGAATCAAACTTGGGGCCTTAGCAGCCAGTGCCTTAACCACTGAGCCTTCTCTCTTCTCCAGCTCTCCTGGGTTTTTTTTGTTTTGTTTTGTCTTAATGTTTTATTTTTGTAGGGGTGGGTGAGATTTTCTTCTTTGTTTTTTGTTGTTTGAAATGGGGTCTTACTCTGTAGGGTCAACTGGCCTTGAATTTCCAAGATAGCTTAGACTGACCTCAAATTCATTGTGATTCTCCTGCCTCAGCCTCACCATTGTTGGGATTATGGACAAGCAATGACCCAATATCCAGCTCTTGAAGACTTCTCATGGGCTAGGGAGATGGACAGCTGAGGACCCCAGTACTGTGGAAAAGAGCAACCACAGCAGCCTATAAGGCCAGCACCCAGGGGACAGAGGCAGGGAGATCCTGGGCACTTGCTGGCCAGCTACTATAGCCACACCAGCAATTTCTAGGTTCAGTAAGAGGAATTATCTCAAGAAATAAGGTGGTGAGCAAGGGGGCAGGGCTGGGGAAAGAGGGTGTACAGACACACACACACATAACTGAACGAACAAGTAATAAAGGTGTTTCAAGTACCACGGTACAGTGAGTGCTGCATCTCTGGCTTCCCAGGGGTAAAGGTGAGGGATAGCAACATCGAGATCAAGCTCTCCTTTAATATTTGCTAATTCAGCTTAATTTTATGTATGGTGTTTGTCTGCATGTGTATCAGTGTACCATATGTGTATGTGATGTCCAAAGAGACCAGGAGAGGGCATTGGATACCCTGAAACTCCAAGCAGATGTGAACTACTGTGTAGATAGATACTGGGAATCAAATCAGTATCCGGGTCTCCTGGAAAAGCAGCCAGTCCTAAGTGCAGAGCCATCTCTCCAGCCCTCCCTTCGATACTTAGTGTGCTGGGACTAGACCATTAACAAAGAAAATTCAGTTACATTATAAAGAAAATAGTCGCCGGGCGGTGGTGGCGCACGCCTTTAATCCCAGCACTTGGGAGGCAGAGGCAGGAGGATTTCTGAGTTCGAGGCCAGCCTGGTCTACAAAGTGAGTTCCAGGACAGCCAGGGCTACACAGAGAAACCCTGTCTCGAAAAACCAAAAAAAAAAAAAAAAGAAAATAGTCATCAGACATGGTGATGTGTACCTACACTTGGGAGGCTGAGACAGGAGGATTGCCTTGAGTTCTAGATCAGTCTAGGATACAGTGTGAGAAACAGACTGTGAAAGTGACAAGAGGAAGGTGGACTGCCATTTTTAGAGATAGTTTCAAAGTCTAAAAGTAGTAGAAGAATGGACCACCATTTTCAGCTGTTTGGAATTAATTTTGAAGTTAACTCTTCCTGATGGCAGAAGCCAGAGTCCAAACTTAAAGCTAGGAATAATGCCTGCAATCATAGCATTTACTGTCAAGTTCAGCCTGGGACATTGTGTAAGACTGTATCTCAAAACACAAAGAAAAAAGTCAGAATTAAAACCTATGCCTGCCTGCTGACCTCTGACCAGTTCTTTTCCTATTGCTCATTCATTGCCCAAGTCCTGATGCCTAAGTCCAAACCACAGACCCAGAACACCAGCTGGCCAAACTCTGGCCAAAGATTTGGAGGCTTCATTGCTAAGCAGCAAATCCTACTCCTGATCCTCCCAACATCCAAAGGACTATAAGCTGCCCTGTCCCCATTCTCACACTAAACACAGCCTAAGGAATACATCTGAGGGAGGAAGCATAACGGCAGTCTAATCCACGTCTGCAGGAAGGCCCAATGCTACTTTCAAGATTGTATACATACTGGCCTTGTGTTCTGCCATGGGACATTTCCCAAACCATCCAACCAAGCTATATTCCCAGCCTTCTCGTTTCTCTTTAAGACAGGTCTTGCTAAGTTTCCCAGTGTAAGAAATAAATTGTTACATTCATGTTTGGTATGAGGCATGCTTAGAGCTCACTGTTTACATAAGAGCAGGGAGTACCAAGTCCTCCCTGTCTCAGAATTTAGAGTTGGAAATTACAGGTTTGGTGCTACATGATTGAGCCTACGATCAGAAAATAGGGCAGAATCAAGCCACAAATCAGTCGATACACAAAGCTCTGTGACCTAAACCTATAAGGTTGGTAACTGGGGAAGGGGACAAGTCCAAGCCTAGCTAGGAGAGAAGACTGGACTTTCTAGGATTCCAGGACTCTGGATTAGCCAATCACTTTGCCCTCTCTATGGCGGCGAAGCCGTGAGCTGAGATCTGCTTTGTTTTCACTGGTCTGTGAATCCCTTTCCTCCAGGCTGGCCTCGAACTCTTCTGTAGCTCAAGACAGGCCTTGAACTATCATCCTCCTGCCTCAGTTTCTCAAGTAGCTGGGACTATAGGCCTGAACCACCAAGCCTAGCTCCACTCTCAGACTTCTCACTGCTCAAATGAGTCCTGATCAAGAGCAGGACATGGCCCAGAACCATTTCACAAAGCCAACAACTACAGCCTGTCTCCGACCCCGTCCTGCCCCCCCACAATCAGGGCTCCCAACACGCTACTAGGCACTAAAAGGCCAAACCACCTACCTACCAGGAATATCCAACCCACAATAAAATATAAACTTGCTTAAGACATCACAAGATTATTTAAAAACAAAAACCTCGGAGCTGGAAAGATGGCTCAGCGGTTAAGAGCACTAACTGCTCTTCCAAAGGTCCTGACTCCCAGCAAGGTGGCTCACGACCATCCGTAATGAGATCTGACACCCTCTGTTAGTGTGTCTGAAGACAGCTACAGTGTACTTACATATAATAAATAAATAAATATTTCAAAAAATGTATTTATAAAAAACAAAACAAACAAAAAAACCTCTAGGATGAGCTGTACAGATGACTAAATCATGTAGTCGAGTCAAAAAAATGGGCAAAGGCAGGCCTCTCTGTGAGTTCAAGGTCAGCCTGATCTATATAGGAAGTTTCAGGCCAGACAGAGCTATACAATGACTTCTTATCTTAAAAAGAAAAAAAATAAAATAAAATAATATGGGTACACTTGTACACATTTCCCCTGGCAGGAGATCAGTGAACACCCAAGGCACACTTGTGACCTTTCAGGAAAAGCCTGCTGGGATGCTCTGGACAGACAGGTTTGAACTACAGGAGACACGGGCCCTGAACTCTAGAGTCTTGCAGTCCGCAAACCTCAGCTCTGTGCTCTTTGTGTTTATTCGTGTTCATTCTCTCCTGTGAGCTTAATTTCTCACCTATAAAACGAGATCAGTTTGACAACTAGATGAGATGTGCAAATTCAGCCAGGTAGCCGGGCAGTGGTGGCGCATGCCTTTAATCCCAGCATTTGAGAGGCAGAGGCAGGCAGATTTCTGAGTTCGAGGCCAGCCTGGTCTACAGAGTGAGTTTCAGGACAGCCAGGGCTACACAGAGAAACTCTTTCTCCAAACCCCCCCCCCCAAAAAAAAAATTGACCAGCACTAGGGAGACAGAGGCAAGGAAAGTATGAGTTCTAGACCAACCCAGGCTAGACAGTAAGACCCAGTCTTAAAAGCAGCAAAGTACAGAAACTACTTAGCATAGAGCCTGTCATAGAGAAGCAGATCAGTAGATGGTTCTAATTATTACCACTCAGCAAGTCACTCTGAAAGAAGTGTACCATTGACCCCTCCCCAGACAGTACAACGAGAAGGAAGTCAGATCCTGCATGTGTGGGCCTATCTTCCTTTTATTTCCCTTCCTGCAAATCTGATAACCAGGTACTAACCTCCCCATACTCCAAATGTAGGTTCAGTTACAGCAGACAGAAGATATACAAAAGAACTGCTTCTGGGGAGACCTGGGAAGACCATTTCCACAGCATTTCCTGTGGTAAGTACAAGCTCCAGGCACAAGCCCAAAATAGACTGAACTGGAGGAAAGGAGAGCATGTGACCTAGAAACTTGCATTTAATGAGGAGGAAGACTTGCTTAGTGCACTGACCCTTAACCCCAGCATGGAGGAAGCACCAACACAAGAACTGTTGCAAGTTCGAAGCCAGCCTGATCTACAGAGTTAAGTCTCAGGCCAGTCTGGGCAACATAAGATTAACGGGAAGGAACCTATCTTGTTGCTAACGCTAGCCATTTGCAGTTTCTTCAGTGAGAAATCCCTGTGAGCAGTGGTGCTGCACAGGGGTGGAGGTCATGTGGCTCTGGGCATGGCAGTCCATGCTGGTAATCTAACTCTTAGGAAGTCTGAGGCAGAAGGAGCAGTTAAGTCCAAAAATTCAAGGCCAGCCTCAGCCAGACTCTCTCAAGGAAAAAGAAAGTTGCAAAGAGGAGCCCCTGACAAATAAGGTACAAGGTCAAAGATGACCAGGCATGCACACGCACTCACACTCGATCTTCAGAACACAGAATCCTATTTTTCATTCCTATATAAACTGGAGCTGGGCATGTAACATGGCTTCAACTATGGTTGTTTCACACTACATGAGGTCCTTTTTTTCACTGCCAAAAAACAATAAAAGCTGGGCATGGTGGCCTAAATTTGTAATCTTTGCACTTGGTGCAAGAAGACTGCTATGAGCTGAAGGCCAGCCTTGACTTGAAGTGAGATCCTAATTCAAAAACAAAACAAAAACCAGATGGGTATAAGGGTTTTATAGTTTCAGCACTCTGGAGGTGGAGGCAGTAGGATCAAGGGCATCCTCAACCACACAGTTCAAAACCAGCCTGGCTAGACGGATCTACCTCAAGCAAACAAATACCCCCTCCCCCAAAATCCATTATCGATGGCAAGTACTGCTCTCTCTTTTCCAAGCATTAACCAATTTCCCTAAGAAACTCTTGTGTTATTTAGGGCTGGTTAATCATGCCAGACCCCTCATGACAGTAGCCGCTGCTCCCCCACTCTGCTCACAGCCCCTTCAGCCTGCTCAGCCTCAGAAAAACCCCCAAGGACGTTACGAGCAATAAGAATTAAGTCGGAAGATGAATGCACAAGCTGTTTTTCCCTGGGTTCCGCTTCCTTCTCGCAGCTTAGACTAGACAGAGTAGTTCAGAGGAAATCGAAAGGCGCCCTGCCAGCAGAGCTCCACCTCCTCCTCACCGGCCCACGTGGCTACCGAGAACCAACTGAGATAGGTAGAAAAATTCAGGATAGGAAGGAAAAGAAAGTCAAGAGCTTGGAATCTAGCACCGAGGTGGAACGCTGTCTTGGCACATGAAGTCTTGAATTTATTTAATACCCAGGACTGAAAAACCAAAGTGAACGAGGAACAAAGGAAGAGAAAGGGGGTGGAGAGGGGTGGGTCAAGATGGTATATGCCTGTAATCCAGATGAGGCTGAGGCAGGAGAACTACAGTTTCCAAGGTCAGATATGGTCTCAGAACAAAACCAGACAAACAAGTCGAGCACTATAGCAACCAAGCCCACAAGCGCTCCTTACTCTGCCAGCCCCAAATACAGCACCTAAGAACCAGTGGACAGGGTGACACTGCTCAGAGGAAAGAAATCACTGGCTTCACTTCCATAACTTTCCCAGCATGCTTCACTAGCCTTCCACTTCAGGATTGAGCCCACTCTATACCCTCTCACCCTCCTCCTTCCAATCAATCAGTCTCAAGAACCACCAAGGCTTTCAGCACAATACAGACAGGCCTCAGCAGAAATACCCACTCAGTCTCCATGTCCTTCAATTAAGTGAATGAAGCAGGTGGAATTAAGTCAGAGCTATAGAACCAATCACTGGGTGGCCAGTGACCACTTCATGAGCCCATGGCCTCAAGACACTCCTTCCTATAACCTAGCTCATGAGGAAACAACTGAAAGGATTTGGTCTTTTAATCTGCAAAGCTTTAGTTACTCCAGTTATTTTATTGTTTGATTCATTATGTTTTGTTTTTTTTCCTGAGACAGTCTCACTGTGTAGCCCAGTGGCCTCTAACTCAGTATGTAGCCCAGAGCTGATTGCAAACTTGGGATCATCTAGTTCTAGTCTAGCCTCTAAAGGCATGTGCCACCATGCCCAACTGTAGTTGCTCCAGCTTAAAAGCTGTTTAAAACTGCTAATTAACTACAGCCAATAATATATGCAATGGTATTCATTCCTTAATGACTTTAAACATATTGCATCCCACACCTCCTCCCCTCCCCTTGTTAGGATTTCTCTGGTCTGTCCTGCTCTTGCACTGTGTCCTCCATCCCCACTGCACACTGTACACTGGCTTCATTCGGCCTCATTAGGTCTTCTGGATGTTATCATGATGCCAAGCTCAGGCAACACTACATGTAAAATGTCAGTTCCTAAAACTTCTGTGACCTCTATGAAGCCACCCATCTACTTTCCTAAGAGATCACTTGCCTCCCCACAAAGCTCCCAAAGTCCTCTTCCTCCATCTGCCCCTGCTTGTCTTTGCGTGTCTGGTCCCAGTCACTCTATTCCAGTCCTACCTCCCGTGAACTTGGCCAGCAATGGAACAAAAGATGTCCCCTACTAACTGCTGCTGTTACTTCAAGAGTGACTCACAGAACTCCACCAAATTTTCATCCCAGCTGAAGGGCTGGTGCACCCCAAACGA
Organism: Tokudaia tokunoshimensis; assembly: GCA_036184795.1. Taxonomy (NCBI): domain Eukaryota; kingdom Metazoa; phylum Chordata; class Mammalia; order Rodentia; family Muridae; genus Tokudaia; species Tokudaia tokunoshimensis. Next base: position 127,228,269 of record BTHU01000004.1, read on the forward strand.
ATACCTCCAGTGAATCTTATTAGAGGGAAGAACATGACTTGATCACCCTATAGCTATAGGCCTTTTATGAACCTAAAGAACACTCAACTACAAAAGCCAGTAAACAAAGAAAGACCATCTTGAAAACAAGAATCTGGAGAGGCAGAATGCATCTTGACCTAACTATTTCGATTTCAAAGAGGACTTGCCATGTTTTATTGTGAATTTTTTCCCAAAACAAGCAGTTCATAAGATATATGTGAAAAACACTAATTAGATATATAATTTTGTATAATATGTATAATATATATATTATATATAAGATATAATTTAGTGAAAGATGGAACTATCCAAATGCACTTCACGTGAACTGGAAAATCAGTAATTGCTTAGTTAGCTCAAAAGATGGAACATCACTTTGGAGGTTTCTTTAGACAATGTCAACCATTCCCAGACAAAATTTAATCATCCCAACACTTGACAGAGTACTGAATAAACAGCTGAACAATTTCATGGAATGAAAAACCAATGTGAGCCAGGCCTTGATATACATGACTTTAACCCCAGCACAGGAGGCAGAAGCAAACAGAATCTCTATGAGTTCTAGATAAGCCAAGGGCTCATAGTGAGACTCTTGTCTCAAAACAAAAACAAAAAAACAACAACAAAAAAACACAACAATAATAGCAAAACCAACGACAAAAAGGGCAGTGTTGGTGCTGGTTTTGTTTTCTTTTGATTTGCAGTGCTTGGGATTGGTTCAGGGCCCCGTGCATGCTAGGCCAGTGGTCTATCACCAGCTACATCCTCAGCCCCTTGAACTGACACAATGGGACTCTGATTGCCTGACACATTCACTCCAGAGATCAGGGCCACACACCCAGACATCCTGCTAGAATATGCTAAGGAAAAACATTGTGTGAACCCAGAGTCCCTTCTGATCATACAAACCACTCCCCCATACCACTCCCTTGTACTCAAAAAATACATCTTTTTAGATCAAATTCACCGCCCTGTCTTCTCGCATGTTCAGAACTGCTAGGCAGCCACACGCAGGGCTCCCATCTTGGCATCTCAATTTCCACTCTAATCACCTTGTATCCACAAAGCATATGTTCAAATGTTTGTTAAGGTTTAATTAATTTGTAAGTTGTTCACAAACAAATAAAATAAACAATGAATGGTATCTATTTTATCAAAATATCAGGAAGTTCTAGAGAGAAAGAACCCACAGATCTCTCAGCAGAATCCACAGTGCTTGGTTAAGGAAATAATTTAGTAGCAAAGAATAAATTTCTCTCTCTCTCTCTCTCTCTTTCTCTCTAATGTAGGAGAGTGAACCTATAGGAAATCCCTCTCTCATATCCAGCTTTCTTTCCATTCATAATCTCTTCCTAGTGCCAGACATATGCCTAATACCAGCTGAAAGAATATTGCTAGGTAATAAATCCTGATACATTATTAAGTACTCAAACAATAAAAATTCCCCTACAACAGATGCGAAAGCAACCACAACTGAACACCTTACCATCCTTGTTCACAGCAGTGACTCTGGCTGGATAAAATCGACAGTCAGACCAGCAAGCAAGCACTTGCTGGTTTATTTGAAATTCCTATAAAAAAAAAACATAAAAAAATAAACGTCCAGTTACCAGCTGAATTTCCTAGGGAGCACATTACAACACAATTCATAAAAGCCGCTGGGATGCATGGGAAGGGGTGACTCAGGAAGCCTACCTAGCATGAGCATCACTAAGGCAGAAGGATCAGCAGTTTGAGTCTGTTTTAGCCACACAAAAAGATTCTTTTGCAAAAATAAACAAAGGGCTGGCAAGATGGCTCAGCAGATGAGGGTGAGTACTACTGGGCTCACAACCTGAATTCTATCGCCAGGTCACACATACTAGAACAAGGGACAACTCTTGCACATTTTTCTTTGACATCTAAAACCTGTGCTATGGCATAAGTGCATGCCATACACACATACATACACACACACACACACACACACACACACACACACACACACACACACTAAAAAGAGACCAACAACAGTAGACTAGAATGAGCTATTAAGATTCAAGATGATTCTGACGTTCAGCATAGGGAACCAAAAAATAAGATTAGGGCTAGAAGGCTTAGGGGTTAAGAGCACTCACTTCTCTTGCAGAGGACCTGAGTTCAGTTCCCAGCACACACAGGGTGGCTCATGACCATCTATAACTGCAGTTACAGGAAATCTGATACCCTCTTCTAACCTCCAAAAGTACCAAATACATATACTCAGGCAAAACATCCATTCACATAACAGTGAATGAATGTCTAGAAATCAATCTAAAAATGATTATACACACCTTTAATCCCAGTACTCAGAAAACAGAAGCAGGAGGATCTCAGAGAGTTCGAGAGTAACCTGCTCTACATAGTCAGGGCTACATAGTGAGACCCTGTCTCAAACAAAGACAGACAAACAAGAAGGTTAAGACCTAAGAGTCCCTATGACAGGGAGGTCTGGGTAGGCACAGGACAACATGGAGACAATCTTCCTTTATCCGGTATTCATGATGAAAGGGAATCTAAGAGTCCTGGGCCACCAGAGAACATACCTAGTTTAGGAGCTGGAAGGAATGAGGCTCCCATCTTCAGGGAAGCAGCGTCAGGGCATTTCATGCCACCCACACTGCTGCCGGATCCCTGACCAAGGGAGGCCCTTGAGGACCTTTCATATGCCATGCTGTTCTCTCAGCACAGTGTGCACTCACTAACTACAGATGACCATGGAATGATCAAATGGAACAGTACTGAACAACCCTAAAGTGGAAGGGAAAAAAGGCAAAACAGAAAGGGCAGCCAGAGTTCAAGTTCCTCTGTGAGGTTAGAATGGAAACTGGAATCCAGGCTGAGATAGATCCCAAAGCAAGGTCTACACAGATGTCTCAATGTCTGTTTTAAACAAAAGTAAAAGTTGTGTGCCATTTTGAAGGCAATAAAGCCCCAGGAACAATAATGAAATTTAGATAAGCAGAAACCATCTAACCAAGTTCAAGTCCTCCAGGGCTCATCAGACTATATACAACAAACTCAGGATCCACATATAAAATGATTGCTTAATAGATGAAGCTTAGCACAGCAAAGGATCTTCCAGGCTACCATACACTATTCTAGACACAGGGGCTCTGGATTTCAATCATTCATTCATTATTCAACAATTTGGTGGAGGAATAGTTTTATTTTTTTTTAAAGATTTATTTATTTGTTATATGTAAGTACACTGTAGCTGTCTTCAGACACTCCAGAAGAGGGCGTTAGATCTTGTTACGGATGGTTGTGAGCCACCACATGGTTGCTGGGATTTGAACTCAGGACCTTCAGAAAAGCAGCTGGTGCTCTTAATCGCTGAGTTGAGTCATCTCTCCAGCCCAGGAATAGTTTTATTTATTGTTGGTTTTAAATGAGTCTCATTGTGTAGCTCTGGCTGGCCTGGAACCCCCCATGCACCCTGCCTCTGTCTCTCGAGTGCTGAGGTGACAGCTCTACTGCCTCGGTTTGGTCATTCCACTTTTGATCTCTTGCTCCTCCTGCTTCTCCATACCCTCAGAGTGGGGCTTAGGGGCATAGAGCACCACTCCTGCTATGGCAGAGGTGGTGATCCTCCTGCTTCTCCACACCCTCAGAGTTGGGCTTAGGGGCATAGAGCACCATTCCTGCTATGGCAGCGGTAGTGGTGAAGCTTAAGACAAGGTCTGACTTTGTAACCTAAGTTGGCCTCAAACTCAAAGCAATCCGTGAACCCTGGCCTTCCAAGAACTAGGATGAGCCACCACACCTGGTTTATACAAATACTTCCTGAAGACCTACTCTGAACCCAGTACTATTTTGAACACTAGGGAAACAGTAGTCTCTAAAAGAGACATAAGATCATATTCGTACGGATAGAAGCCCAATGAAGTTAGTTTATGAGCTATTACATCAACTGCACCAAACAGGCAAAAACTGAACTCTTAAGGAGCCCTAGTCCACAGAGTCCTCAAGGTTACCACCACAGGCCAAGGCAAGGACTGCTCTCCAGTGGGTACTGGGTTGTCCACTGAAGACCAAAGCCAAGTCATGATCTCACCGGCCGATCAGCTGATCAGCCTTATCCACTACCCAACCACAGGGATTTGCTACTCACAGAAGATCCATCCTCTTCATGTAAACCCTCTTTCCTCAGCTGTATCTTCTCTAAAGGGCGGAGATAAGGACTGTCCCAGCAAAACCACTCATCATAACGATGGTTCCAACGCTTGAAATGGATGAGAACTCTCCCTTCTTCGTAGTCAATGTCTTCAATATGCGCTGGATACCTGGGTCAGAAAAAAGGGAAATTACTACTTTAATGCCTATTCAAAATAGCCAAACCTCTTCCCACAGAGCACAATTACAAAAGTATTTATGACGTAACTTTTGTTAAAATTCGTATTTGATTTCAAGGATTTATTTATTTGTATGAATGTTTTGCCTGCATGTATTTTTGTGTACCACTTATGTGCCTACTGCAGCCCACAGAAGTCAGAAGAGGAAGTTTTGAGCCACCGTGTAGGTGGTAAGGAATCAAAGCACAGGTCCTCTGGAAAAGCTGCCAGTGACCTTATGTGGTGAGGTAAGCATCTCTATAGCACCAAAGTCCTACCACTTTAAAACCAGGCATGGGGGTAATACTGGCCCGAAATGCCGGCACCCGAGGCCTAAAGGCAGAGAGATTACTGCAAAATTGAAGCCAGGCTAACTTGGGCTTTATGAATACTGTCTCAAAAAGAGAAAAAACAAAAACAAAACCCTTAACACTTTGTGATGCTGTTTAAGTGGGTCAAATAATTATAGAAGATAATTCTATGGATCCAAGTCTCACGGGCCATGGCTGATACACACCTGTAATTACAGAGTCAAAGCATGAGGAAGTACCATGATCTCAGGCCACCTGGACCAGAGACCCTGTTTCAAAATAAACAAAATCAAAAAATAGAAGTCTTGATCTGGGGGCTGGAGAGATGGCTCATCAGTTAAGAGCACTGGCTGCTCTTCTAGAAGGCCTGAGTTCAATTCCCAACAACCACATGGTGGCTCACAACCATCTGTAATGGATCCGATGCCCTCTTCTGGTGTGTCAGACAGCTTCTGGTGTGAAGACAGCTACAGTGTACTCACATATAAAATAAATAAACAAACCTTAAAAAAAAAAAAGCCAAAAAGTCCTGATTTCTGGTGCAAATGAGACGGTTCTGCAGGTAAAAGCACTCGCCACACAGACTAACAATCTGAGTTCCATCAGCAAAGCCCACACCAGAAGGAAAGAATAAACTCCAAAAGTTGTCCTCCAACCCCTTCGTGCATGCCACAGGGCACACACTCAGACTTTTGTAAAATATCTCAACAGAATCCTTTCTTAACTGATCAACTATTAACTTTTCAGAGCCTGAGTTCACTCATGTGAAGTTGGTCATAGTACCAGTTACAAGAGAAAACATATATGCATGTCCTGCGTACACTGGAGGCAAGAAGCAAATGTGAACTTCCTGGCTATATCAGCATGTGTCCATAAACTATAATGAGCCTAAAACAGACTAGTTTTGTTCTTTTTTTTTTTTTTTTGAAGTTTTTTGTTTTGTTTGTGTGTTTAGTTGGTTGGTTTTCTGAGACAGGATTTCATGTGGCCCATGGTAGTTTCAAACACTATGTCGGTAAAAATTACCTCTAACTCCTGATTCTCCTGCCTCTCCCTACTGTGCACAGGGATAACAGTGAGTGACAGCGCAGCTAGATGTTCTCATGCATTTAAAACCATATAATGAAGTACTGTGCAAATACTGAAAAGATGTTCTTCCTGTACTGAGATACAACACCACGCTATGGAGGAGACACCGTTACATGAAGTGTTTACGTTTCTATTGCATTTTATTGTGTGTGTGCATACTTCAGGGATGTAGGGGACAACTTTTGTGAGTCACTCTCTCCAATGTGTGGTTCCAGGTCCAGAACTTGGACATCAAGCTTGCTGGCAAGTGCCTTGACCTGCTAAGCTACCTCACATTATTCATATTTGAAGTTTTCTATTGTTGGCTATTTGTTTGTTTGTCTTGAGGCAGGGCATTACTATGTAGCCCTGGCTGGACTTGAACTCACAGAGATCTGACTGCCTCTGTCTCCAGAGTGCCAGGATCCAAGGCGAGTGCCAGCACATCCAGCTATTACTTCTTTTTAAAGGAAGGTAAATATGTACAAATATCTGGAAGGATGCAGAACTGTGGCCAGCTCTGCCTATGGGTGGGCGATGTCAGTCTCTATTCCACCCTTTCTAGATTAAGAGTTGGGAAAGCTGGGTGGTGGTGGTACACGCCTTTAATCCCAGCACTTGGGAGGCAGAGGCAGGAGGATTTCTGAGTTCGAGGCCAGCCTGGTCTACAAAGTGAGTTCCAGGACAGCCAGGGCTACATAGAGAAACCCTGCCTCGAAAAACCAAAAAAAAAAAAAGAGTTGGGAAAGCAAACAACATTCCCTCATTCCCTTCCAATAAGCAATCGAGGCAACAGAGACCCACAGTTTAGTAGTCAGACCAACCACTCACATGTAAATCAGAATTTGTTAAAATGCAGCTGCTGACTCAATAGCTTAGCCTTTGATATCGGAGCACCGAGGGGGTTCCTGGATGCGGTGGCTGCTGCTGCTCTTCCACAGCAAAGGTCTAGCCACCAGTTATATCGGTACTAAAGACAAGTCGTGGGAGTGGCAATGCCAATGACTTCCCAGCTGCCCAGGCTCCACTGAGAGCCCTTCAAACTTCTTCTCCAAAGACAGCATCTTTGAGTCTCACAACTCCGATCCTTCCCTGTTTTATAAGAGCCTGATTCCCTGTTAAATCTTTTTATGGCTAAAATACTCAAGAGAAGAGTATTCTCTGAGCAGAGTGGCACACTCCTTTAATCCCAGCACTCATGAGGCAGAAGATTGAGAACTATAGGCCAACCTGGAACTATACAGTCAAATACTCTTCCCCCAATAGGTAGTGTTGTAGCATACACCTACAATTGCAGCACAAGAGGACCATTGCAAATTCAGGGCCTGCAGGTACTGCATAGCAAGACCTGGTCTGGAGAGATGGCTCAGCAGGGAAAGGTGCCTGTCACCAAGAAGCCTGATGCCCTGAGTTCAATCCCTGAACTTCACTCCATGATGGAAGGAGAACCAAGTCCTACAAGTTGTTCTCTGACCTCCCCATGCACACCATTCTGTACACGCATATACAAACATAAATAATTCTTTAATATGTCTTAAAGCAAAATCCTGTCTCAAAACAAAACAAAGTTGGGTGTAGCAGCATGAGTCAGTACCTGGTACTTTGAGTAAGAGGGTAAGAGTGTCCAAGGACCCCCTTAACAACATAGCAAATTGGCAATCATACTGGGCTCTATGAGACTCTGAGAGGAGCTGGAGAACTGGCTCAGCAATGAAAAGCTCATACTACTCTTGCAGAAGACCCAACTTTGGTTCCCAGTACCAATACTGGGTGACTCAAAACTGCCAGGAACTCCAGCACCAAGAAATCCAATACATTCTGGACTCTGAAGGCACCTACACACATTCAGACACACACACACATACATACATACATACATACATACATACGTACGTACATACATAATGTTTTAAGCAATTGTGGTGGTTTGAATAGCAATAACCCCCATAGGCTCATAGGGAGTGGCACTATTAGGAGGTGTGGCCTTGTTGGAGTAAATGTCGCTTTGTTAGAGGAAGTGTGTCAGTATGGAGGAGGGCTTTGAGGTCATATATGCTCAAGCTACACCCAGAGTGGCATACAGTTTCCTTCTGCTGCCTGCAGATCAAGATGTAGAACTCTCAGCTACCTTTCCAGCACCATGTTGACCTGCATGCCACCATGTTTCCTGCCAAGATAATAATGGACAGAATCTCTGAAACTGTAAGGCAGCTCCAATTAAATGTCTTCTTTATAAGAGTTGCCTTAGTCATAGCAATAAAATCTTAACTAAAATAGTAATTAAATAAATTAGTTTATTTTTATTTTATGTGTATGGATGTTTTGCCTGCATGCACGTCTGCTTGCGTGCATCACATGCATGCCATGGATGCCAGAAGAGGGTATTAGATTCCCCTGGAACTAAAGTTATAGTTGTTATCTGCCATACAGACGCTGGGAATTGAACCAGGGTCCTGTGGAAGAGCAGTGAGGTATCTTAACTAGTGAGCTATTTCTCAAACCACAATTTAAATTGTTTTGTTTTTTGAGACAGAGATCACTATGTAGACCTGGCTGGTGTAGAATGTGCTATGTAAACCAAGCTGGCTTCAAACTCATAGAGTTTTTGTTGTTTTTATGTTATTGTCAGGCTGGTCTTTGAACTTGGAGTCTGCCTCCCAAGTATTGGAATTACAAGAAGAGAATACTGTGTTGGGATATTCCAACTGTTAGTAAACCTAAAGAAAACGCTCCAGGAGGCTCAACGGTAGCCAAGGGAACAACATTTTTTAAAAGTGGTCTGTCTTCTCCATTTCTCCACAGTGACAGTTGGGACTAGAGAAAATAGTTCAGCACAGAAGAGCACTTGCTGCTCTTGTAGATGACCACATGATGACTCACAACTGCCTATAATTCCAGTCCCAGGGGATCCAGTGCCCTTTTCTGACCTTGCAGACTTCTGCATGGGCCTGAAACACACATTCTGGTACTGGTAAAATACACACACCCATAAAAATTAAAATAGGGCTGGAGAGATGGCTCAGCGGTTAAGAGCACGGACTGCTCTGCCGAAGGTCCTGAGTTCAAATCCCAGCAACCACATGGTGGTTCAGAGCCATCTGTAATGAGATCCGATGCCCTCTTCTGGGGTGTCTGAAGACAGCTACAGTGTACTTACATATAATAAATAAATAAATCTTTTTTAAAAAGTAAAAAATAGCCGGGCGGTGGTGGCGCATGCCTTTAATCCCAGCACTTGGGAGGCAGAGGCAGGAGGATTTCTGAGTTCAAGGCCAGTCTGGTCTACAAAGTGAGTTCCAGGACAGCCAGGGCTACACAGAGAAACCCTGTCTCGAAAAAAAAAAAAAGTTTCTAAGTTTTTTTTTTTTATTTACATTCCAAATCATTTCCCCTTTCCCGTTAACTCCCTCCCCGAAAGTCCCATAAGCCCCCTTCCCTCCCTCTTATTTCCATTCAACCCCTTCTCGTTTCTCTGTCCTGGCGTTCCCCTACATCCAGTCTTTCCAGGACCAGGGGTCTCTCCTTCCATCTTCTTAGAAATCTATTGATATGCGAATTGTGTCTAGGGTATTCCTAGATTCTGGGTTAATATCCCCTTATCAGTGACTGCATATCATGTGTGTTCTTTTGTGATTGGGTTACCTCATTAAGGATGATATTTTCAAGTTCTGACCATTTGCCTAGGAATTTCGTGAATTCATTGTTTTTAATTGCAGAGTAGTATTCCATTGTGTAGATATACCACATCTTCTGAATCCATTCCTCCGTTGAGGGACATCTGGGTTCTTTCCAGCTTCTGGCTATTATAAATAAGGCTGCTATGAACATAGTGGAGCATGTGTCCTTATTGCATGCAGGTAAAGCCGCAGGGTATATGCCCAGGAGTGGTATAGCCGGATCCTCCGGGAGTGTCATGCCCAGTTTTCTGAGGAACCGCCAGACTGCTTTCCAGAGTGGTTGTACCAGCTTGCAATTCCACCAGCAGTGGAGGAGTGTTCCTCTTTCTCCACATCCTCGCCAACAACTGCTGTCTCCTGTGTTTTTGATCTTAGCCATTCTGACTGGTGTGAGATGGAATCTCAGGGTTGTTTTGATTTGCATTTCCCTAATGACTAAGGATGATGAACATCTCTTTAGGTGCTTCTCAGCCATTAGATATTCTTCAGGTGAGAACTCTTTGTTTAGCTCTGTACCCCATTTTTTAATAGGGTTACTTGCCTCTCTGGAGTTTAACTTCTTGAGTTCTTTGTATATATTGGATATTAGCCCTCTGTCGGATGTAAGGTTGGTAAAGATCATTTCCCAGTTAGTTGGTTGCCGCTTTGTCTTTTTGACAGTGTCTTTTGCCTTGCAAAAACTTTGGAGGAATCAGTATCCCGGACCTCAAGCTGTACTACAGAGCAATAGTGTTAAAAACCGCATGGTATTGGTACAGTGACAGGCATGTAGATCAATGGAACAGAATTGAAGACCCAGAAATGAATCCACACTCCTATGGTCACTTGATCTTTGACAAAGGAGCTAAAACCATCCAGTGGAAAAAAGATAGCCTTTTCAACAAATGGTGCTGGCTCAACTGGAGGTCAACATGCAGAAGAATGCAAATTGACCCATTCTTATCTCCTTGCACTAAGCTCAATTCCAAGTGGATAAAGGATCTCCACATAAAACCAGACACACTGAAACTAATAGAAAGGAAACTAGGGAAGAACCTTGAACATATGGGCACAGGGGAGAATTTCCTGAATAGAACTCCAATAGCTTATGCTCTAAGATCAAGAATTGACAAATGGGACCTCATTAAATTACAAATAAAAATAAAAAATAAAAAAATAAAAAGTAAAAAATAAAAATGAATATTCTTAAAATAAAAAATAAAAATAAGTAACAGGACGCAAGTTATTCCTAGATGAGGTGACCTATCTGTATGTCACAAAAAGAAACACACTAATGATCATCTTAGACACTGACCTAGTAGAATTTACAAGATCATAGCTGCTACCTGCCTTGGGTACAGCTTAGCTCCATCAGTCACAGGACTTTATTATGTGCCTTTGATGTAGCCAGTAAATTACAGGCCCTCAAAGGGTCTACACACATGTGCTCTGACCCCCACCCTTGAAGCAAACTCATAAACTGACTAAACTTTCAGACTATTAGGTTGAACTTATTAAGGAGATTAGCAATAGTAGCTGCTTTCATCAAATAATGTCACATGGCTCGGTCACATGTCATCTGGACAACTATAAGACAAGCAAGAGGGGATGGGCAGAGGCTGACATTGAGTCGTGAGTATTACATTCACTGTCAGGAAAATGAAGGCAGAACCCCACTGCAGTACATACCTAACAGCCACACACAGAGACTCCTCTGTAACTGGCACTATAGCCAAAGCTCACATTTCCCTGTTTTGTTCTTTTCAGGTTTTTGTTTTTAATTTTGTATGTGTGGGTGTTGCACCTGTATGTCTATCTATGTACTACTTGCATGCAAGTGCCCTTGGATGTCAGAAAAGAGCTGGATCCTCTAGAACTAGAATTACAGATTGTTCTGGGTCATCATGTGTGTGTGTGCTAGAAATCATACCTGGGACCTCTGGAAGAAGAGTGTTCTTAGCAGCTAAGCCATCTCACCAGCTGTCTTTTTTCTTTGGAGAGAGAGTCTCACTGTGTAACTCTGGCCAGCCTGGAACTCACAATAAGCCTGTGTCTACAGAAGGAATAGCAGAAAGAACAACACTTCCAACAACAGAAGACTCTGTAATTAGAGCAGGATCCAGAAAAGCAAAAAGGCAGAGAAGAGGAAGGCTGAAAAAGAGAAGAAAGCAAGACACCTCTGCAGAAGAGGGAATGACTGGCCTCAACTCTGGGAGATGACAGGAGTTCTCCATGAGTCAGGAAGGTTGTGGAAACTGGGCACTGTGGCATACATCTGGAATCTCAGCACTCAGAAAGCAGAGGCAGCTAAATCAAGTTCAAGCTTACCTTCAGTTGCATAGTGAGTCTGAGGTTAGCCTGGGCTAGAGCCCTTATCTCAAGAAGTGAATATTAAAAAAAAAAAACAAAACAGGCTGAGGAGTGTTTCTGGGAGAGAATGTAGTCAGGTTAATCAGACAGTGCGGAGGGAAAAGGCAAGGAAATTCAGAAAGCAGTCACTCTGCCTGATCCTTACCAGTGGGCATCTAGGCCCCGATGAGTGCTTCCCAAAATGTCCTGAGCCAGCAAGATGGAAGCACATAGGTAAAAGTGTCCAGCACCAAGCTTGCCAGCCTGAGCAGGGTCACACAGTAGAAGGAGAGAAGGGACTCCAGCAAAGTGTCCTCTGATCCCCAGGCACTCACAAACAACGTTTTAAAAAAGCTGTCCCTGGCCCAAGATATGGGAAGGTCTCCAGGGAGTCCTCTGGTCTACAAAGTCTCCAAGGGGTTCACTGTGCTTTATGAAATCTGGACCATTTTTATCAAACTTCCTAATAACTCAGTCCCATAACTGGTGACAAGACCGACAGCCTGACACAGTGGTTCCCACCTGTGATCCCAGCACTCAGGAGGCTGAAGTAACAAACTGCCACAGCTTAGCCCAGCCTGGGCTTAGTAGAAGGGAAAAGAGGGGAAGGGGGCTAGAAGGAAGATAAGAGGGAAGGGGAGAAAAAAACACGAAAGAGAAAGAACAGGAAAACAAGGACATAAAAAAGGTCACGATGCCGTGGAATCAACAACTACTAAAACAATTGTTTGCAATTAACCACATGTATAATCTCCTTCCAAAAGTCCTTGCAATGGCTTCAAACGGTCTGCAAGTTTAAGATAATCAAAGCTTTGTTTCTAACTGTTACCTTTAATGTAACCTTTAAAGCTCCCTTCTGTGAAACTCAGACTTGACAAACGTGCCCAGCAGAGCAGACTCATCTTAAAGAGAACTAAAAAGGAAAAACAGCCTCGGGCATTACCCTACTTCTAAGATACAGTAATCCTCAGTAGCAGGACTCAAGCTCAGTAAGATTCCACAGTCCTTTACAGCTTAATTCTTCCACCTAGGACCAAAGCAGAAAAATAATCTAATAACTCAACTATCATTCCCAGTAGGATCCCAGTCCCCAAATCTTCTTCATACAAAATTCTTTTTCCTTCCACTGGTCGGTAAGTTGTCTCCCCACGTGTATAACGTGTGTGTGTGTGTGTGTGTGTGTGTGTAGGAGGGAGGGAAGGAGGGAGGGAGGGAGAGAGAGAGAGAGAGAGAGAGAGAGAGAGAGAGAGAGAGAATGAGAATAATAAGCTTTCTTCAAAGAAAGCATGGTTTTAAGACATAGCCTCTGATATTAACATATATGCAATGGACTTTTAATACGAATGTGCCAAAGCAGACCCTATTTCCTGACACTCCAGAGACGAGAAGGTAACTGAACAGAACAACCAGACCTAACCACGCTCAAGCCCGGGTGGGTGCCTGCTCATCCACACCAGTTCTTCTAGCTCTGACCTTGAGCCAGTATTGAGAACAGACTGTGAGAATCAAGACCATAAAAGAGGAACACAGAGAGCAAAGGAGTCCTCAGAACACGCCCACATGGTCACTGTCTCAGACCTCACACTAGAGGAAAGCAGGGCCTATGAAAACAGGTGCAGCCAGGCGGTGGTGGCGCACGCCTTTAATCCCAGCACTTGGGAGGCAGAGGCAGGAGGATTTCTGAGTTCGAGGCCAGCCTGGTCTACAAAGTGAGTTCCAGGACAGCCAAGTCTACACAGAGAAACCCTGTCTCGAAAAAAACCAAAAAAAAAAAAAAAAGAAAGAAATATTTTGCCGGGGGTGGTGGCGCACGCCTTTAATCCCAGCACTTGGGAGGCAGAGGCAGGAGGATTTCTGAGTTCGAGGCCAGCCTGGTCTACAAAGTGAGTTCCAGGACAGCCGAGGCTACACAGAGAAACCCTGTCTCGAAAAACCAAAAAAAAAAAAAGAAAACAGGTGCATACCCCTGCCTTCAAAAGTGGGGTCATCCGATTATCCTCTGCTTGAATGAATGTGGCAGAAGGAACAGTGAGACTTCCAAAGCTAGGTCACACAAAAGTCCCTGTCGGTGCTGGATAGATGCTCAACAGTTAAGAACAGTAGCTCCTGCTTTTCCAGAGGACCCAGGTTTAATTGACAGCACCCACTTGGCAGCTCACGAAGATCTGTAACACCAGTTCCAGGGGCTCCGACAACCTCTGTAGGCTCCAGACACATATTTGACATGGTATGCAAACATACATGCAGGCAAAACACCCATACATATTAAATAAATGAATTAATAAACAAACAAATGAGTAAATAAATAGTTCTGCATAGTTTATTGTATACCAGTTTATAGCTGAGATAATTTCCATCTCCCCATATATATTTATTTATATATATATATAAATATATAATTTTTAAAGATTTATTTAATGTATGTGAGTATACTGTCACTGTCTTCAGACACACCAGAAGAGGGCATCGAATCCCATTACAGATGTTTGTGAGTCACCATGTGGTTGCTGGGAATTGAACTCAGGACCTCTGGAAGAGCAGACAGTGCTCTTAACTGCTGAGCCATCTCTCCAGCCCCTAAATATATTTTTTACCATAAAATAAATAAATATTATATAACTACATGCTTAAAATGGTTAAAATAGTAACCTCAGGCTGGTGAAATGGCTCAGTTGGTAAAGGTTAAGCCTAGCCTAACAACCTGATTTAACCCCTAAAAACCTAAATATTGAAAAGAAAACAACCAACTCATTTACTTATTTTTGGGGGATAGGGGTAATGGTATTTGGGAGGGGGGTTCTTGTTGTACAAGACCCTAGTTGCCTAGAACTGATCAATCTGGCCTCCTGCCTCCAGCCCCTGAACATTGAGGTTACAGGCATGCGCCACTACACCCAGTGAGTTATGTGTATTTTACCCTACACAATACTGCTGCTTTAGTCTATAGGCTCCTGGGTTCCCATCATGGAAAAGCAGAGAACACACAGGTGCTACATTGTGAAAACATTATTAGTTTCTGTGAAAAGGCCTGTATGGTGGGGAATCAAGGTATCCCCCCAAAACTCACAGCCGAGTTCCCAACTCTACCCTAAGCCACTGTGAGCCGCAAACCTGAACCAGAACCCCCAGGTAGGTTGCCCCTGAATTCTGACCACAGAAATTTGGAGGATAACAAATGTTTAACCTTCTTTCAAACCTCAAACCACTAAACTCTAAGGAAACTTGCTATAATGCAATTAAGAACTAACAAAGTAGGATTTGCAGGATTCTTGTGGTTTTCTAAAAGTAGAGACCTGGGATTTTCTGGTTTAAGATACACTTCTGAAAGCTACTGTATAAACCAACATACCTAGGCTCATCAAGGAGAGGAGAGAGCTGGAGACCCAAAGTTCCTGCCAAGTCCTGGGAAAGGCTGACTTCACAGGCATGTCCAGAGGAGCAGAAATTGCCTGGTCTAATTCTGGGACACAATGTTGACTTGTTCATACTGTGGGCCCCAAGCTGTAGGAAGGATGGCTTGTTGCTCAGGCTTGCCCTTCAGAGTCAAATAAAACTGCCTGTTACCATAAGCCTCTGGCTCACATTACAACTGACAATGCTGGGTAGGGATCTGGTCCCAAGAGCCCCCCCCACACACACACACCCATGAACTAGAAATACAAACAAAATAGCGCGGTGGAGAGTGAAGAACCTGGAAGGGAGGAGTTTCCTTCTGAATGCCTACTCCAGAGCTAGGGGTGTGACCCAGTGAGCGTGTGTGAGCATGTGTAACACCTTGGGCACCATCCCCAATCAATGCTGCCAAAACAAAAAGCAACTATTAGGAACTACTCCAACTGTCCAAGTTGCCAGTTTATAATTACTGGAGTAAACAGCGATTTTGAACTATTAATAACTTATGTAAACTGGGTATAGCGGCTCATAATCCTAGCACTAAAGAAGCAGAGAGAGCAAGATTGCACAGGTTTGGAGGGTAGCCTGGACCAATAGTGAAATACACAACAACCCTCAAGATGACTATGACTCAGCAGATAAAGGAGAGACTTGCCACCAAGTCTAACACCCAAGTTTGATCCCTGGAACCCACATGGTAGGAGAAAACTGACACCTACAAGCTGTCCTCTGTAAACACACAAACTAATTTTAATATAATAATAACCACCATCCTCATCCTCATCATTAAAAAACACAGCTGGGAATAGTGGTGAATGTCTTAATTCCCAGTACTTGGGAGGCAGAGTTTCAGGCTAGCCTAGTCTATAGAGTGAGTCCCAGGCCAGCCAAGGCTATATAGTGAGACCTAGTCTAAAAGACAGAAACAAAAACATCCGTGTGTATGGCTTACTACAAGCTTTACAAAGGACTCTGTAATAAGGAATCTCACACGACTGTACCACAATCCCACAGGATTTAAGAACCATTACCATCACTACATTCATTTCACACGTGAGAGGAATCTCGGTGATAACAAGATCAGCATCTGCCAGGCGGTGGTGGCGCACGCCTTTAATCCTAGCACTTGGGAGGCAGAGGCAGGCGGATTTCTGAGTTCGAGGCCAGCCTGGTCTACAGAGTGAGTTCCAGGACAGCCAGGGCTACACAGAGAAACCCTGTCTCGAAAAACAAACAAACAAAAAAAAAAGGAAAAAAACACGATCAGCATCTAACTCTGTAATTCCAAATCCATCAAAAAGCCTCTGCTTTTTAAAAACAATTTATTTTTATTTTCTTTCATCGGTGTTTTACCTGCATTTGTCTCTATGAGGGCATCAGAGTCCCTGAAACTGGAGTTGAAGGCAGTTGTGAGCTGCCACAATGGGAGTTAGGAACTGAACCCGGGTCCTCTGGAAGTGCAGCTGGTGCTCTTAACCATGAGCCATCTCGATAGCCCCAAGAGCTCTGCTCTTGATCCTAGCTCACATGTATAGACACTAGTAGTAACGCGTCCATAGACAGTCTGCCCTTTTAGCTATCGAGCAGTGAAAAATCCATCAACAGCCTCCCCCCATAGCTATCTATTGGCTAGCTCTCTAGTGGCTAGCCCAAATTTTGTCTTAATTTTTTGCCCTGGTTTGGGTAGTTGGGTTGCTTCCAGATTGTTCCTTATATAAATAGTCTTTTTGCAAACATACAGCAACTCATTGTGCTTCTGGAGTCAGAGCCTGTCTATTCTGGGCTCAGACCACACAGCAGAAGCCAGAGACTTGGATGCACAAAAGCAACACTCCAAGGCACCAGCAGCCTTTGCCGGAGAGAGAAGATGGGGATGGAAGATACATTTAGCAAAAAGAAAGAAAGGGACAGCTAATGAACTCTGGAAAATTCTACTTGTTTTGGTGCCAGCCTTCCTTACACTTTACCACCTCAGCTAATCAACACCTGATAGTTTCAACGGAGGAGGCGTCTTCATCTTGAATTCATCTTGCCTCTCAGAACCAGTCCCCTCAGCAGCCATGCTCAGAATAGTACAGCAACCCCTGAGCCCCTCCCATCAATACCAAGCAGAGGCCAGAGCTAGCACCATTCAGTAAATACTTAGGAGACTGAACAGGCAGGATCCGTTTCCTGCTCTTGCCAGGCACCCAAAGGCATCTCTTTTCTGCTTAAACCTACCTCCCCTTCCAGCCCCTTCTCCCAGCATTCCGATTTACAGCTCTCTCTCAGCTCTCAATACATGGTATTTTCAAGTTTAGATGACTTCTGCTGATGCCCTTCTGACGCCTCCAGTTCTCATTCTCATATTCCGGAAACCATCTTGTACTTTTGTCTCACTTCCTTAAAAAAGCCATCAGGGGCTGGAGAGAGGCTCAGTGGTTAGGGGCACTTGTTGCTCTTGCAGGGGACTCAGGTTCAACTCTCAGAACCCACACGGTGGCTTATAACCACCCATTACTCCTGTTCTAGGGAATCCACCACCCTCTTCTGACCTCTAAGGGCACCAGGCATGCATGTGATGCATATACATACATGCAGGGGAAACACTCATACACATCAAATAAAATAAATAAGTCTTTTAAAAATACCCTTTAACTTCTGGCCTCTCTCCGTCCATCATAACTGCCCTGGGACCCCAGTTATGTCAGACCTCCATGTCCCTCAACTCCTGCAACCAATTCTGAACATAGCCAGAATAACACTTAATAAGCTGCTGGTGCTGCCAGAACTCACTTGACTACACCTAAGGCTTCCTTCTGAGGAGGGCTCAGTGAGGGACAAACAGTCTTCCGAGGGGTCCAATACCACCTCAAGCTTGGTTGGCTGGTGCAGAGGGGGTTGTGTATAGAGAGGTCCTCAAGTCTTAGCTTAAGATGAGTGAGTGTACTCCGATAAGTGAAACTAAAGTCCTTTCTAAGTATTCCATCTGATAGTCGTGCTGTGCCATAGCCTAAGCTACCCTTGAACTTATAATCCTTGTTCCTTAGCCTCCCCAAGAACTGTGATTACAAGTAGACACCTCAATAAAGACTTTTTAAAATAACATAAAAGTGTCAACCAGGGCCGGGCGGTGGTGGCGCATGCCTTTAATCCCAGCACTTGGGAGGCAGAGGCAGGCGGATTTCTGAGTTCGAGGCCAGCCTGGTCTACAGAGTGAGTTCCAGGACAGCCAGGGCTATACAGAGAAACCCTGTCTCGAAAAACCAAAAAAAAAAAAAAAAGTGTCAACCAGAGACCAACAAGATTACTCAGGGAGAGAAAATGTTTGCTAACAGCTTGATGACCTGAGTTCAGTTCTCACATGACCAGACAGTAGAAGGAGAGAACTGCTTCCTGAAAGTTTTCCTCTGTATCTCCATGCATACACAAAAAGAATTTAAGAGTCAAGCATGGTAGCACATGACTTTAACTCTTGGGAGATGTAAACAGGAAGATCAAGAGTTTCAGGCCATCCTTTGCTACCAAGCCTATTCAAAGGCTAGCCTAGGCTACACAAGACTGTCAAAATACAGGCAGGGAGTAGTAAATACAAACTAAAATAAAAATCTACTTGGACAGAACGAGGGGTAGATCACAGTTACAATGACAGCACTCGAGAGGCTGAGACAGAAGGAGCAAAGTGAAAAGTGAGTTCAAGAAAAGCACAGGCCACAGAAGGAGACCCTGACTTAAACAAACTGTATTTACTTTTTCTTTCCTTATCCAATGTCTTCAATCTGTAAAATGATATGAAACTTAATACCAAACACATTATCAGGCTAGGAGAACACTTAACCAGTAAACTGTTTGCCATGCAAAAAAATATGACCTGAGTTCAGATCCCCATTACTCACGCATGCGCACACTTGGATGGACAGATGGACGGACGGACCAAACTCTTCACTAATTGTGGTCCATTCCCTCCGTTGAGGGACATCTGGGTTCTTTCCAGCTTCGGGCTGCTATGAACACAGTAGAGCATGTGTCCTTATTACATGTTGGGGAATCCTCTGGGTATATGCCCAGGAGTGGTATAACGGGGTCCTCTGGTATATTTATACTGTGGAATACTACTCAGCTATTAAAAACAATGAATTCATGAAATTCTTAGGCAAATGGGTGGAACTGAAAAAGAATTCATGAAATTCTTAGGCAAATGGGTGGAACTCATCCTAAGTGAGGTAACCCACTCACAAAAGAACACACATGGTATACACTCACTGATAAGTAAGTAGATATTAGCCCAGAAGCTTGGAATAACCAAGACACAATTCACATATCAAATGATGCCCAAGAAGGAAGGAGAGGCCCCTGGTACTAGAAAGGCTTGATGCAGCAGTGTAGGGGAATGCCAGGGAAGCGGGAGGGGGTTGACTGGGGAACAGGGGGAGGAAGAGAGCTTATGGGACTTTTGGGAAGAGGGGAACCAGGAAAGGGGAAACCATTTGAAATGTAAATAAAGAATATATCTAATAAAAAAAGAAAAAAAGAAAAAAAGAAAATGTAAAAGAAGAAAATATCTAATAATAAATAAATAAAATAATATAATTGTGGTCCAAAGGAAGTAAGTTCTTTACAAAATGTGAAGGAAACAGGAAACCTTTACAGCGGAGGACCCTAGAGATGACCAATGTACACAGCAGCAGTGGGACTCAGATGTGGTAACAATGGCACTTCATCTCTGTGGGCTTCCTCCCTCCAGTAAATGCTAATCTATCATGAAGAAAGTATCCAACAGTCCAAAGTGAAGATGACTGTATGCCTGCTGTCTTCCGCGGTCTGCCCCCTCCACTGGAATGTCTGCCTCTAAAGACTGCCTGCCCCTAAGCATCCAGCAGTAATGAACAACCTAACTTCAAGTCATCTCTGTGAGGCTTCTGAAATTCCCCCTATGAAACTGACTGCTCTCCCACAGAAGTTTTTACATGAACTTTGCAGAGAGTTTATCTCTTCACATTATAATTAATTAAAGGGCCTCTTCTCTATGTTCCAAGTTCACGACTCAGCATAGGATCAAAGACATACCTCCAGAGACTGGTGACATAGCTCACGGACAGAGCCCAGTCCAGCACACTCAATACCCTAGTTCAAACCATTGGACCAAGACACACATACACACACAAATGTGTCAGATGTATACTACTGAGTAATATATATCTAATCCCAGCACTCAGGAGGGCAGGAGGACTACTGTGAGTTTGAACTGGGCTACAAGGGAAGTACCCTACCTACCTAGCAAGATTATCTCAAAAATGCTGGAGAGATGGCTCAGCGTAAAGCACATTCCCTGCTCAACAACCACCCTACCGGTAACTCTGGTTCTAGGAGATCTAACATGCTCATAGAGCACTGTACTCAGGTCCACACAAACCCACTCAAGCACAGATATACAGATAAAAAAAAATATTTTAAAAATAATAAAGATAGCCGTGCTGCTAGCCAGAAGCAGCTAGAAGCCAGGCTAAGCATTACTGTTATTGCTGTTTTCTTTGTCCCATCCTCAACAATTTTAACCCTGGCCACACAGTAAGACCCTGTCTTTTTTTTTTTTTTTTGGGGGGGGTGGGGTGGGGGATTGAGACAGTGTTTCTCCGTGTAGCCCTGGCTGTCCTAGAACTTACTCTGTAGACCAGGCTGGCCTCGAACTCAGAAATCCGCCTGCCTCTGCCTCCCAAGTGCTGCTGGAATTAAAGGCATTTGCCACCACTGCCCAGTAAGACCCTGTCTTTTAAAAGAGGTACAAAGCAGGGCCAGAGAGATGGCTCAGTGGCTAAGAGCACTGACTTCTCTTCCAGAGGTCCTGAGTACAATTCCCAGCAACCACATGGTGGTTTACAACCATCTGTAATGGGATCTGATGCCGTCTTCTGGTGTGTCTGAAGATAGCTATAGCATACATACACACACACACACACACACACACACGGGGGGGGGGGATATGTAATGGACATCTTTTTTTTTAAATGAAGTATAAACCACACACCAAAACATGATCAGTGGAAAGAATCCTAAAAGAAAGTAGGAGCTAGGGGGCTCGGGGGCTGGAGAGATGGCTCAGTGGTTAAGAGCACTGACTGCTCTTCCGAAAGTCCTGAGTTCAAATCCAAGCAACCACATGGTGGTTCACAACTATCCATAACAAGATCTGACACCCTCTTCTGGAGTGTCTGAAGACAGCTACAGTGTACTTACATATAATAAATAAATAAATCTTTAAAAAGAAAAAAGAAAGCAGGAGCTGGAGAGATGTCTCAAGGTTAATGGTTAAAAGCATTATCTGTTCTTCCAGAGGACCCAGGTTCAATTCCTAGAACCCACAATGCAGCTATTAACTTTCTGTAAAACCAATTCTAAGAGATCTGCTATCTTCTTCTGGCTTCTATGATGATCAGCAGGCACACATGTAAGAAAAATATCCATACATATAAAATAAAAAATATAAAAAGAAAGAGAGAGAGAGAAAGACACCAAGTGGTAGATAAGATGGCTCAATGGGTAAACACACTTGCCACAAGCCTGCACATTTCAGTTTGATCCCTGGAACCCAAGTAAAAATGGCAGATGTGGTAGGATTTATCTATCTGTAACCCCAGACCTCCTGTGGTAAGGTGGGAGGTTGAGACAGAACTGCCCATAGCTCTCAGGCCAGCTAGTCTGCAGCATGCAGAGACCCTGTCCCAACACTACAGGAGAAAGCAGACTACTCAAAGCCATCTGTAATCTGTTCTGACCTCTATATGTACATTGTAATGCTGTGTACACAGACAGACAGACAGACAGACAGACAGACACACACACACACACACACACATACACACACACACACAAATAATAAATAAAAAAGAAACCAAAAATAAAGGACATTGCAAATCAGATTTTTTAAATTTTAATTCTTTGTACATGGAACAGAAACTATGAGTACCTAACTAGAAATACAGTAGGGATAATGTGGCAGAAGGATCTGGAAGCCAGCAGACAGAAGCTACTTCACTATGCTCACTGCAAGAACAGGGAAGGGCCGCCTGCTGTGTGGGACAGATGGCACACTGCTGACAGACACAGGAAGAAGGCAGGAACATCAAGTAGAGCAGGCACTTTCTATTCCATCCACCCAGCATCTTGAATAGGGAACCCAAGCCTGTCATCTTAGCCAGCTTATCTGCACAAGTCTGGAAGTGAGTGGGGTAGACAGTTACCCTCTATAGAGACATGTGCCCAGAAGCAATAGTTCCAATATTAGAATCACTTTTGGTTTGAGCTTTGTTTTCTGTTAGCTGGCCTAGATATTACTGTGTAACCCAAGCTGGCCCTGAACTTTGACAACCCTCCTGCCCAAAGTCCTAGCGCTGGGGTTTCAGGAGTGACTCACCACATCCAGCTTAGTATTTGTTGCTGTTTTATTTCCACTGCAGACTACTGCATGCTAGCCAAGGACTCTGTCACTAAGCTACACCTCTATCTACCAGCTAGTTGGTCATGCTTCATTTTGTTTGAGACCAGGTCTCATATATAGGCCAGGATTGCGCCTTGGGTATTGGGATTGCCAAGGGTATTTGTATAAACTCCAAGCCAAATGTTTTCCTTTAATCCCAGCATTTGGGAGGCAGAAACAGAGGATCTCAGTGAACTTAAGGCCAGCACCACCATCCCCATCCCAAGAAATAAAAATCCAAATTGTATTACTTCTTTAGGACCTTAAATTTCGAAAACAAATCTCTTCTGGGTGATTTACAAATAAATCCATATGAGGCTCTCTGGAGCACTGCTGCCGAGCCAAGCTAAGTGAGCCTTACACCCAACAGTCTTTCAAGTTACTCCAAGGCCTTTATTTCTGTCTTTATTTCAGTGCTAGAGATTGGAACCAGGGCCTGGTTTCTAAGCGTGTGCTCTACTGCTGAGCTGTATACCTCCGATGCACAGATGAGCACTTCTGGGAAGAACTAAGTGAGACAGCCCATAGAAAACCAGGGGACGATAAGCTTCACACTTGTCAGAACAAATCTGTAACATGGTCACTGTCACTTCTGTTTGTCTAACTCTTAAGGTGAGGGAGAACCAGGCCTCGGCGTAAGCAACACAGACAAATTAAATGGAAGCAACAAGAAGCATCCGCCCACATTCCTGCTCTGAGTGTTCTGTGTGCTCTACCGTCACACAGACAGAAAAATATGATTAAGCCAGGTGGTGGTGGCACACGCCTTCAATCCCAGCACTCGGGAGGCAGAAGCAGGCAGATCTCGAGTTAGAGCCCAGCCTGTCTACAGAGGGGGTTCCAAGACAGCACAGCCAGAGCTCACAAAGAAATCCTGCCTTGAAAACCAGGAAGGAAGGAAGGAAGGAAGGAAGTAAGGAAGGAAAAAAGAAAGAGTAACCATTTTTATGCCTACCACCTTTTTTCTTCCTATGCAAGTAGCAGCATATACAGAAAACACAGCTGGCAGATGAAAGACTTGGAAACATAGTTTGCCTTTGGAGTCAGACCAACAGAGGTTCAAATCCCAGCTCTACCACTTACTCTCGCTATAATTTGGGGAAGAAATTTTCACCTCTGTGATCCTTGTTTACTCCCTCATCTATTTTTAAAAGATGTATTTTTTATTTTTATGTGTATGTGTTTATATGAGTGTATGTCACTGAAGTGGAGGTGCCCAGAGGCTAGAAGGGTATCAGATGTCCTTGAACTAGAATTACAAGCAGTTGTGAGCCACTTGAAGTGTATGCTGGGAACAAACTCAGATCCTCTAGAAACCTACTTAGTACCAGCAAGTACCAAGCCACTGAGCCACCGCCTCCTGAGCCCCCTTACCTCATCTCTAAGGAACAAAGAAGGGCCAGAGATGGGGCTCAGCGGGTTAAGGGAACTTGCTACCAAGCCTGAGAGACCTGAGTTTGGTCCCCAGGATACACATGGTAGAAATAACTCCTGCCAGTTGTCCTCTACCTCCACGAGTGTACTGTGGCACACCTTCACACATGCACACACACAAATAAATATAATAATAATAATAATAAATCAAGCCAGCAAACAAACCCTTAGCTTGCTGAGAAATTTTACTAAAAAACAAGCTAGTTCTGCAATATTAGAAACAGTAGGAATTGGGGGATGGCTAGACAGTAGAACATTTTCTAGCATGCATTCTAGACCCTGTAATCAATCTCCAGCACTGCGGGAAAAAGTGTGCTCTCTCTCTGGCCTAAGGGCATAGACTAAGCCATGGGGCTTGTGCCTAGGACGAACAAAGCTGAGCTCTGAGATGTCAGGTGACTTGAAAACACACCTATCTTAATTCTCAGCTTCTGGCTAGTAACTGACCCAGTCACAGTATGAATCCATGGGTCCCTCAGACCAGGCACAGCTCTCCCTGGCTGCTGGTAGGTAGTAGCCGAATGAACAGAAGAAGCGAGACTTCTGGAAGAGGAAACACTTCTGGAGGTAAATTTGTTTTGAAAACTCCCTATCTACTCAGGCAAAACAACCTGCTAAAAAAGTTACAGGAAGCCATTGTTTTAGACTAACCTGCTACTACATAAGGCCCCAACACCCTGACATACACATCAAAATGGAATCATTCACAGCAAAGTTTCAGGTCACCAAGCTGGATCTAAGAAACCTGTAGACCAGGCTGGTCTCAAATTCAGAAATCTTCCTGCCTCTGCCTCCCAAGTGCTGGGATTAAAAGGCATACGCCACCACCGCCCGGCAATAAACATATTTTTTAAAGTAACAAATCCCAGAATTCAGAAGGTTGAAGCAGGAGAATAAGACCTTGATTCTTTTTAAAGCAAATTAAACAAAAATGTATTTACTGGTTCTGATTCTAGAGTTAGCTTTACTTGTAGCTTGATTTTTTTTTTCACATAAAAACAAAAATATAGTTAAGCCAGGTGGTGGTAGTGCACACCTTTAATATCAGCACTTGGGAGGCAGAAGCAGGCAGATCTTTGTGAATTTCAGACCAATCTAGACTATATATTCAGACCCGCCACCCCCCTCCCCAAAAAAGTTCCTTGATTCTCTCATTTGTTTATCGTGATAAGGTATCAGGTAACTCAGGTTAGCAATAAACTACTGATGGATCCTGCCTTAGCCCAAGTGCTGGAAATACAGATGTGCATCATCAGACTCAGCAAAAGCAGCCTTAGAAAGAAAGTCAAAACCAGGGCTAGAGAGCTGGCTCAGCAGTCAAGAGCACTGGCTGCTCTCCCAGAGGTCCTGAGTTCAACTCCAGCTCACAACTGTCTGTAACTCCAGTTCCAGAGTCTGACACCCTCACACAGACATACATGTAAGCAAAACACCGGTATATTTAAACAACAGCAACAACGGAGTGGGGGTAGTTAACACACCTTTAATCCCAGCACTGGGGAGACAGAGGTGATATCTGAGTTCCAGGCCAGCCTGGTCTACAGAACAGCCAGGGCTACAAGGAGAAATTCTATTTCAAACAAACAAAAAAGTCAAAAAAACAGTCAGCAAGATGGTTCAGTGTATAAAAACACTTGCTACACATCACTTACAACCTGACCTCCATTCTCGGATCCTCAGTAAAAGGAGAAACCCCTAAGTTGTCCTCTGACATCCACAAATATACCAATGTGCAAAGACCTAACCTTAGTCACCACACACACACACACACACACACACACACACACACACACACACACACACGAACACACACACACACACACACACGAACACACACACACACACACACACACGAACACACACACACACACACACACACACACACACACACACGAACACACACACACACACACGAACACACACACACACACACGAACACACACACACACACACACACGAACACACACACACACACACACACACACACACACACACGAACAATAAAAAATAAAATTTAAAAACTGTACTGGCTAGTTTTTTGTCAACTTGGCACAGGCTGGGTCATCTGAAGAGGAACCCAATTGAGAAAATGTCTCCATCAGAACTGGCCTGTAGGCCTGTAGGCCTGTAGGCAAGTCTGTAAGGACATTTTCTTGAAGAACATCTTATGTGGGAAGATCCAGCCCATTTTGGCCATACCATTCCTGGGCAGGTGGTCCTAGGGCACGTAAGAGAAGAAGCTGGGCAAGCCCCTAGGAGCAAGCCAGTGAGCGGCACTCCTCCATGGCTTCTACTTCATCAGTTCCTGATTCCAGCCCCGCCTTGCTGAAGTTCCTGCCTTGGCTTCCCCTCAGGGAAGAACTACGATCCAGACTTGTAAGCCGTTCCTTCCTGAGTTGTTTTTAGTCATGGTATTTATCACAGAATAGAAAGCAAACTCAAACAGAAACAGGCTGGGAATGTAGAACGATCAATTGTCTAATATGCACAAAGCCCTGGGTTCAATCCATTTCCCCTTGGTGGCCAGGAGGGGTACAGGGAGAACAGACTGACAAGGCTAGAAAAGTGCTTCCTATGCAAACAGGAGGACCTGCATTTGAATCCCTGGCATTCAAGGAGAAGCTGTGCCCTTCCCCTGGGGAAGGGAAAGAGACAGGGAGGTCATGGAGCCTCCCTGGTCAGCCAAAACAGCAAGTTCCAGGTTCAGTGAGTGACAGTCTTGAAATATAAGGTAGAGTGATACAGAGATATCCATTTTATGCTGCCTTCCACACACATACACAGGGAAATGACCACCATACATGCATACATAGGCAAATGCACTTGAAAACACACACATACATGCATACACTCATACACACACTCACACACACACACACATACACACACACAGCTGAAACCAATATATCAAATAATTATAGATAATGCAAACGTCCTAAAAAGTGTCCACTACCAGTAATTCTGTCCCCAACCAGTACAAATGCAACCAAACTACATTTTCTTTATTGCAGGCCTAGCCCATGTCAGACAACAATATTCTACCACTAACTCACTTTCTGGTTCGTGTCTTTATTTCTAATAGCATGGACAGTTTTCTGCCCAATAGCATTTCCCAGTTCTCAGCCTACACCCCAGAAACCAGTCAATCTATTCTAAGATAACTATTACAATGGCTAAGCTCTTCCTTAGAAAAATTCAAAAGGTTTGTGTTCTAAAACCTCTGTGTTTTGAGCACCAAGAATCAAATTCTAAGATGTTCACAGATACAGCAATCTTTGTAGCTGTTTTGTTTTTCCTTTTCTTCTTCTTTTTAGGCAAGATTTTACATATCCATAGGAGGCCTCCTATTTACTATGTAGCAGATAAGATGACCTTAAAATTCTGACATACCTGCCTCTATCTCTACAAACCTTGGTTTAATCCAGTACTGGGAATCCAACCCAGGGCTCCATGCATGCTAGATAAACACTCAACCAACTGAACCTGAAATTCCGATGTTTAGTTTATCTTCTGGGGTTCAGGAATTCACTCTGCAGGTTACGCTGGTCTAGAACTCACTATGCCAGGCTTTGCTCCAGTTCTCAGTAAACCCCTACCTTAGCCTTCCGGCTGCTCAGAGAATAGATATGTGTCTCCACACCCACTTATGCTTAGTTTTTACGACTGTCTCCAAATATTCAATACATGACTCTCAGAATAATCCCCTGATGCCAACTTCACCGGTGACTGTGACCACATTCACAGGAATATTCCAAGTATCTGACAGGCTGAGGAAAAAAGGCAGCCATAGTGGCAGGGATCTATCTATAATCCCAGTTCTTAGAAGGCTGGCCTATCAATTCAAGGTCAGCCTCTGTTACCAGAAACCTTGTCACACAAAACAAACAATATTCAGCAATGCAGAAGAACCCTCCGCTTTTTAATCCGATTACCCTGAAGAGCAACCCTGGGTAACAACTCTTGGCCACTATACCACACCCGGAAAGCAGGAGGGGCTGTGCCCACCCAGTCCCTCAGCTCCCTTCTAAGCAGGCTGCTCGTTCTTTCCTCTGAAAGGCAGGAGTGAGGAAGCTTTCCTTTCCCATGGCAACTCCTGATCTGCTTTCCCATAACTCCCTCATCAAACAGGAAAAGGGGGGAACAAGTGTGACCCAGGGATGCGGGGATGGATGTGACCAGAGAAAGTTGGAAAACACCACAGCAGCACCCCATTTTATCAACGCTGGTGAGACTCCCTCCCTATTGTACTTTAAATAGCAGGAAAAAAATATAAAAGTACCAGTTTTTTAAACGGTCCCGAGCTTCCAACTGGGCTCCCACTTCAAAGCTGATTCCTCGTCTGTTAGGTGGGTGCTTGGTCATTTTCAGTCATCAACAGGGCTGCTTTTATTCTCCTGAAAAAGCCAATTAAATATTCATGAAACCTGGGAAAGTCTGCCCAGGGTGTAGCATCACCACCGCCCATTAAAAAACCAAGCAGGCATTATTCAAAACACCCAGCTCCATGACCCTGTCAGCGCCCTGTCTGGTGCCTCTCCTCCTATCGGGTGACCCCACTAACAGTACCCACCCAACCTTGCCACAGCCTGTGTGATAGCTGAAAGTGTAGAGGACCCTCTTAGCAAGATTTACCAGGGGCTCATCTATGAATTACATTCTTCAGAACTCCAAAAGAGCTCGTCTTGTGATTAAGTTCAACCTTTCACCAATACATTCAACAAATATTTGTTCAGAGACTATTTAGTCATGACGCAAAGAGACACACAGTTCTCACCCTCAAGGAGTCTCCAAATATAACAC
Organism: Tokudaia tokunoshimensis; assembly: GCA_036184795.1. NCBI lineage: Eukaryota > Metazoa > Chordata > Mammalia > Rodentia > Muridae > Tokudaia > Tokudaia tokunoshimensis. The sequence goes on from BTHU01000004.1 coordinate 127,257,106, forward strand.
AGCCAATGAACAGAAGTCAGTTCAAAATGCAATTGCTATAAAATTTAAGTGCTAGAAAGGAAACAATAGAAGGGAGATAGTAGGCAAGAATGTAGTGCCAGTTACATGGACGGCCGAAACCCCTGGGCTCAGGGGTCAGTGCCAACTCTGAACAATAAAGCAAGATCAAAAAAAAAAAAATGGTACCTGACCTGACCCTACTTTTGAAAGAGTAGACAACAAATTGTAGGGCTAAGGACAACAGCTTGCCTGGGGAGGTACAAGGCCCTGTGCTGGATTCCCAGCACCAAATAAAGCCAAGCTTAGTGGCCATCCCTATAACTGAAGTAAGCAGAGGCAGGGGACTTTCCATACTTTCTTTAACAAATCTGTTCCCTTTAGGGGCTGGAACAATGGCACAGTGGTTAAGGAGACTGGCTGCTCTTTCAGAGGCTCTGAGTTCAATTTCCAGCGCCCACATGGCAGCTCACACTTTCTTTAACTCAGTCCTCAGAGGATCCAACACACTGTACTGACCTCTGCAGAAACCAAATGCACACATGGTACACAGACATACTTGCCAATATACATGGATGCACATAAAATAAACTGCATCTGTTCTCTCTGCTTGAAAAAAAGTTGGGAGCTAGAGAGATGGCTCAGTGGTTAAGAATACAGACTACTCTTCCAGAGGTCCTGAGTTCAATTCCAAGCAACCACATGGTGGCTCACAGCCATCTGTAATGAGATCTGATACCCTCTTCTGGTATGTCTGAAGACAACTACAGTGTACTCATATACATAAAATAAATAATTCTTTAAAAAGAGAAAAAGAAAGAAAGAAAAAAGCTCCTGGCCTGGCAGCGGTGGCGCACGCCTTTAATCCCAGCACTTGGGAGGCAGAGGCAGGAGGATTTCTGAGTTTGAGGCCAGCCTGGTCTACAAAGTGAGTTCCAGGACAGCCAAGGCTACACAGAGAAACCCTGTCTCAAAAAACCAAAAAAAAAAAAAAAAAAAAAAGCTGAGTATGGTGGCATATACCTTTAATCCCGGAAAGGCGATCCTGTCTACATGAGTTCTAGAACAGCCAGGTCTACATAGAGAACCCCATCTCAAAAATGCCCAAATAAATAAATAAATATTTTTTTATATTTTATGCAAATATACTTATGTATAATATGTTTATATAAAAATATTCTGGCCGGGCGGTGGTGGCGCACGCCTTTAATCCCAGCACTTGGGAGGCAGAGGCAGGAGGATTTCTGAGTTTGAAGCCAGCCTGGTCTACAAAGTGAGTTCCAGGACAGCCAGGGCTACACAGAGAAACCCTGTCTCTCTGTGAATAAATAAATAAATAAATAAATAAATAAATAAATAAATGGAACACAAAGAATATGGGCTAGCCTGGCCTATATCTCATAAGTCCAGTTTGGTTGAACTTTAATCTCAGCACTCCAGACGCAGAGGTAGAGGCAGGCTGATATCTGTATATTTCAAGCTAGCCAGAGCTACACAGACAGACCAATTTATTCTATCTCAAGAAGAATAGATATAATAAAAGAGTTCAAGGTTATCCTCAGCTGCATTTCAAATTCCAGCTCTAGGCCAGACTTGATTTAATGACTCTTCAGAGCTGCGGACTTGGCTGGGTGAGAGAGAACTTGCCCAGCATGCACAAGGTTCAATTCCCAGCACTGCAAAAGAAAGAGTAGGAAATCAAGCCCAGTGTGGTGACACATGCCTGTAATTGAAGACCAGGGAAGGCAGAGGCAGGAGGATCATTCAAAGTTCAATGCCAACCGAGACTACATTGTGAGTCCCTGTCTCAGATAATGACAGCACAGGTATGAAGCAGGAACTGATGAGTGAGGGTGATCACATTATTTCTCTCAATAGCTCCTGAAAACATCCCCTGGCTGAACTGCTAAGGGCCAGGCGTTGTGCTAAACAACTGTAATGCAGCACTGGGGAGACAGCAAGGGATCACTGTGAGCTCCGGGTTCACCTGGTCTACATATCAAGTTCCAGGGCAGCCAGGGCTACAGAGCAAGGTTGGGTTGGGTTTTTTTTTTTTTGGTTTTTTGCGTTTTTGGTTTTTCGAGACAGGGTTTCTCTGTGTAGCACTGGCTGTCCTGGAACTCACTCTGTAGACCAGGCTGGCCTTGAAATCAGAAATCTGCCTGCCTCTGCCTCCCAAGTGCTGGGATAAAAGGCATGAGTCACCACTGCCCAGCCAGTGCAAGGTCTTATCTCAGGAAATATTAAATTAAGTTTTAATCTTAAAAAGTCTCACATGAGGGCTGGAGAGATGGCTCAGCAGGTAAGAGCACCGACAGCTCTTCCAAAGGTCATGAGTTCAAATCCCAGCACCCACATGGTGACTCACAACCATACCTATAGAGATCTGACACCCTCTTCTGGTGTCTGAAAACAGCTACAGTGTACTTACATATAATAAATAAATAAATCTTTAAAAAAAAAGTCTCACATGAGATGGTCAGATGGCTCAGGCATAAGGGCGGTTACTGCCAAGCCTGAGGATGAGTTCCCATACAGACGGTGCAAATGTCATCTGACATTCACATTTGCGCTATGGCACATACATACATAAACACATACAAAATACAAAAAGAAAGAAATGTAAAACAATTTTAACAGGCCAGGTGGTGGTGGCAGTGCACGCCTTTTGAGCTCAAGCAAGGGCTACACAGAGAAGCTCTGTCTTCAAAAGAACAACAAAAATTTAACAGAAAATAAGAAATTTTAAATACTCGTACTTTCTAGCACTAATAACCATATTCATAATCAGTTAGTATAGGATTTTCTTTTTAAAGTATGGTGGCACATGCCCTTAATTGCAACACTTGAGAGGCAGAAGATTTCTGTAAGTGCAAGGCTAACCTGGCCTACATTGAGGGTTCCAGGGCAGCTGGGACTACATAGTCAGACTCTGTAAAACATTATTTTAAAGTATACATTTTACTTTTACATTTAGCTTTTAAATACAAATAATTTTTATTTATCTATTTGGGGCCTGGTAATTTTCTTTCAAAAATCTTTAGTCTACAAATATGAAAGGAGTGCAGACAGGGGCTTAGCATAACTCTCCTCTGAGAGGCTCTACCCAGCAGCTGACTGGTACAGATACAGAGACCCACAGCCATCTGTTGAACAGCAGACAGGGACCCTTATGGAAGAGTTGGGGGAAGGATTGAAGGCCCTGAAGGGGATGGAAACCCCACAGGAAGACCAACAGAGTCAACTAACGTGAATCTCTGGTAGCTCTGAGACTGAGCCATCAATCAACCAAACAGCATACACCAGCTGGACTGAGATCCCCTGCACATAGGTAGCTGAGGCGCTCCCCTAAAGCTGTAGCCTGACTGTTGGTATCCATTCAACAGGGCTGCCTTGTCTGGCCTCAGGAGAGGATATGCCTAGTCCTGCATAGACTTGACGTGCCAGGGCAGGGGGAATATACAGAGGGGCCTTACCCTCTCAGAAAAGGGGAGGAAAAGGGAGTGGGAATCTGTGAGGGAAGACCAGGAAGGGGGCAGCATTTAGGATATAAATACATTAAAAGAAAAATAATTACATACTTAAAAATGCAAAAACAAAGAAGATGAAAAGAGTGCATGTTCAATGTAGATGTTCTATATGGACAAAGGAAATTTCCCAAGGGGAAAAAAATACCTGATGCAATCTGTAGGATTCTACTGTCAAGACTTTGGAGAACTTCAAAATACTCCTTTATGCTCCAACTCTCTAAAGAAGAACCCATTGGTACCAAGGAGATGAGGAGCCTGACTTACTTAGACCAGAGCTCCAGTGCTTCACCAACAGTAAGGAGAGCTTTAATACACACTGTGGCACATGGTTCTCAGGAGAAAGTAACTACAGCCCATAGCTTCCTTCATTAACAAAGACTGCACTGCATGCGAACGAGGATCAAAGATAAAAAGGCATGCCAAAAATAGACAAACTGCAAGTGCTGGCAGATCACAGGGAGTGGCAGGAGACACAAAGGTCCAACAAGTGTGTGATTTGTGCCCACACAAGTACCCTGAGCTACATAAAGGAAATGCAAATCAAAACGACAAACTTATGCTTTCAGGAACAGGGTCTCACTTGTAGCCCAAACTGGTCTCAAACTCACAGCAACCTGTTCAGTCTCTCAAGTGCTGAGATTACAGGCAATGACTGAAACTATATACAATTTATTGGGTTAGTTGGTTTTGGTTTTAGGACAGAGTTTTTCTATGTAGTTTTAGCTGTCTTGAACTCAAGAATCTATTTGTGGACTCTGTAGTAAACTTGCTAGTAAGCCCGAAGACCTGAGTTCAATCTCCAAAACTCACATAGTAGAACAAACTCCTACAAGCTTTCCACTGACCTTCACATAGACAGCAAAAATCTTTAAAGAATTTTATACTTATGCTACTGAACTTTCAAAATCAGGTACTGTAATTAAGACTAAGTTTTTTGTTCCCATGATACTGAAATGAGATATATAAGTACAAAAAAGCTGAACCACTTATGAGCTAGCTAACAGCTTATACAAGGTTATGTAAGATTATACAGGGCAGAGATGGAGAATGGCTCAGCAAAGAGCACTCACTGCTCTTCCAGAGGATCTGAGTTCAGTTCCCAGCACCTACATGATGGGCAGTACACAGCAGCCTGCAATTCCAGCTCCAGGAAATCTGATGCCTTCTTCTAGCCTCTGTAGGTATCTACACATATGGCACACACACATATCCATAAATAAAAAATCAACAGGAGCCAGGCGGTGGTGGCGCACGCCTTTAATTTCAGCATTTAGGAGGCAGAGGCAGGTGGATTTCTGAGTTTGAGGCCAGCCTGGTCTACAGAGTGAGTTCCAGGACAGCCAGGGCTATACAGAGAAACCCTGTCTCAAAAGACCAAAAACTTAAAAATTTAAAAAATTTTAAAAAAAAGGAATCTAAAAATAATTCCAAGTATATGAAATCTTTATTATGAAAAGTAACAAGATTACCCCAGAGGCAGACATGCCTGTGCTCAGTCACACCTTCTGATGGAGGCAAAACGTTGTAAGGACGGTAAAGCCACCGACACCTTCCAAATGCTGTGCCAGCATTATCACACCTTTTACAACAGGCAGAAATACTTTCCAGAAATGACCAGAGCCAAGTCAAGTCCTGCAGAGGAGAAAGTGGAACATAGCCCAGGCTCAAGCATGCGTGTAAATGTAATCTGTGAACCATGTTCATGCCTGGTGCATGCGGAAGCCAGAAGAGTACCTGTAGAAATCAGAAGGTGTTGGATCCCCCTGGAACTGGAATTTCAGACCCTTGTGAACTGCATGAGTGCTGAGAGATGAACCCAGACCTCTGCAAGAGCAGCCAGTGCTCTTACCCACTCAACCATCTCTCCAGCCCCAAAAGGATTGTGAAGCTTTTATAGAAGTTTTTTTTAAAAAAAAACATATATGAGTATTTTGCCTGTACGTATGTGTGTATCATTTGTGTGCAGTGCCCACAGAGGCATCAGATACCAGGGATCTAGATTTAAAGATGATTGTGAGCCTTCTGACATGGGTGCTGGAAATTGACCCCAAGCCCTCTGCAAGACTGATAAATGCTCTTAACCATTGGGCCATCTCTTCAGCCCTGAACAGAAACATCTTAAAATGCTTTCTAGGGGCCTTTGAGATAGTTGTTGGGTAAAGGTGTTTGATGGCTAATGCAAGCCTGAGTTTTATTCCTGGAATCTATGTAAAGATGGGGGGAAAGAACTGGTGCACAGAAGTTATCCTCTGATCTCCATCCACACTCCGCACTGCACACACAGCCCACCCCCACCCCACCCCATGCATCCCAAGAACACAATAATAAATGTTTATCCTGACACAAAGAGGTTGCCCCAAGGTTGAGGTAACCTGAGCTACATAGTTAAACACTGTTTTTGTTTTGTTTTGTTTTTGAGGGGTCAGGAGGACTCTGTGTAGCCCTGGCTCTCCTGAAACTCCCTTTGTAGACCAGCATGGCCTGGAACTCACAAAGATCATCTGCCTGCCTCTGCCTCCAGAGTGCTGGGATTAAAGGCCTGAGTCACCATTTCTGGCTGAAACAATGCTTTCAAAATAACAAAAAATGCTGTCTCCGAGGCCCCATAATTAAATGGGCTGAATTTACTCATTCCATACTACTGAGAATGAGGTGGCTGAATCAGTGGGACAGCCCGGTGCCCAGGTTTTCCCTAGAATACTTCTCTATGACCTCTGGCCTATTACTCTCTGTGGGGACAGTTTCCCCTCAGTCCCTCCACTTCTTCCCCCATCATGGTGTAAGGTGTCCTTCTGGCCCAGCCATGCCCTCAGCATCTCTTTCTCTCAGCTCCATTCTCATTGTCTTTACTTTGTGTTTTTCTTTCCTTCTTTTTTTGAAATAAGATCTTATTCTGCAGCCAAACTCCTGCCTTTCAAGCAGCCAAGACAACACATCAGCGCTATTTCATTTCAGCCCAAGGTCCTGCAGGCCCGACTTCAAGGTTTCTCACTGCCAAGAGGGTATCCAATCAAAGAACTAGCTCAGTACACCAGAGTGGCCTGAAGTCAAACTCACACTCACAGATCTGCCTACCTCTGCCTTGCAAGTGGGTAATGCCACCACCACCCAGCTAATTTTTTTTTAATTTTGAGATGGGATCTCACATTAACTGAGGATGACCTTGAACCCCACCTTCCTTCTGCCTCTACCTCCTGAGGGTGGTGATTACACATATGTATCACCAACCACAAGTTTAGAGCAAGCCCTCTACCAACATCCTTCTTTCTAACCTGAATCATTAAACTCTCAACCAAACTCAAGGCCTCCAGACACACCCTCCCCTGACCCAAATCAATACTGTCCCAGTAACAAACATCTAAGTGCCTGGTTTTTGTTTGGATAAATAAACAAAATACAGACATAGACAAACACAAAAATAATAAAATAAAAAAATAAGGTGGGAAAAGAAAGGCAGCCAATGTAAACTTCTAGCCTCTACATGAACATAAGCATATATATAGAACCCACATACACACAGGCAGGAAGGACCTATAATCCCATCACTTGGGAACTTGGAAAGTGGAGGCAGGAGATTCAGTTTGAGTACACAGGGACAGTATCTGGAGGCCACTCTGGGCTACATGAGAATAAGGACCACAGATTACCCAAGTAGGTAGTCTGACTCCAGTTAACATCTACACTGCTAGCTGGGTGGTAATGGCACAGGCCTTTAATCCCAGCACTCACTCAGGAGGCAGAGAGGCAGGCAGATCTCGGTGAGTTAGAGACCAGTGTTGTCTACAGAGCAAGTTCCAAGACATCCAGGGCTACAGAGAGAAACCCTGTCTCAAAAAACAAAAACACAAACACTACACTGTCAAACCAAACACTGGTCTCTAAAGATGGGAGTTGGAAAGGAGAGAAGCAGGGAAGTCTATCTAAGCAGTTATAAGCCAAGACTCTGGTAGGATGGCCTAAGTTAGAATCACATAATGTCCAGCAGGTCATTTCCTCCCTGAACCTCAGGCTCACCTTTATAATGTGGAATAACAGCATCTAGTGCATACCTTCACACATGTGTTCCAAAGAGCCTGGCTCATAGTAAGCTGCCAAGGCCTACCAATCCAGACTTCTTGTAGTTTCAACCTCAAGAACCTTTGCAGAAAAGCTGCCTCCTCCACCTGGGTTAGGTCTAGGCACAGCCATCAGAAAGAATCTCCTCACAGGGTTTCAGTCTGTATCCTCCCATGACATCTGACCTGCTCAGTGACAGCTCAATTCTGGTTTCAGATGACCTCTCCCAGAAGGTAAGGAACTCTGATGGGCACCCCAGCATCTAACAAGCACTGACCTTACATAAAACATGCTTGTTTCCAGGTAACCTCAGCTTCCTCACTAGGAAAGTGGTACTAAAAACAAGGTCAGTAGCATCCTATGTAGGATGAAAGGACTTCACTGTGCTAAAACCTTGAAAAGCTCAAAAAATGCACTATTAATACCCCTTGGGGACAATGGATGATGGCCCTAAGGGATCCAGCACCTGAAGACGGGCCATTATTTCTCCCTGAAGTCTGACAAAATTTTTAACTACTTTTCTCAGACGCTAGGGGCTTCAGCCTCCAAGTATCCACACTGTTCAGATACTCTACAGTTTAGAGGTCTGAAGTGAAGCTTGAGTTGTTGTGGCTTTGGTTTGGGGGGAATTGAGGGAGTTTAGGGAAGAGGGGTGTCTTTTGTTTTGTTTTTTCAGACAGGGCTCACTATGTGCCCCTAGCTGGTCCTGAACTCACAGAAATCTACCTGCCTCTGGCCTCTATACTGGGGATATAGGCATGAGCCACCAAACTCGGAGTGAGTTCTATGTAGATTCCCCAATCCTACCCCATTTCCTCACTCTGTAGCCCAGGTTAGCTCCTGAAGTCTCCCGAGTCAACCTCCTAAGTATTTGGATTATGGGCATGAGCCACCATAACCTGGTTACCTGAGTTCTTTCTGAAAGTCTTAGAAAAACACAGCTAAACTAGGCTCCCCCCCCCAAAAAGACCTTTTTGTTGCTTATAGAGTGTTAAAAACACATTATTTAATAGACAACTAATTCTCTTATGCTTTAAATACTTTTGTTTCTGACCTTCCTTAACTAGTAATTCCAGGAAATAGCTAACATTTGCTCTGTTTTACCACATACCAAATCCTTGACAAATATTTCATTCCCAACAATGCGGAGAAACAGGCACCAGTGACCCACACCCTACAAAAGAAGAAAAGGCCAAAACTAAGAAACTTAGCTCTGGTTCCTGGCTACGCAGAAAAGCTGAAATCTTGAGAAGCATGGCTTCAAGCAACTACATCTACACAGCTTTTTTTTTTTTTTTTTTTTTTTTTTTTTTGGTTTTTCGAGACAGGGTTTCTCTGTATAGCCCTGGCTGTCCTGGAACTCGCTCTGTAGACCAGGCTGGCCTCGAACTCAGAAAGCCGCCTGCCTCTGCCTCCCAAGTGCTGGGATTAAAGGCGTGCGCCACCACCGCCCGGCTTACACAGCTTTTTTAAACAAGGCCTTGTGATACTGGAAACCAGGTCAAAAGCCCATGGCTGGGCAATTATGGGCCGGGCCTGAGGGTACCTAGCGTTTATTGTTCCGCTAAATGGTCATATACGCGGTCAAACAGCTCCTAGATGTTTATGTTTCTACCCACATATCTGTGCTGTTTTCAACCCTGCAGGAAAGCTTCTCCTTGACACTGGTTGATTCAGAGACTCAGTGCAGATAAAGCCCAGCAAGTCAATGACAGTGTCCACCCCTACACGGATCATCGTTAGCAACCTCCCCTGCTCTCAAGGGAACATCCTGGAAGAGGGGTGGAAAGAATAAGAGCCTGAGGCTAGGGAGGGCTACTGGGAGTTGCTATCCTATGGACAGGACATGGCTGTTGCACACATGAAGCCACAACAGCTGTGGTTACCTACAGGAGACTTGCACAAGATCAAACCAGACAGAACTCAAGTATAGACAGGGATTCAGGAGTCCTTACCCATAGTTGAGGGGCTATGGGTAGCTCATGGTCACAGGAAGAGGAAGAGTCACTTTGAAGGATGTGCCCATGCTATAGTGGATAGTGCCATGCCAATGCAAATATGGGTGGCACTAATTCTAATTAAGAGTTATTTAAAAGAAAAAAAAGAGTTGAAGCTAGGAGGGACAGGGGGTGGGAGTTAGGAGAGATATGATCTATGATCAAAATGCACTGTACACATGTACATTGTGGATATATATAGAAATAAATAAATCTTTAAAAAAAAGTAACCAAAATGTAATAATTAAAATTTAAAATTAAAAAGGCCTAATGGCAGGGCTTGGCAGTACCTGCCTATGAGCCAAACACTTAGAAGGCGGAGGCAGACAGGAGGATTAGAAGTTCAAGGTCATCCTCAGCTACATAGCAAATTTGAAGTTAGCTTCCTGTATCATAAAAACAAAAACCAAACCCCTCAAAAATGGTCTTTGGGATAGTTGTAATACTAAAGATAGAAAGGGGCTGCTATGTTTTCTTTTTTGAAAATGAAGGATCATGCATGCTAGCATGTCTGTAACCCCAGCTCCTGGGAGGGACAGCAGGATTTTTAAGAGCCCGCATTTCGACAACCTAGTATTTCAGTATCTGTGCATGCAGTCCTAGCTGGCTTGGAACTTGATATGAAGAACAGACTGGCCTCAAACTCAAGACATGTTCCTGCCTCCTCCTGAATGCTAGGATTAAAGGTGTGGTGGGATTAAAGATGTAGACCTTCTTCAAGTGGAAAAGAAACCTCAGAAATCACAGAATTCTACTGGGAAAGGAAGAAAACCCCTTCACCTAAAAGACCTAGCAGCCGGCCTGATCCCTCAGATTATGATCCTTCATGGAATAAAGGCCTCATTTTGAACCCTTTCCCCAACTGCACCCCAGCTTTCTTCCCCAAAGACCACTGACTCTCGCACCACCTCCCTTTCCCATAGCCATCCTATTCACACTTGGTGACTAATACCAGACTCTTAACATTTTTACAAGATTTCTGAAAGTTCATTAGTTCCATTATTTGGCCAAATAGCCATGGTCCAACTGAAGAGACCTAGACAATGATTCAACAAAGCCATTAACGTTATTACAAGTAAAGGTTTTGATTTTGGTTGGTACCCCACTGTTAAGTCAGCGACCTATAGGGGCAGCCCCTGAAAAGCAGCCGAAGGCTGGCTCCTCCCCTTCTCTAAACTCGGAATCCATCAAAGTTGAGTGACTAAAACAAATACACCTGGAATCCCAGTGCTCTGAAGGCTGAGGCAGAAGATTACACAGCAGCCAGAGTTACACAGCAAAACCCATTTCAAACAAATAAGATAAGAAAAAAAGAGCTGGAGAGCTAGCAGCCAGCGCTCTTTCCAGGACCCTCCCAGAGGACCTGTGTTGAAGTCCCAGCACTCTCATGGCAACTCAAGCCTTCTGTAACTGCACTTCCGAGGAATTCAACACTCTTCTTCTGGTCTCTATGGGCACTACATACACATGGTACACATGTGGGCAAAACACACTGCTCTGTAGACCAGGCTGGTGGATTCACAGAGATCCACCTGCCTCTGCCTCCTGAGTGCTGGGATTTAAGCCATGAGCCACCACCACCCACTCACCCCAAGTCTTAAAACAAAGCAAACTGCTTTTTGTGTTGCTTGAGACAGAGTCTCCCCTAACCTAGGCTGACCTCAGCAGGCAGCCAAGGATGACCTCACCTGTTTTTCACCGTCCAAGTGCTAGAATTCTAAGCCTTAAGCATACTCCACTGTGACTGCAAATTGCCTTTCACCTTTAAAATGTCATGCTACTTACCCTGCTAATTAAAATGAGGGAAAAAGTAAGGGCAGGGAGGAGGTACCCAGGCATGAGAGTATATGCCTATAATCTCAGCACTCAGGAGGCAGAGATCAGATGATTCTCACATGTCTGAGGCCAACCTGATCTACACGGGGAGAGCCTGTTTCAAAAAAAAAAAAAAAACACAAAAGAGAAAAAAGGGAGGGGAAAGGGGCTGGAGAGATGGCTCAGTGGGTAAAATGCTGCACAAGCAGAAAGACAAGAGAGCTCACCTGTAACTCAACCCCAGCACAGCCCAATAGACAGGCAGATCCCAGGGGCTCTCTGGCCAACCCATCTAACCAAAATGGAGAGATTGGGGTTCAGTGAGAGATGGAGGGGCTGGAGCAGTGGCTCAACAGTTAATAGCACTGGCTGCTCTTCCAAAGGACCCAGGTTCAATCCTGCACCCACATGACAGCTCTCAACCGTCTGTAACTCCGGTTCCAGGGGGATCCAATGCCCTCTTCTGGCCTCATAGGGCACTACATGCATGAAGTACACATACATCAAGGCAAAACAAAATAGTTTTTTTAATTAAGTAAAACTGAAAAATAAAGAATAAACAAAGCCGGGCAGTGGTGGTGCACAACTTTAATCCCAGCCCTTGGGAGGCAGAGGCAGGAGGATTTCTGAGTTCAAGGCCAGCCTGGTCTACAGAGTGAGTTCCAGGACAGCCAGGGCTACAGAGAAACCCTGTCTCGAAAAACCAAAAAAAAAAAAAGGTGGAACTGGAGCTTGGTGTGGTGGCGCACGCCTTTAGTCACAGCACAGGAGGTGGAACTGGAGCTTGGTGTGGTGGCGCACGCCTTTAGTCACAGCACAGGAGGTGGAACTGGAGCTTGGTGTGGTGGCGCACGCCTTTAGTCACAGCACAGGAGGTGGAGGCAGTTGATCTCAGAGAGTTCCAAGCCAGCTTGGTCTCATACAGCCAAGTTCCAGATTACCCAGAGCTACATAGTGAGACTCTGTCTCAAAAAAGAGGGAGGGGGGAAATTACCCTATAAGATGGGACGGATCTCTGTGAATCTCAGGCCAGCCTGGTCTCCATAGTAAACCTTTTTTTCAAAATGAATCAATATATGAATATAAAGGGGTTAAGGGACTGAGGAAGAATGTTGGCTTCCAAAAATGCAAACATGTCTCTGTCTGTCTCCCTCTCACACACACTCACTCACACACACACACACACTAATTAAAAGGCTGAGTGTGGAAGGAAAACACTTAAAATATGCATTATTTAAAAGCATTTACAAGAAAATATGGTTATATACAAAATACAGCCTACAACCAAAAGGCTGAGTGACCTTAGTGATTGATGCAGAGGCAGCTAACACCGAATGGAGAACTCAAGTCTGACTTCTACCTTCAGGGAGTTCTGAATGAACACAGCCTAAGACTGACAGAGCACAGAGAGCACAAGAATGTTGATGCTGGGTGTGAAGACAAGCTAGCTATTTGGCTAGAAAGGAGACAGTGCCAGCAGAAGTGACTTGGGACAAGGAACCCACTGGCAGTCTGCCCACTGAAGCACGTGAAGGAAATCAGACTTGCAACTAGGCACTCTGCAAGCAACTGGGTTTCTAAACAAGGTCCCTACAGATTCCATGAGGGGTGGACTTTGAAATAATCAACCGCTCAGCATTCAGCTTCAGAGAATGAGCTCCTAAGAACAGGAAGTGATTTGCCTGAGGTCACACATGAGTGTAAGAGCTGGGACCATGGCCAGATCCAGATCAAATCTGTCACTGAAGATAATCTGACATTCCTGTGAGAAGTGGAGGGGCTGGGGGAAGATCAGGGACACAGAACAGTCTAGTCATTCAGGTTGGTCTTGATCAGGGCCTGGAACAGGATCACACTGGAAAAGGGCCAGGAAAGCTAACAGGGAAACAGATACTAATGATTTGAGAGATTCAGAATGGAAAAACCCCACTGAGAGCTGAGCTTTAGGAGCACAAGCCTAGAATCCTAGCACTCAGGAGGAGGGGGCAGAAGATCAGTAGAACCTAGCTTAAAATATAAAGGAAAGAAATATTCGCTAAAATACAAGAAGCCATTATTACTACAGACTTAAGACCTCATCAGGGGTACCGGCAGCTCTCCAGGACTGCCTTCTGGAGCATCACTGATGAACCGGCAGCTTCCATTCAAGAGCAAGCACCTAGCTTCAGTCTGGCCTTTATCAGGTCTATTTGAAAAACTCTAAAAACTCCAGTAGCTTGATGCGGGGTATCTTGACTCCCTTCTGACAATAACAAAAGGAATCCGAAACAAGTCGGCTAAGCAATACTTACTGGAATGATTGATTCTATGTCAAAAAAATTATCCATCAGAGCTTAAGATACAAAAGCTCAGAAGACAAGCATTTGTCTTGAACATACAATACCCTGGTTCAAACCTTAGCACCCCAGGCCAAAAAAAAAAAGTTCACATTAAAAGCACATAATTTAAGCAGTTAAATCTAGGAATATATAGAAAAAAACAGTATATTTTGTAGACAGTTTAAAAGTTAAAGGTTAGCTAGGAACAGTAGCAACTATCTATAGCACCAGAACATGGGGGAGGGGAGATTTGAGTTGAGCAAGTCTTGAGAAATGGCTCATGGGTTAAGAGTACTGGCTACCCCTGCAGAGGATCCCAGTTCAATTCCCAACACCCACAAAGCAACTCATAATGGATTGTAACTTCAGTTCCAGGGACTCCAATTCCCTCTTCTGACCTCTGTGGGCTTCAGACATGCATGTGATGTAGATACATTTGTACAGGCAAACATAAAATGAAAGTCTTTGTTCCTCTCTTTTTTTTTCCCAACTAAAAAAGGGAGGGGAAAAAAGAAATTGAGCATGGTGGTACAAATCTGTAATCCCAGCACCTCAGCACTCAAAGGACTGAAGCACAAAAGTCTATGTTCAAGCGCAGCCTGGGCTACACAGATAATTGAAGACTAAAGCCTATCTGAAAACAATGGATTTGTACAAGCTTTAAGAGATGTGTGTCTCGGGCTGGAGAGATGGCTCAACAGTTAAGAGCACTGACTGCTCTTCCGAAGGTCCTGAGTTCAATTCCCAGCAACCACATGGTGGCTCACAACCATCTGTAATGGAATCTGATGCCCTCTTCTGGAGTGTCTGAAGACAGCTACGTGTCATTAAATAAATAAATCTTTTTTAAAAAAAAGAGAGATGAGTCTGGCTGGCAATGGTGGTGTATGCCTTTAATCCCAGCGATCAAGAGGCAGATATCTAAGTGTAAGGCCTCAAGGCCCACCTGGATCTGTATAGTGATTTCCAGGACAGCCAGACCTATAGAAACCCTGTCTCAAGGAAAAAAATTAAAAAAAGGGGGGAGGGGGACGGTGGGGGGGGCAGGCAGGGTTGTGAACAAAGGGAAAATGAAAAACAATACCCTAGAATTTGGTTAAGGATTGGTTTTCTGTTTTCACTAGCACTGTCCAGCTGTCTATGAAAATCTGGTGTGTGTTCCCTTAATCTCTCGGTGTATAGTCCCTTGACACCATCCAAAAACTAGAATGGTATACACTCAGACCCCATCTTCCACCTACCAAACCAGAGTGAGCATTTTAACAAAACAGGTAGGCTGGAAATTGGAATGTGCATTCCAGGGTGAGAAGCCAGTGTAGGGCCCTTCAAGGGTGTACTTACAGCACTAGACAGATGAAGCAGAAATGGCCAAATAAAGAGACAAAGTACCTGTTCACTTCAGCAGACCATATTTTATTAGGTACTAATCAGACAGACCTCCATTTTTTTTAAAAGAAATGTAGTACTTACTAATAATGAACATGAGACTTATTTCCCTTTGAAATAACACAACTAAGTTCTAGGGCTTTAGTGAACAAAAAATGTGAAGCAGCTTAGCTGTTCTACAAACACAATAATGGACAATTTTATTCAAGTTTTCACACTAAGTTCGGAGCACTTCCCAAGTCCCATTAATTCCTACAGGCTCCCTGGGGGTACCATTAAATCCCACAGCATCCCAAGGAAGCAGGTGCCTGGCAAATGTCCAGTTTCTAAATGAGATTCAGAACTTGGTCTTGAGATGCTGTATTATTCCTGCCCGGTCCTACTGGTATAGCTTCCCAGATCCAAACTCCCTTCCCCTCCCCCACGCCTCCTACAGCTGCACATTCAAGTACTTCCCAAAAGGAAGAAAGGTCAGAGGAGTCATTATCCCCTAAGCATTTGAAACTCCAGCTGTGGAGAAATGAATCAGGGGCAAGGCCGAAAAGCACTATGCAAAACTCTAGAAAGGGGAGAGAAATTAGAGGCCTACTGAGGTAGTCTCCTGAAACACAACTGTCGTGCTCTACCACACCTGGCTGCAACTTACTGTTTTTCACACTGAGGATCAAGCCCAGGTCCTCCACAGGCTAGGCCAAGTACTCCATTACGTTCAGCCCAAATGACTTCTTTTCTTGATCAAAAGAACTAATGGATAGTAGTTTATGGTCTAGAAAGCATACATTACTAGAAAAGTCTCTGAAGCCCTCGCCCAGAGAACAGGGAGATTCAAAGGGGTCAGCCGGCAGTGGTGAGCCTTTAATCTCAGCACTCAGAAGGCAGAAGTTTGAAGCCAACCTGGTCTACAGAGCTAGTTCCAGGACAGCCAGGGTGCCAAGGCTACACAGAGAAATCCTGACTCAAAAAATAAAAATAAATAAAAATGTAAAAAGGAAAAAGGAGCCAGTCAGTGGTGGCGCACGCTTTTAGTCCCAGCTCTTGGGAGGCAGAGTCAGGTGGATTTCCGAGTTCAAGACCAGCCTGGTCTACAGAGTGAGTTCCAGGACAGCCAGGGCTACCCAGAGAAACCCTGTCTTGAACTCTCCCCCCCATAAAAAAAGGAAAAAGGAAAAGGAGGGAAAGGAGGATGTATGGGGAAGAGCAGAACCTAAGAGCCTTAGAAGCCACTAAGCAGATTGTTTTAGATATATCCCTAGCTAGCCTAGAACTCAACCTGTTGATCAAACTTGCAACAATCTTCCTGCCGCAATTGCTGGGATTAGACCCACAAAAACTAGGAAGGCTTCATGGGAAACTTACAGCAAGCAAAGCACCAAAGAGGATTAAGAGTTCCAAGAGGGGCTGGAGAGATGGCTCAGCGGTTAAGAGTACTGTCTCCTCCTGAGACTCTCCTGAGTTCAATTCCCAGCAACCACAAGGTGGCTCACAACCATCTGTAATGGAATCTGACACCCTCTTCTGGTGTGTCAAAGACAGCTACAGTGTACTCATAGGCATAAAATAAATATTAAAAAAAAAAAAGAGTTCCAAGAGTAAGCAAAAATTACTAGGGAATTCCTTTCCATTTGACTCCAGAACAAGTCAGGAGTCCTGGTCTTGTGGCCACCTCCAACTAATGATCGAGGGTGAGGAGGAGAGTCATTAGCATCACCAGAGAAACAGAACACTGTCCAACAGGAACTAGAAACTAGAAAAATGTCTGGACAGACCATGAACCAAAAGAGAACTCCTGTTTGCAGAAAAAAAAAATAGAAAAAGTCATGTGAACCTGGCATGGAAGTTCTTGCCTATGTCCTAGCACTTGTAAGGCAGGGGTGGGGGGTGGGGGGGTGTTCAAAGCCAGCCTGAGCTACCTACTAAGTTCCAGGATAACCTGCACTACCCAGTGAGAAAACACCTCACAACCAACAAATGAAAGCCATGTGCATGAAAGGGCATCCTATCTGGGAAAAAATGCTCAGGGTGGAGTAACTATAAGAACTGCCCTGAGGGAAAAAAAAAAAAAGAAGAGGCCACAGACAAAGTGTTTTGCAGATGCGCACTCAACAGAGGAAGGAAGACCCAGGAGCACGTAAAGAGAATGTGGTTCCAAAGAGGGAAGGAAACTGAAGACTGAAACTATCTTGACGGCAGAAAAGCTAGAAAGAAAAACAAACAAACAAACAAAAAGGGAGGCAGGGAGGGGAGGAAGAAGAAAGAAAAAAAACAAAGTCAGACAGAAAGGAGGGGGAGGGAAGGAGAGGAAAGGGCACCTGCAATCTCAGCCCTCAGGGCACCAAGGTAGGAGACTCATACCCAACAAGGACTGCAGAGTAAGTTCCAAGATAGACACACAGCAAGAACTGGTCTCAAAAGAAGAAGACTGGCTAGCTAGATGGCTCAGCACTTGAAGCAAAGAATGACTGAGTTTGATCCCTAAGACCCACTAACGGGAAGCAGAGGAATAACTTCCTGCAACTTGTCCTGTGATCAGCACATGTATGTTATAGTACACAAATAAATATGGCTTTCAACTGGGGGGGCGGGGGAGGAAGCCGTGGGAAAATGGGTGCATGGGGGATGCACCACATCTAGGAATTAAAGGATTCAGGAGAAAGGCGTGCCCAGAAGCACTTGCTGCACCCCAAAGGTGGTGTTTCCTGCTCCAAGAGGTGCATCTCAAACCTTAAAGGGACACAGAAAGCAAAGATACTCTCAGATAGGAAAACAAGTCTTCCCTGAGAAACAACTTAACTTGGAGAACACATGAAAAAGTGCAGCCCCAAGGACAGACTTAAGGACAAGTTAGTGAATCCCCTTACAGGTGAAACTAAAAACTATGTGCAATAAGCATCAGGATTTGGAGAACTTGAAAGGGATGCACATTCCAGACTGAAGGACTAAGAAAAAAGAACTAACCCCCAAATTCACTAACTTCTGAAGACATACAAGATCTGAGGCCTGGAAAGAATTCCTCCTCGGAGTTGTGGGATGTAATGAAGTATTCTACAACTTTGGTCAGTAACCTGATTTCTGAGGAACCTATTAACGGACTGAACCCCAAACTGAAATGGGAGAACTGTTAATTAGGTTTGAATATGGGAGTGTTCCCTCAGTATGGGGGAGCAAAGAAAAGAAAGTGTGACTTCAGTCCGTTTTGGGGGATGGTTAGAAATTGAGAAAAAAATCCCAAGACTAGAGCTTAAGGAAGGGAAGGACGCCCAGATTTTCCAAACTACAGAGAAAGGGGACACTCCCATATACAGGGTCTTGAGGAAAGGGCGTGCTTCCCAGATCAGGATAAGAAAGGCACTACACGAAAACCTGTCCCCGCGGCAGAGGCAGCAGCTTAGGCCTCCTCCTATCACGCGGGGTTGGCTAAGCAGGGGGTGCAGCCTCGGCACCCCTCCCCACCCCCACTGCCCCGTTCCGCGCCCCGGGCCCGCACCTCGCGGCCCAGCCCCCTCGGGCCCCGCTGATTGGCCTGGACGGCCGTCATTCCCGCGGGTAACCGCAGTGATTGGGCGGCGCTCGCACGACCGCCACGCTCTCAGCAGCGGTCCCCGGGCCTCCCTCCGGGGCTGGGTGATCCGGGGGCCAGCCGGGGAACAGGACTGAGCCAGGGTCCCGCAGTGGCCCGGGCGTCCGTCCCCGGTCCCGCCCGCACAGCGCGCGCGCGGCACGGGGCCTGCCCCCGACACGGCCCCAACCAGCTGGCTTCGCGTCGCCGCACCTCGCCACGAGCTCACCTCACGGCCCCGCTCCTGCTGCGCCGCTCCAGACCAACCGACCGAAGGACTGTGCGCGCTGCGCACCACGTGACCCCGGGGACGCGCCCAGCGTATCCCCCGCCCCCCCAACACACGCACCATCTCCACCACCGAGTGACGCAGCCGCCCGACAGCCCCGCCCCACCCGGTCACCAGGACGACAGCGCGAGCAGGCCACGCCCACCTGCCTGACGCGGGAACACCAAGTGCGCACTCACCCGTGACCGCTTAAGTCACCAGAAGCAGCGGCCTGGGTGCTTGCCCATCTGCCCTCTTAATTCTCCTACTAAATGTGTCTGGAAGTCACCCACTTCCCTCTACCCCGTCTGTCACCACTCTCCACGAAGATCGTAGTCTTTACAGCTCATTACTTTCCCTCTTCCAATCCGCTCTTCACACGCCAGAGCTGATCAAAACGACTTGTTCCTTCTCCAGATGTAAGTATTCAAGATCTAAGTATTCAAGATCGATTGTCACCAGGCTTTCTCGTTCTCACACATCCAGTCCGCCCTCTGTGCTCTGCCCCTTTCAAATCTTCATCTGAACCTTCTCACCTCTGCCTTTGCTCTCATCCCTAGAAAAGGATTCCAACGGAGAATGAAAAGAAAAAGAGCTGTATTTTGTCTCTAGGGAGCAAGGTCCAAGATGCCCCCACAACAAAAGAGAGGTTTTCCCAGTGGGACTTCGCAAGTGTCAACGAGAGGTGGTAAAATTGCTATTTACTGAGGCGATCATGATTTGATTTGACAATGGAAGCAACCAAACTTGCACTTCTTAAATTATAAATCTAATCACAGCAGGGCAGTGGTGGCGCACGCCTTTAATCCCAGCACTTGGGAGGCAAGGCAAGCGGATTTCCGAGTTGGAGGCCAGCCTGGTCTACAGAGTTCCAGGACAACCTGGGCAATACAGAAAAACCTTGTCTCGAAAAACCAAAACCAAAAAAAAAAAAAGTCTAATCACATCATGTCCCTACACCACTTAATTTGTCAATCAATCTGCCTGCATCCTGTGCCTTTGCTTCTCTAACCACACTTTCTGCTGTTTTTCTTGTTGTTTGGTTTTGTTTTTTGTTTTTTGAAACAGTCTCAATATGTGTAGCCTTGGCTACTCTGGAACTCAGTCCATAGACAAAGTTAGTCTTGAACTCACAGTGATCCACATTTCTGCCCCTGACATACTGAGATTAAAGTCATTGCCCACATAAAAGCATAGCTCTCCAATCAAAAGGATTAAGAGATAGTTTGTGGAACCAACGTGTAAATTATCATACCCTGGAAAAATACAGATTTAAATTACCCTACTTCATGGAAGTAGTTTCGTGGAGTTTTATAGAGACAAAGAAAGCTATAAGCCAAGGTATTTTTAAAATGTCATTAGTAGAGCACAGGTGTGGTAGCTCGTTTTTTTTTTTTTTTTTTTTTTTTTTTTGGTTTTTTGGTTTTTCGAGACAGGGTTTCTCTGTGTAGCCCTGGCTGTCCTGCAACTCGCTCTGTAGACCAGGCTGGCCTCAAACTCAGACATCCGCCTGCCTCTGCCTCCCAAGTGCTGGGATTAAAGGCGTGCGCCACCACTGACCAGCTGTGGCAGCTCCTTTAATCCCATACGTAATAAATTCTAAGACAGCTAGGTTATGTAGAGAAACCCTCTCTCAAAAGAGAACAAGGGGCTGGAGAGATGGCTCAGCGGTTAAGAGCACTGACTCCTCTTCCAGAGGTCCTGAGTTCAATTCCCAACCACATGGTGGCTCACAACCATCTATGATGAGATATGGTGCCCTCTTCTGGCCTGCAGGCATACATGCAGGCAGAACGCTGTATACGTAACAAATAAATCTTAAAAAACAACAACAAAAGAGTCAGAACAAAACAAAAGCACAAAACAAAAAACCACATTAGTAGAAACATTAAGTAAGTAGTTGTTACAGTAAAATGGAGTGTCTCGGCTGGGGGCTTAGACGCTATGTGGCAGCGTTCTTAGCCCTTCCATTAGCGGAGAATTGTGCTTTGTTAACTATACAGTTCAAGGTTTATCTTTTATCAGGATCCTAGATCTGACACACAATGGGCTCTTTAGAGAACCCACCACAGTCACTGTCTTCAGCAATCTGGCTCTGGAGGCCTAGTTGGCTTTGGTATCAGGAATTCTTCAGTGTGATTCACAGGACACCACCCTGACCCCTTTCTTTTTTAAACAATGTCTCAGGAACACAGGCTGTCCCGCGGCCCTCCAATTGCTGGACTTGCAACCATGCCAAGCTCTTCTCTGTCAGTTTCTCTTTTCTGAATTGTCTTTAATTGGCTGGGTGTGATGACACAGGTTTTCAAAAGAATACTCAGGAGGCAGCGACAGACATTATTTCTACGACATCCAGGCCAATCTGTTCTATACAGTGAGTTCCAGTCCAGCCAGAGATACACAGAGAGACTCTCTCTCTTCTTACACATATTTATTTTAATGTGTGTGTATGTATGTATACATACATGCATGCTTAGAAAACTCATATGTGGAAGTCAGAATACAAGTTGTGTAAATCGGTTTTCTCCATCTTCTGGATGCCAGGGTCTGTCTGTATTTATTTATGTAGGTGTCTTGGAACAAGGTTTCTCTGGGTAGTTCTGGCTGTCCTAGAACTCAGAGATCCACCTGACTCTGCTCCAAAGGGGCATTAAATGCGCAGTTAAAGAAAATACTCCAGGTACTCACTGGTATTTTTGCTTGTGTGTGTGCGGACGGGTATTTTGCCTTTATAAATGTCAGTGTACCACATGCATGCACGGTGATTACAGAGCCAGAAAGGGCTGAGTCCCTTGGGACTGGAGTTACAGGTGTTTGTGAGCTGCCATGTGGGTGCTGCGGATTGAACCCAGCACCCAGTTGCCAGTGCTCTTAACCTCTGAGCCATCTCACCAGCCCCTCCCCTGTCATTCTCTATAGTTCCTTTGGCCTCTAGGCCTTTGACAGGACTGCTGCTGTAATGGCTTTATTTCTGGATTTGGGTTTCTGCACGAGTCCCCATGCTTTCCTAGCTGTTACTGTTATTTTTTTATAAGGCTGGCACTTTTATTTTTATGTGTTCATTTTTCAAAATGGAGGGGGGTGTTTCTCTGTGTAGCCCTGGCTGTCCTGGATCTCACTCTGTAGACCAGGCTGGGCCTCAAACTCAGAAATCCGCCTGCCTCTGCCTCCCAAGTGCTGGGATTAAAGGCTTGCGCCACTACTGACTAGTTTATGCTACTCCGTTCTTTAGGCTCTGTTCTAGCATAATGAATTGATGATTATCAGTGAAATGACACTGTGAGGCCAGGCCTAGTGGTTCAGCCTTGTCCTCCAAAATACTCAAAAGGCCAAGGCAACAGGATCACAAATTTCAAGGCCAACCTGGGCAATTTAATGATAGATACTTTGTCCCAAAATAAAAAGTAATTTGGGTATTGTGGCACAGGTCTTTAATCCCATCACTCCACAGGCAGGTAGAGTTTGAGACCAGCCTCAGCCACACAAAAAATTCCAGGCCAGCCATAGTATAACCTTATCTTAAATAAATAAATAAATAAGTAAATAAATAATAAGTAAAAACAGGGCTAGCAAGATGGCTCACCAAGTAAGGGTGTACTGACTGATTTTGTGTGTCAACTTGACACAAGCTAGAGTCTTCAGAGAGGAAGAAGCCAGACTTTGAGGAAATGCCTCCAAGAGATCCAGCAGTAATGCATTCTCTCAATCAGTAATCAATAGGGGAGGCCCAGCCCAGGGTGGGTGGTGCCATCCCGGAACTAGTGGTCCTGAGTTCTATAAGAAAGCAGGCTGCGAAAGCCACGATAAGCAAGCCAGTAATAAGCACTCCTTTGTGGCTTCTGTATCAGTTCCTTCTCTTGGTTCCAGCCCTGACTTCCTCTAATGACACAATGAGATATGGAAGTATAAGCCAAATAAACCCTTTCCTCCCCAATTTGTTTGTTGGTCATGGTGTTTCCTCACAGCAATAAAAACCCTAAGACAAAGGGCATGTACCCTGAAAAGCCTGGTGACTTGAGTTCGAGCCCCAAAACAAGAAAAGGAAAAGGAGAAGTCTGACTCCGGAGAATGTACCCCACCTTCCACAGGAACGCCAAGACATGTACGCATGCAAACACACAAAATAAGTTAAAAAAAAATTTTTGGAAGGCAAGATGAGGGGCCACACCCTACTTCACATGTGGAGGTCAGAGGACTTCCTGAGAGTCAGGTTTTTTTCCCTCCAGCCATTAGGGTCCTAGAGATTGAACTCAGGTCTTCAGGCTTAGTGGTGAGTTCCTTTACCTGTTCAGCCACTTTCCCAACCCTTAAAACACTTTAAAAATTTTTCAAAACAGACCTGAAAATATAGCTCGGTGGTAAAGCACAATCCTGGCATACAGGAGAACCTGGATTCAAGCCCTGCTACCTAAAGTAAAAAAATAAAATAAAATAAAAAATAAGTAAAGAAATCTCAGTGGGAATTGTTTATATTTAACCTTTGACAAGAGCAAAAAAGTTACACAGAACAGAAATGGTTCATGGAGATCTAATTCTAAGAAAAAGAAATTCAAGACCTCTGTGACTGTAATAAGAACACCCAAGTTTTAAAGATAGTGGGGGGGGGGTTTCTTTCCTACAGTTTTGACTGTAGAGTGCAGTTAGATGTTTCTAAGCTGGTCAGGTTTCAGGCTAGACAGATCCTGGGAGAACAGAAAAACCTGCCAACATATTGTCCCACCTGACCTGGGGGATAGTGTTTGGTTTGACTGATTTAGAGTTTCACTTTCTTTAGGTACACCTTTGGCTTTTCTGAGCTAAGTCCCCCTGGAAATTTAGCCAAATACTTCAAAGCGAAAAGAAGGTGGTTTGTAGATTAAGTTGTGATGATTTTGAATACAAGTACTGAGTCTACAGTGTCAGTTCTGATAGAACAGTAGATACCAGATTGGTGACACACACCTTTAATCCCAGCACTCGGGAGGCAGTGGTGGGCAGATATCTGAGTTTTAAGGCAACCTGGTCTACAGAGTGAGTTCCAGGACAGCCAGGGCTACATGGAGAAACCCCATCTTGAAGAAAAATAAAATAAAACAAATCAGAGAACTTGAAGCAGAAACCTAACCCTAGCCTTGGGGGGGGGGTTGTTGTTTTGTTTTGTTTGTTTAGCTTTTTTTTTTTAATTTTTTGTTTTGAGACTGGTTTTCCTGGCTGACCTGGAACTCACTATGTACAGCGAGGCTGGTCTGGAACTCACAGAGACCCTCCTTCCTCCATCCAGAGTGTTGGAATCAAAGACATGCATGACTTATAAATGGGTTTTTGTTGTTTTAGATTATTTTATTTTGTGTGTATGAGTATTTTGCCCTCATATATGAATGGGCACCATGTGAGTGCCTGGTGCCTACATCGATCAGGAGAAGGTGTCTGATCCCTTGGAGCTGAGATAGTTGTAAAATGTCATATGGGTGCTAGAACCCAACTGGATTCTCTGCAAAGACAAGTACTCTTAACCACTGAGCAATCTCTCCAGGCCCTGAAAGGAAATATTTTGTCTTTCTCTGAAAGGGGATCTTATTGTATGTAGTCTAGGCTAGGCTTGAACTCCAAACTAGGCTTGTCTCTAGCTTACAGAGATCTGCCTGCCTGTGTCTCCTCAGTGCTGGAATTAAGGGTATACACCACTATGCCCTATTAATGAGGTCTTTGATAACATATTGCAAAGTCACCTGAACAAAACCTATCTTCCTAGTGTTTTAGTTTTAGAGAGATAGAAAGTAACTCCCTTACAGAATCCTGACCTAATATGGACAGTTTGTTGTGCAGACTGTTGGATCTTTATATGCTGTGGTTTAATTTAGGGTACACTTGAATACTTTACTTTCAGACAGTAGGAGGACCCCAGACCTTAGCACAACTTATTCCATGATGGTAGTACCTTTCAGACCATAAAACTTAGCACATAGACCCTACCACCAGCCAGAAATAAAACAAATACTAATCATCAAGGTTCATAGTTCTGGAAAAGTCTCTAAATGTTTTAACCTTGCTTTCCGGATTCTGTAGTTCTGACTGTTCTTGTTAAGTGAAGTATGTCAATCCAAGAGATGACTTTGGTGCTTAAAATCTCTCTGAGAAAGTGTCAGGGCTACACTGGGATCTTGAATACCCTGTGTAGTAGCCAGCCAGCTAATAAAGACTTTCCTTCTTTCTTTTTTAAAGATTTATTTATTTATTTCATGTATATGAGTACACTGTTGCTGTCTTCAGACACACCAGAAGATGGCATCAGATGCCCATTACTGATGGTTGTGAGCCACCATGTGGTTGCTGGGAATTGAACTCAGGACCACTGGAAGAGTAGTCAGTGTTCCATCTGAGCCATCTCTCTAGACCAAGACTTTCTTTCTTGTTTATTTGGTTTAGTTTAGCTTTTCTGAGACAGGGTTTTTCTGTATAGTCCTGGCTGTCCTGGAATTCACTATGTAGACCAAGTGGACTTCAACTCGGAGATCCACTTCCCTCTGCCTCCCATGTGCTGGGATTAAAGATGTTCCCACCATCACCAAGGTAATAAAGACTTAAACTTGTGTCCTAGTCACTAGTCTTCTCTGGTGACAGCATGTTTCTAAATAACTTAGATGCGGTATGCCTACACAGCAAAATAGCTGGGTGGTGGTGTGTTGGGATCCGCATTGGAGGCAGCATACAACTTTAATCCTAGCACTCCTAGAGGCAGAGGCAAGCGGATCTCCTCCCTGAGTTTGAGGCTAGCCGGGTTTTAGTTCCAGGACAGCCAAGGCTACACAAAGAAACCCTGTTTCAATAAGCAGAAAACAAAACCAAAAAAATTAAAAATAAAAGTAAAGTATTCTATGTGTATGGATGTTTTGCCAGCATGTGTGTCTGTGCACCATATGTATGCCTGGTGCTGGCTGAGGCCATCAATCCCCTGAAAGTAGAGTTACAAATGGTTGTTGGTTGCAATGTGGGCTTAAGGAATTGAAACTGGTTGTCTGGAAGAGCAACGAGTTCTCTTCAACACTGAGCCGTCTCTCTAGTCTTTTTAAAAAAAAAAGATTTATTTATTTATTATATGTAAGTATGCTGTAGCTCTCTTCTGACACACCAGAAGAGGGCATCAGATCCCATTACAGATGTTTGTGAGCCACCATGTGGTTGCTGGGATTTGAACTCAGGACCTTTGGAAGAGCAGTCAGTGCTCTTAACTGCTGAGCCATCTCTCCAGCCCTAAAGATTTTTTAAAAGGTTGTTTTTATTTTATGTGAATGAGTATTTGGCCTGCATGTGTATATGTATACCATAGTGTGACTGGTACCTATGGAGACCAGAAGCAGGCACTGGAGCCCCTAAAACTGGAGTTGTAGATGACTGTGAGCGACTATGTGCTGTAACCTGAACCCTGTTCCTTTGCAAAAGCAAAAAGTGCTCTTAGCCACTGAGCTATATCATCTGTCCAGCCTGATTTGGTTGTTTGAGGACAAGGTCTCATGTAGCCCAGGTTGACCCTGAACTACATATACCTTTAAGTGAAGGACCTAAAACTCCTCCACCTGCCAGCCCAGTCTTGCGTTTACAACCATGGGCTGTTTGATGCAACCTGGCCTATTTCATTCTACTTTCTGTTGTTTTAGTTTATGTTTTTTGAAAAGAGGTCTTTTAGGTAGCTCTGACTAACCTGAGACTTGCTATGTAGCCTCAACCTCCTAAGTCCTGGACCACCCACCTCACCCTGCTGTGACGATATTACAGCCTAAGTTACTGGTTCTCAACCAGGACAGCCAGGGCGACACAGAGAAACCTTGCCTGGAGAAAAAAATTATATATTTGTGTATATATAATTTTTCCACCAATATATATATTCATTTGTTATAAGCATTGACACTGTTGCAATTATAAGCAAAAAGGAGTTTTATTAAATGGATATTGGGAGTCCTGAACAGCAACAGGATTAGACAACAAAAGTCCAAGGGTAAGTCAAGCCAGAAGCAGCAGCTGCAGCTGTGGCCAGCACTGCAACTCATTCTTTGTCTTTTGAGCAAAATCTTGACCAGCAGCCACTGTTGATCAGCCAATTTCAGGCCATGTGGCTGGGGCTGGCCACCAGGGGTGAGGGCAATGGTCTGCCCTATAGTTTTTCAAAATGCAAAAGGGGGAGATATGGTAGGAGAAAGGCTTTGGCCTGGCAAGCAACCTGATGCTGATATGCGTAAAGTATCCTTAGAGCTAGACTTTGATTGTTTTTATCAGGGTGGGTGGGTGGGTGCTGGCCATGTTGGTGAGTTCTAGGCCAGCCTCAGTTACATAATGAGACTCTCAACAAAAGAAGAGTAAGGTGGTTCAGTGGGTAGAAGAGCTTGTCTTGGGAGCCTGGGAGCCTGAGTTTAAGCCTGGAACCCTCAGTAGAAGGAGAGAACAAACTGGAAAATTGTCTCCTGGTTTCTCTATGCAGGTCCTGGCCTAGCAATCACACAACACTCATATACCATCATCACCACCACCACCACCACCACCACCCAAAAAATTACAGATTCTTCTCAGATTTTAAAAAAAGATTGTTTATTTTGATTTAATGTGTATTGATGTTTTGCATGTATGTTTGCCTTGTTGGTGTTATGTCGTAGAGGCCAAAAAAGGGAGTCAGATTCCCTTGGACTGGAGTAGCAGGTGGCTATTAGCCCCATGTGGGGGTTGGGAATTGAACTCAGGTCCTCTGGAAGACTACCAAGTTCTCCTAACCACTGAGCCATCTCTCCAGTTCCTGCATATTAGTACACAAATGATCTTTTGTTTTTCTACTTGATTCTGATTATAGCATATTTAAGGTATCTATCCAGGTACTGGAGAGATGGCTCAGTGGTTAAGCGCACTGACTGAATGCTTTTCCAGAGGTCCTGAGTTCAATTCCCAGCAACCACATGGTGGCTCACAACCATCTGTAATGGGATCTGATGCCCTCTTCCAGTGTGTCTGAAGAAAGCTACAGTGTGCTCATATAAATAAAATAAATAAATCTTAAAAAAAAATCTATCCGAAGGGTAAATGAGCTGAGCATGGTGATTCACATATTTAATCCTAGAACTCAGGAAGCAGTCAGGCCAGCCAATGACATAGCCTGTTCAATGCCAGGCAGAATCACACAGTGAAATTCTTTCTCAAAAAATAAATGGTCCTCAATGTTTAAGAGCACTGGCTAGTCTTCAAAGACTCTGGTTCAATTCCCAGCATCCAGCTCCAGGGGGATCTGGCGTCTCCCACGCAGACAAGCATGCAGGCAGAACCCCAACATGCATAAAATAAAAAGTATTACAAGTTAATAGATAAATGCAAAAATAATAAAGACCAAACATAAGATACTGAATTAGGAGCCTGGCATGGTAACAGACTGCTTCAATCCCAACACTTAGAAGGTAGAGGCCGGCAGATCTCTGAGTTCAAGGCTAGCCGGGTTGTCAGAGCAAGTTCTAGGACCAGTCAAGGCTACACAGAGAAACTCTCTTTGCGGCAACAAACAAAAAAAGATACTAAACTAGGAAACTTGTCTTTCTCAAACCTGTCTGGCCAAGCCTTAATACACAACCTCAGGCCATTTACAATGAAGTCTGTTTTAAAAACAGGCTGTGTGTGTGTGGGGGGGGGGGGCGGTTAGGGGGTGAGATTCAAAATAAAGAAGCAAGCTCCTTATCTCTTACAGCCACGATGAACGGAACGTCTTGTGTCAGTTCCAGCGGAAGAGAGCTCTGCAATCAGTGTGAGAACTCAGGAAGCTAGAACCACAGACACAGGACGAGCCACCGAGCCTCAGCACCACAGAACCCAGCGTCCTCCAACCTCAGTCTTGACCCCACCCTGCACTCTTCCCAACCTGGTTTGATGGAAAGTTTCCGAGCTCTTCAGGTCTTAAGGCCTCCCTAAGTGAGGAGGAGGAGGAGGAGGAGCATTTTGCAGAATGTCTTATCTCCAGCTTTTGGCAATACTCTAAGGAAAGCAGAAGGAGGAAGCAAACTTCTTGTTCTAGGCACTAAAAAGAGAATATCTAGCCGGGCGGTGGTGGCGCACGCCTTTAATCCCAGCACTTGGGAGGCAGAGGCAGGAGGATTTCTGAGTTCGAGGCCAGCCTGGTCTACAAAGTGAGTTCCAGGACAGCCAGGGATACACAGAGAAACCCTGTCTCGAAAAACCAAAAAAAAAAAAAAAAGAGAATATCTACCCAGACCACTTAAAGGGCACAGACTATGCCATAAGGCAGAGTGCAGTGCCACAGGCCTATAACCCCATCACTAAGGAAGCAGAGACAAATGAAGCTCTGTCCAAGGCCAGGATGGTCTATGTAGTGAGTTCCAGGCCAGACAGAGCTACATAGAGAGATCCTGTCTCCAAAACAACAAAAACAAAAACAAAAGCAAAAACAAAACAAAACACCATGGGACTGGAGAGACAGTTCAGTGGTGACTTTTTAAAAAAAAAAATTACTTAGTTTTATCTTACCTGCATTGGTGTATTGCCTGCTTGTACGTCTGTGTAAGATCTTAGAGTTGCAGACAATTGTGAGCTGCCATGGGTGCTGGGAATTAAACCTGGGTCCTCTGGAAGAACAATCCGTGCTCTCAACTGCTGAGCCATCTCACTGGTCCCAGCTTAGTGGTGATTAAGAGACCTGGCTGCTGCTCTTAGGACCTGAGTTCTATTTCTAGAACCCACTTGAAGGTCCACAACTATCTGTAATTCCAGACCCTGGGAATCCAAAGTCCCATTTTGCCCGATGAAGGTACCAGGCAGGCCTGTGATGTACAGAAATGCTTGCAGGCCAAACAGACATCATGAAAAGCAAACAGAAAACAAAATGAAAGAATAAACCAACCAACCATGGGGCCAGGCCTAATAGTCAAAGGAGACAAAGAACCCATGCTAAAGAAAAAGGCAAGGGGCAGAGGGGAGGGGGAGGGGGAGGGGAAGGGGGGGAAGGGGCAGAGGGGAGGGGGAGGGGAAAGGGAGGGGGAAGGGGGAGGAGGAAGGGGGCGGGGGGAAGGGGGAGGGGGAAGAGGAAAGGGGGTGGTGGTTGAAAAGATGGCTCAGTGCTCAAAAGCACTTGCTGATCTTGCTGATCATGGCTAGTTCCCCACACACACATAGCTGACTCACAACCGTCTCAACTCTGCTTCCAGGTTGCCAGGTTGTCCATCATCCCTGGGATGAGCATGCATGCAGGCAAACATTCCTACACATAAAATACATTGAATCTTTTTTTTTTAAGTATTAAAGCTGGGTGTGGTAGCACAATCTTAGCACTCAGGAGGTGAAGGCAGAGTCAGGTGAGTCTCTGTAAGTTCAAGGCTAGCCTGGTCTACATGATGAGTTTTAGGAGAGCTGAGTTATGTAGAGTTATGTAGAGATACTGAGTATCAGAACATACAAACAGATACAACAAGAATTAAAAGAAAAGGTGGCAAGGAAGGGCTCTTCAGTGTATTTCAGATATTCAGCTATGATGCAATAAATAATTCCACTAATGATGACCTTTTTTTTCTTTCTTTTTTATTTTTTTTTTGAAACAGGGTTTCTTGGGCTGGAGAGATGACTTAATGGTTAAGAGCACTGACTGCTCTTCCAGAGGTCCTGAGTTCAATTCCCAGCCACCACATGGAGGCTCACAACCATCTGTAATGGGATCCGATGATGTCTTCTGTACCCTGAAAACAGCTACAGTGTACTCATATACATAAAATAAATCTGAAAGAAAGAAAGAAAGAAAGAAAAGAAAAGAAAAGAAAAGAAAAGGGTTTCTCTGTTTAGCCTCAGCTGTCCTGGAAGTCACTCTGTAGACCAGGCTGACTCACAGAGGCCTGCCTTGACCTCTGGAGTGCTGGGACTAAAGGGATGTACCACCAACACAGGACTATAATGATAATTTATAATGTTTCTTTTTCTTTTTTTGAAATTTTTATTTTATGTGTTTGAATGTTTTACCTGTACATATATTTTCAGTCCCTAACTTTTTTTTTTTTTTTTAGAAAGAATTTCTATTATGTAGTTCTGGCTGTCCTGGAGCTCACCATATAAACCTGGCTAGCCTCAGTCTCACAGAGATTCACCTGCCTCTCCTTCCTGAGTGCTGGCATTAAAGGTGTGAGCCATCACTACCCAGCTAACTTTTCTTTTCTGTTTTTACAAAAAGATCTCTTAATCCCAGAACTTGGGAGGCAGAGGCAGGCAGATCTCTGAGTTCTAGGCCAGCCTGGTCTACAGAGTGAGTTCAAGACAGTCAGGGTTACACAGAGAAACCCTGTATTGAAAAACCAAAAAAAAAAAAAAAAAAAAAAAGATCTCTTCATACACATGAAAGTTGTGAGCCACCATGTGGTGGCTGGGGATTGAACTCAAGACCTTTAGAAGAGCAGTCAGTGTTCTTAACCACTGAGTCATCTCTCCAGCTTGATAAGTTCTATTTTAAAAAGAACCTTTTCTTTTTGGAGGCAATAGGATAATGGGTAGTCACCGATGGATGTGTACTAGAAGTCACATTTCATGAGATCACTACTGTAGCAAGAGTAGTGACTATTTTTTAACTTTAAAAAAGCATTTTATCGTGCTGGAGAGATGGCTTCTAATGCCCTTAAGCTAACAGGCTAAGAAAGGAATAACAGTGTTAGGATGGGTGATAGATCCAGATTACCATGGGGAAATTGGATTGCCTCTCCACAACAGAGGTAAGAAGGATTATGTCTGGAGTGCAGGAGATTTCTTAGTACTACCATGTCCTGTGATTCAAGTCAATGGGAAACTACAACAGTCTAAGCAGAATGACAAAAGACACAGACCTATAAGGAAAGAAGGTATGGGTCACTCCCCCAGGAAAAGAGCCAAGACCTGCTGAGGGGCTTGCAAGGGTGGAGGAAATTCAGAATGGGTAGCAGAGGAAGGTAGTTATAAATACCAGCTAAGGCCATGTAACCAGTTGCAGAAAAGAGGATTATAAAGTAATATAAATGCTTGTTTTATTTTTTTAACATTTATTTTATGTATATGAGTACACTATAGCGGTCTTCAGATAAACCAGAAGAGGGCATTAGATTCCATTACAGATGGTTGTGAGCCACTATGTAGTTGTTGGGAATTTTATTTTGTTAAGAACACATTCATCTTTCTTCCAATATCTTTAACATCAATTGGTATTTAAGTTGAGATACTAAAAGAATGTCCCCAAGGGACATTGCCCCATTGTAAATTTACAAATGCATTTGCGATTGTTTTTTTTTTTCTTTTAACTTTATTTATTTACTTATTTTCGAGACAGGGTTTCTCTGTGTAGCCCTGGCTGTCCTGGAACTCACTTTGTAGACCAGAGTGGCCTCGAACTCAGAAATCCTCCTGCCTCTGCCTCCCAAGTGCTGGGATTAAAGGCGTGCGCCACCATGGCCCAACTGCGATTGTTTGAGGAATAGTTATCTTGCTATTGTTTCACGCGGACATGAGATATTATTTGTGGCCGGGCGGTGGTGGCGCACGCCTTTAATCCCAGCACTTGGGAGGCAGAGGCAGGAGGATTTCTGAATTCGAGGCCAGCCTGGTCTACAAACTGAGTACCAGGGCTACACAGAGAAACCCTGTCTCGAAAAACCAAAAAAAAAAAAACAAAACAAAACAAAAACAAAAAAAAGAAGAGAGAGATATTATTTGTGTCAACAAGGGGTGGAAGGGGTGGAAGGGAAGGAAGGAAGACTGCCAAGTATTTGAGGCATGTCTGGATGCACACTAAGACTTTAAAACAAAAGAAACAAAAAACAAATCAACAAATATAAAATGACAAATTAAAAAACACACCAAATACAAGAAAAAACAATGTGATCTTTTTCAAAGAATTAATTTATTTTATGTATATGAGTACACTGTGGCTGTCTTCAGACACACCAGAAGAGGGCATCAGATCCCTTTACATATGATTGTGAGCCACCATATGGTTGCTGGAATTTGAACTTAGGACCTCTGGAAAAACAGTCAGTGCTCTTAACTGCTGAGCCATCTCTCCAGCCCCCTAGTGTGATGTTTTTGATATTTTGTATATGCCAGTTGTTCAGAAATTTTGTATTCCCTCTAGTTCTTCTCTACTAAAAAGTGAATGTTTTATTCTTTTTCTTTTATTTATTTATTTATTTCTTTATTTTTGAGACAGGATTTCACTAAGTAGCTCAGGTTGTAACTGGATCATGAAGTTTAGACCAGGTTGGCACCTGCCTCTGCCTCCCAAGCACTGAGACTAAAGGTATACACCATCATCCTTGAACTTTGTAAAACAATTGAAAGGACCTTCAGGCATCACGTGCCTTGGCCCTTGATTTCTCCTCTACTGCCACCCTCATTTTTGTCCTTTGTTGAGGGTCTTACCTAGCTCAATAGCCCAGGCGGGTATTGAACTATGTCAGTCAGGTGACCTCGAACTCTTGATCCTCCTGTCTCTATTTGCAGAATGCTGAGATCCAGGCTTGCACCTTGGAGTCTGATCTTATTAGGTGATAAGATTAAATCTAGAGCTTTGTATAAACTCTATAGACGAACTAGCTTTGAACTCAGAGATCTGCTACCACCTAGTCATAACTTTTCCATTTTTTGAGTGAAACCTGGCTGTCCTGGAACTCCCTTTGTAGATCAGACTGGCCTGAACTCAGAGCTCTGCCTGCCTCTGTCCTCCAAGTGCTGGGATTAAAGGCCTGTGTCACCAAGCCTGGCCTCATTCTCAACTTTATTATTACTAATATTTTAATCATTTACTTTTACTTTATATGCATTGGTATTTTGCTTGCATGTATGTCTGTGTCTTGAAGGTGTAGGATCCTCTGGAACTAGAGTTACAATTGTGAGCCACCATTGTGTGATGGATGAGAATTGAACCCTGGTCCTCTGGAAGAACAGCTGAGTTCTCTCTTCAGTTCCCCTTCTGTCTCTTTCATAGCCTTTCACCGGTTGGCCTTGACTTGGCAGCCCAGGACAGAACTATTAATTAAGGGGAGCTGCAGAGAGACAGGAGACAGAGAGGGGCTTGGTCTAACCTTAGTAAGGCAAGACCATTGCTTATTCAGGGTGAAGTGGTATCTGGGTCACCCCTCACCCTATGGTCACCCTTCCTATAGAGGAAGATGGGGTGTAGTCCCTTATTGGGGCGGAGACGTTTCAGTAGTCCACAAGGAAAGTTGGAAAGTCTAATCTTTCAGCAGGAAACTATCAGTAATTTCAGGCAGTATGCCATAACATCTGAGAGAGAAATCCATATCATCTTTTTTTTTTTTTTGAGCTAGGGTCTCACTACCTAGTTCTGGCTGGGCTAGAACTCCTCATACGAACTAGGCTGAGCTCAAATTCACAGAGATCCCCCTGCTTCTGTTTTCTGAGTGCTGGAACTATAGACAAGCATGCGAGTAAAGCCACCTGCCAACTGTATTACATTTCCAGTCCCAAGAAGTTTCCACTCATCATCATTGCACTTGATCTTCCCACTCCTCACGGGCCTTCGTACAATCCATGGAGAGTCCACCCGGACAGACATGCCCTGCAAAGCCGGGAATTCATTAGTGAACATCTGCAACCTTGGATAGTGTCATTATACTATTCCCCCCTTGAGGAAACGGAATACATGGACAACTTAATTTACTTGCCCAAGGTCACACAGTGTTGGAGCAGCTACGCCAAGCAAGGTGTGACATTTTGAATTTTTTATACCCTCCTGATAGGCTTTAAGACTGGCTTGATATCTAATTTTATTTCAAAACGTTTTCTGTTATGTAAAAGAGGAAAAAAAATCTTTCAACGATCACTCAGCTTCTCTGACACAGAACCACTCCCAAATACACAAAAAGCAAACAAAATAAAACCCAACAAAAAAATAAACAAAAGCGGTAAATTCACACGAAAACAGTCAAAATCCTAGGGAAAAGTGAGGGTATCTGTTAAAGTAACAAATAACCCCGACTCATAGTCCGACTAAATTCGGGGGTTAGAAAGCTACATACTGCAGTTTCTTCCCACCCCGTCCACCGCCTCTGTGTTTCAAGGGTGTTTCGTGCTTCACTATCGAGACCGTAACTAACTGGTGACACCAAATGACAAGAAAATCGTACATTTATTCCCATTGCCCAGCTCATCCTTGTCTGCATGCGTTTTCACCATCCGTGAATCTGGACACGATTGCCTTACCCTACAGCCATATGTAATATAGTAGGTTGCCTTATGGCGACCTTGACAGCCATCTGTGTGGGAGGGTGGGGTGGAGGGTCGGCTCTGAGAGGGGAAACCTTCACACCCAGCGAGGAGATGACACCAGCCTGGATGACAGCAAAGATCCACTCAGCGAGGCAATCTCCCAAAGATTGACAGTCAGTGCACCAACTGACTCTGTCCTGGAGACGACGTAGCCTCGCGAGATTTAGGTGCTAGCTGGAGGGGAGTCCGAGAATCCTTTCCGAATTGGGGGAAGGGAGAATGGGATCATCTGTGGCGCAATCATTGCACGAGATTGGGCCACGGTCGCTGGGGCCCGTAGTGTGATCTCGCGATATTTCGTGCTTTCCAGTCTGGAACACCGGGCAGTTTCTCGCGAGAGCCCGTGCTGAGTCTCCGGGAGACCCCGGGTGTTTGTGTGTGTGTATATGTGTTGGTGAATGTGAGTACGGAGGAGCAGCGGCCGCCATTTCAGGGAGCTAGCCGACGCTGTCGCAGGGGTGGATCCTGAGCTGCCGAAGCCGCTGCCCTGCTCTCCGTCGCGGGCTCCTTTAATCCCATTGTTTCTTTTAGATTCGCTTGGGCCTAGACGCCCTCGGGGCCCGATATTCGGGTTGGGCGGTACCGCGGCCTGGGCCTAGTGGCTTAACAGTAGCAACAGCGGCGGCGGCGGCGGCAGCCGACTTTCCGAGTCGAGCACAGGCGCGCGAAAACCCGCACAGGTACGGAGCGTCGCGGACTGCTAGTAGTGGTCAGCTTAGGTTGGGCGGGCCGAGATGCCGAGGCTTTTAGCCGCTTTTATCCGTGCGCAGAGGGGGAGGGGGCCTTTTCGGCAGGGTCGGTCACCTTTCCCTGGCTGTGCCCTTCATTTCCGGCAAGGACATTGTGGAGATTTTGGTAGTGGCAAGGGCCTCCGTGGGGACCTCGGACAGATAAAGATCTGTCCTCTCCAGGCCGGGGCTGGTCGCGACCTCCCAACATGGCGCCCGTCGAACGCTACCTTGGTACACAACCCCTCCCAGCAGAGGGAGTTTCCCTCTGCCGCTAAAATGGCAGCGCGGGTTTTGTGCGAAGGGGAAGCTCTCTGGTTCATACTCCCAGGTTCGGTTGTAGCGGTTCGCGGGCGGGTTTTTGGAATCAGACATTGAATTCTGATCCCGTGTTAGAGGAAAAGAACCTGACACATTTACTTAACCAGCTGAGGCTTGTATGACGTGCATCGCACAATTTTAGTCATTGCGACTTTTAAAAGATTTTTTTTCAAGCTTTCAGTGTTGTAGGTCAAGGAGACATATTTTTTTTTTAGCAGAATTGCAGATTTACTTACAAGACTGTCTTGTTCTTCCCCCAGGCGAGTAGAGAAAATGGCAGACGATATTGATATTGAAGCAATGCTTGAGGCCCCTTACAAAAAGGTGAGAAAACATGCTAGTGAGCTTTAATATATTTCTTAATTTAGCATTATTCACGAAACTACTGCTGAAATGTAAACTAACCTTCCCGGAGCCCTCTTGATTATCTTATCAGAGATGCATTACGTATAACTTACAAAAGTAAATATATGCTATTGATGTAATAATATTGTGCAGTAGTTTCACTTCAGCGTGATGAATAAATGCCCATCTATCTCTCTTTGTAGACTTGCCTAACGATATCTCACCTCTACTCCCATGAATTCACCTTTGATTCCAGTGTGAACTGTCAATCATAAGGTAGTAATTGAGTGACTTATCGCTGTACCGTGGTCCCCTAGGTAAAATGACTCAACTAAGAATTACCAGCTCCAGTTTGGTATAGCAAAAAGGTGAATGTAGTGGTTTGGGAAATTGCAGGGGTCCAAGAATAATAAATTATAACCAGTCTCTGGCAAGTAAATCTTACGAGTCTTGAAAGAAGAAATGGGTGAGATTTAAAATTTATTTTATAAATAGATATAAGGCTGGTGATAGTAAACCTTAAAACAGGCAGGTATTGATCTGCTTTTCAGTTAATAATTACTAAGATTCTTGGATCCCTGAATAGAAATTAGCAAAAAAGAAAAGGAAAAAAAAAAACAAGAAAAAGAAAAGAAGAAAGAAAAGGAAAAAAAAAGGCAAGAGACAGTATCACAGCTTAGAGTCACTTGGTGACTGTTTTACTGTTCTCCATAATATTTTGTTTTTAATTAGGCCCTGCCATAGATTTTCACACTAAAAACTAGAAAGGAAGTATTTTGGCTAGTAATACAATATGACCCATTTCCGTATCACAGTAAAAGTAAGCACTCTTCATTCTTTGACCAGTTGGTGGTGAAAATAGCAGTGTGCATGCATGCATTATCACTGGTGTCACAGACCTTAAGCCTTGTAACTTAGATATCCTACTATTGGTGATGTGTTCAAACTGTGAAATAAACATTGCGCTTAAACCGTTTAAAAATAATACATTTGTCTTGGAATGTAGCACGACCATGTGGTGCCTTTTGGATGAATTCTGATAGCTTTAAATAGTGTAATTTGTAATGCTAGACTCTTGAAGCCATACTTTCTGTTTTAATGTTTCTTGTCTTAGTTTAACTTGGATATAATTCCATGTAAACAGGTATGGAAGTAGAAAATGTTTAGGCTGGACTGGTGGATTATTAATTAACTTTTCTTGGGTTCTTGGGAGTCAACATTACTAAAGCAGTGTGAATCCCTGTTTGCTTCAGGGCGAGATGTGTGACAGAGGTGGCATCAAGCTCTTACAGTCCCAACCCTCCAACGGAAATGGGCGAAGATCTCAGGAATGGAATCGGTCACAGGAAATCGATAGTGGCTGGCTGCTAGCATGGCCACTTGGGGCTTAGGCAGAAATAGAGCCATGGTACCGACAAAAGGGACAATAGCACATGGAATAAAACTCAGAATGACTTCATGTTTCATAGAAATCTTTAACCACTTCAACATTGTAATTCTGGATGACTTGTTTAATATCTAAGCAATGTAAGAAAGTAAAATATAACATTAAATGTGGAAAGATTTTAATTTTTGTTTCTTGATCACTTAATTATTAGCAACAAAGTGGTTAAACATATACCATCTAAATTTTTTTATAGCCTTCCATGTTAAACTAAATAAGTAATTAGTTTTAAAATTGTCTTGTATTTTCTTATTCCTATTCCCTTTACCCTTTGACAACTTGAAATGTTACCACTTCGTCCTCATGATGTTCTTCTATCAACCTTGCTTAGGATGAGAACAAGTTGAACAGTGCTAACGGCCATGAAGAACGTAGCAAAAAGTAAGTTTGACTGAGAAACCTGGGGGGGTGGGAACTAACCTTGTGGAAATCTATTCTCGTGGCTAAAGCATCAAACTATGGTTTTCTTCGTCTCTTAGAAACTGCTCATAACATTTGAGATGAGAAAGTCCTTCAGGATATAAAGCTATGGGCTTTGTGGTATATATCAGGATATGGTTTCAAAGATCTTCTTGATACTTTGCACTTCTATCTCCCATGATTCTCTTGAGTTTTAAGTTTGGTAACTTTGGCTTAATTTTTGGAGATGTGATGAGAAGAATCATTGAATTAGAAGATAGGAAAAATAATGTCAAGGCCATGGAAAGTACCATTTACTTTTCTTCACTATAGGAACCAACTATGAGTTGTTTCTGTTTGTCCTGCTTAAAGGCTCTTTTGATAGTAATTAAAGCATGCTTAATAGTTTTTGTTGGGATTTTTTTTTCTTTCTTTTCCTGGGCTTTTATTTCTAGTGTATCCAAGGAGACCATTAAGAATATGTAATATATTTGAGATAGATGATTAAGTTGAAATAAGAGCTACATAAGAACTACATGCTACAAAGTTAATACAGAATAAACAGGATCCAGTTTACAAGTTTGGAGCCTATCGGCTCCAAGATTAGTAATTCTTGACATGATAATGGTCATGTTATGTGCATCAAGACGTCCTAGCCTATGTTTATAATGCCATACTAAAATATTTTGCCATATCATGACCACATAATACTTAATGAGAAGCAATGGTAAAATAGCCACTTATTTGATTCTTTTTGGCTCTTTTCCTCCTAAGAGCTCAAAGTGCTTCATAATAACTACCTCAGTCATCCTCACAACAACCTTGTTAGGTAGGTTGATATAATTTCATAAAATAGATGAGAAAATTGTTTTATGTGGGTTACTTAGGTTTTGCCAAGCCAAGGTTTTATAATGTTAATGTGGTAAGGAATTAATTTTAAAATGTGGTTTGGGTGTTGTGGTTCAGGCTTATAATTTTCTCACTTAAAATGAGGCAAGATGATCATAAATTACAGCTTTGTTTCTTAGACCATGTATTTAAAAAATGATAGGAGAAAAGGTCTAATTTATGGAAATTTTTTCCTTGTACGAGCTTAGGTGGGAATCACAAATAGTTTCTTACTAATCCAAAGTGGATATGGGGATAGTTGACAGGGTTCATAGCATGCATTTCTAATCTTTTTTGAATTGAGTTTCCTAAAGTTTCAGTTTTATCATTTTATAGCCAAAAGAAAACCCAGGTACAGGTATCTACTAGTTTATAAAAATTACTCACTTTAGACTCCGGCCTAGTGACTTAGAAAAGATTTTTTTTCTTAAATTCAGAAGGATGAGGATAAACTTGAATGCAAATTCTGCAGTTTTTTTCTAACATCACTTGTTCCCACTAATATCTTCAGATTGTACGCTTAGTCCTGTATCTAAACTCATTAAAGATCACCTAGCTGTGATGAGGAATTAGAGCCGTAAGTGCTCAATGAAATAGTGTTCTGCTGTAGAGTCAGTTGGGCAATTTAATTTAAAAGTGTTTTACACGGAACTTTCATACATACTTCATTTTTAATATCTTTAAAATGTCCAAAATATTTCCATCTGACTTAAGTTACAGCTGATTTAAATTAGGTGATTGCTTAATTTAGTCACAAAGTTTTTATTCTGGTGATTTGAAAGAGCATGCCATTAAAAGTAATGAACATAATGTAGAAGAAAACTTTAACTCTGGGGTAGATGAAAGAAAACAAATATCCGCTCTTGTTCTAAGATAATGTTAACTTAGGTGTCATTTTTTTGTGTGGGTCATTCTAGTACTATTGAATTAAAAGCCATTGAATGTTGGAGATAACTATTGCTGATGAGGTAGTAAGAATAGGAAACTACATTCTGAGGAAGATAGCTAAGTATGTGAACTAAAATATTGTAATTGTGATTTGTAACACACTGTATTGTATCCCAGTAGTAAAGGGATCAAAGTTTAATGTAACAACCTTTTAGCCTCTTTTCTGAAGAGTTTTAAAATTTTAACACTGAGTTTGTCAAGGCCTCCAAGTATCTGAGGTTACTCCTCATGGAAGTATTTGTTACTGTAATTAGTTTTGCAGTCTCAAATCAACCTTCATTTTGTGTAGTCTTTAAAGAATCAGAAAAGGATAACAGTAAAATGGCACAGTTAAAAATATAATGGCTACTGTGGTGTCGATTATCAAATTTTGGAATAAATGACTTTTCTATTTTTTTTCTTATTTTCCAGAATACTTTGCATTTAAAATTTAGATCTTCTTACATGGAAGAGGTCAAATCCAGTTATAGCAAAACACCTTTACAGCAGAGGCCATATAACCAAAAAGTCCAAAGGCCCAGTGGACCATTTACTTCAATGATGTTCAGTACAAAATTCCACTGCCACTAAAGACTTGGGAAAGTCCCAATTAAGTTGTAACAGGATTTGACTATTAGGATGGAATTTATGACCATTTCTTTAGTTGAAAAATGTTTTCTAATGCTGGAATCTGTTCTAAGAAGTACATTGGTTTCTTGTAACAATCTTGTCTGGGCTTTTATATGGAAGATTGTATTTCTGATACTGAAGCATGTCGTCTATTTACCTATCTTGGGTTGCCTTCAGATGTGGGTGGGCATTTGCTTATGAAAAGTCTGGCAAGACGTTGCCTTAAAATTAGTTTGTTTTTGTTTTTTTGACTTTTGGAAGAATAAGATTGGGGGCCTATGAGAGGTAAATATTGGCAGATCGTCTCTATTGGCCATCTTAGAGCCGAGCAACACTTACTGTCCTTTTTTTCTGGGGAATGGAATAAATTTTAACCTAATTGGATGTAATGTAGGTAGGAAGGACATAAGGTTTTAGCCATCGCAGAATTCTTTAGGCCTAGGAAGTAGTGTCAGGGTTTGAAACATCAAAGTTGGAATGTTAATTGTTGCCCTTCCTGAGCATTGGAGTTGCTGTGACTACTATATAAGTAATGAGTGTAGCCTAATTTTCTGTCATGTGCTACCTAGCATATTTCTGACAGTCAGGTGGATTATCTTGAAATTTTAGACAAAGTTTCTGCCTCCTTGGAAAGCTCTACATCTCCTTGTGATTGGAGTGTGGGTTTCAAGATTTCAGAAGGTGGGTGTCTTCATTTTCTATTTTCAATGCACTCTAAGATGACCTGCTTACAGGTTCTCTGAGGCACACCTCAGTTGTTCTTGTGCTAACTTTGCTTTCATACAAATTAAATAGCTCATTGATTTTCCTAATGATGTAGAGTTGTCAAAATGTTCAGATAGCAAACCACTTACAAAATGGACATTTTGGTGGAGTAAAACATATTTTGAATGTCTTTCGATTTTCATTGAAATATCTGAAGGCACCTCTAAATTGGGTGATTACAGAGGTACAGATTTCAAGGTTTAATTGTTAAACCAGTGGGTGAAATACTGTGAGGAACCCAGAAATGAGTGGAAAGATAACTGACTGGCGTTTTTTACTTTCCAAGGAAGGTCAAATTGGTTTAATTGTGTCCCACAGTCTATAAACAAGCTTAAAAAGGGCATTTTCCATTTCATAATAGCTTTAAGTGGTTACAGTAAAATCTTGGGTTGTGAAAGTGTATTTTACTGCATTCTTAGGATCCTTTATTCTTGTAATTTTGCCCATAAAAAGCAAAACGATATCTATATTGTGTTTTGAAAAATATAGAACATTCTTAACATTTATACAGTGTCAAAATTGACTTAAACTAAATTGTTAATGTACAAATTTTATATGACAATTGCTATTTCTTGTTTGTGAACATGCTGTAATTTAACCTATAGCCTATAGATTACTAATACGAGTTGGTCTGTTATGTGAATGGCAGTTAAACTTGAATGTTTTTAAAGTTCAGGCTTGGTTTTCTACTTACCAGCAAGTCCTGTTTCTTCTTTCAAGCTGTAGCTGCATCAGGAGATGATTGCAAATTCTTCCTCTTAATCCTGTCTCTCAATTCTTTTAACTATCTTCAGTTAACTTGAAGCAAAGGTTGGGGTGTTAAGTCTCATACTTAGGAATTGTTTTCCCTAAAGTATGATTATTGTACCATTGTACAGTCTTTTAAAAATATATTAAAAGAATAAACATTTTGACCATAGAAGGAAGTGTTATATTGGTTGGTATTTAAACCAGCATGTAATGGTGCTTTTTTCCTCCCTCAGGAGAAAAAAAAGCAAGAGCAGAAGTCGTAGTCATGAGAGGAAAAGGAGCAAAAGCAAAGAACGGAAGCGAAGTAGAGATAGAGAAAGGAAAAAGAGCAAAAGCCGAGAGCGGAAGCGAAGTAGAAGCAAAGAAAGGAGACGAAGCCGCTCACGAAGTCGGGATAGAAGATTCCGAGGCCGCTACAGAAGTCCCTAGTATGGAATCGTTTTTTAGGACTTTTGTTTCATGTGTTTAAATAGCAATTAAACTGGAGGAATAAGAATAAATAAATCCTTAATTAAGGATAATG
The DNA here is from genome assembly GCA_036184795.1 of Tokudaia tokunoshimensis. Lineage (NCBI taxonomy): Eukaryota > Metazoa > Chordata > Mammalia > Rodentia > Muridae > Tokudaia > Tokudaia tokunoshimensis. The sequence goes on from BTHU01000004.1 coordinate 127,300,000, forward strand.
GCAAAAGCTAATAAGGAAAAAAAAACACAGTATGTGGACTCATACATAAATTTTACAATCTAACAGACTTAGCTTTTTTTTTTCATAAGCTAGAAATTGTATGACAGTCCAAATTAAAGCACTTGAGTGCTTGATGGAGAAAAGCTAAAGTTTGTGAACTGTAAAGTACAGGTATCTAAGTCAGTTACAAGAAATTCTAGCTGATATTCAAATTTTTAGGCTCATTACTCCCATTCTGTATAAGGATTTAGAGTATACTGAAAGTGCTTTGTAGGTAAAGTTACTGGAATTTGTATGCATTATTTAAACAAGTGTAGAATTAATTCATTACAGCTCTTAAGAAAAAATGCACCTGACCAGGAATATGGTGGCCTATAAGTTGAAGGACAGCCAAGGGTACACAGAGAAACTGTCTGTAAAAATAAAAACAAATAATTTTTTTTTACCTGTATTAACAGCTTTGTGAAGAAACTGCATTTCTAAGCAAGGATTAAAGTAAGAACAGTCCTTCCTTGATGTTTAAGTCCTTAATTCTTTACTAAGCACACATTTTAAAACCAGTTTTGAAAGTATTTATGCGTGTGCCAGGTGCCAGTCAGTATAGATTTCAGCTAGGCCAAAAGCTTTATTTCCCTTAACCAATATATTTAATTTATACAATTTAAGTAGTTCAGTGTTGAATTTAAAGATGGGTAACTGAATCAGCTGCTGAGCTTTTTAAGGAATAAACTTAGACATAAACTAATAAGAGTTGATTGTCAACAAAATACTCATCAGATGCTGGTATTAACGGAAGGTATTAGAGTTTGGATTCTGGATCATTTATAATTCAGTGTGTGAACCTGAGTCTGGATGCCCCTCTGTGTGTGTTTATGTTAATTGCTTATGTTATAGACTTCACATACTGATAGTACCGCCATGATACTATTTTTATTTTTTTTCTTCCCTGGAGCTGAGAATTGAACCCAGGGCCTTGCCCTTACTAGGCAAGCACAATACCACTGGGCTAAATCTCGAACCCCATGATGATATTTTTAATTCTGAATTATATTACAATTTTTTTTTGTTCATTTTCTCAAGATTTACATTCTTTATGACTGTAAATTTTTTTACTGGAAAGATTTTCAATCTTATTTTTTTAACTAAATAGAGGACAGATTGTTTTACAAATCAGAATGCCATTTTTTTTAAAGATAGATTTATTTATTTTAAGTATGTATATCAGTTCATTGTCTCTACCAGAAGAGAACATCAGATCCCATTACAGATGGTTGTGAGCCACCAAGTAGTTGCTGGGAATTGAACTCAGGATCTCTGGAAGAGCAGTCAGTGCTCTTAACCACTGAGCCATCTTTCCAGCACCTGAAAACTATTTTTGAGAAGCTGTTATTTATGGCTGCCTCTTCCGCAAGTCTGACTTGATTTAAATATTTCTTGTTTTGGTTTGAATTGAACTTTGTGGTGGTTATTAGCTAGGCAGTTTAATGACCAAAGGAGAAATATAGTGGGGCTGGCAGATGTAGATCTTTGTGAATTCAAGACCAGCCTGGTTTACAGAGTGCATTTCCAGGGCTGCCAGGGGTACATGGTTATACCCTGTCCCCAAAGTCCTTTTTTTGTATTATGCATAACAGAAGGGAAAAAATAGCTTGTTAAATTATATTTATATGTACTTGAATGGACATTAATCTGTCCAGTAATTGTCTTCTTATTATGGATCAGTAAGGCAAAATAAGAGGATCACTGCTAAGTTCCAGCCCACATTGATCTACAAAGTGAATTGGAAGCAAGGTCAGGAATATGTACCCTATTTTTTAAAAAAAGTTTATTTTAAAATCTGAGTTAGAATGGACAGAAGAGTTTTATTTGAAGTAACTTGATTATAAGTTGACATAGTTTTTCTTAAAACTAAATGTAAATTTTTTAAAACAATTTTTCTGATTTTTTTTTTTAAATTTATACATGAGTGCTCAATTTCCATGTGTTCCTGTATGACAGAAGAACATCAGATCCTATTATTGAAGGGAAAGGGCAACCAGTGCTCCTATCTACTGAGCGAGCCCTCTTTAATGACTATGATTGATCACTATGGGACGTATATCTATCTTATGAACCTTTAAGTATGCTTTATCTTTAAAAAGGTACAAAAATTATTTTTATCAGGATTTGACTTATTATGAAAATACCTCTTTTATTATTTTTTGTAATATTGGTGTTGCCTGTGGGTCAGGTATATTCTAGTACTAAAACTTTTCTTTGAATCATAAAAGTCAGTTTTTTTTTTTTCCCTGAATGAATTAGTTTTGCATTTCTATGATACCTTCTACATATTCCCATATTCGCTGAAGAATTACTACATGGAGGCTGGGCAAGGTGGCCCCCACATGTGATTCCAGTACTAGACAGGCTAGATAGGGAAGACAAAATGAAAGAACTGAGTGTGAGGTAGCACACACCTTTAATCCCAGTACTCAGAATTCAAGAGTGTTGTTGGATCTTGGACTCTGGTCTGTGAATTCCAGTACAGCCAGGTCTGTATCCTTCTCTGAGAAGGGGAGGGAGTGAGGAAAGGGGAGAAAAAGATGAGTAAGGGGTTTAGGCCTGAAATTCAATACTGGAATCTCAGTTTGAGGCAGGAGTAATGAGTTCTTGGTCATTATCTGGATTTCATGAGACATTGTCAAAAGTTTTTGAATGAAAATGTATAGCATGAGCTGGGCAATGGTGTTGCATGCCTTGGGAAGCAGAGGGAGGTGAATTTCTGAGTTCCAGGCCAGCCTGGTCTACAGTGAGTTCCAGGATAGCCAGGGCTATACAGAGAAACCCAGTCTCAAAAAACAAAAAAAATGTATAGTGTGTGCATGTACATATTCAGTGCACACTTTATAAAGATTACGTACTAAACTGATAATGGGATGAGAATACAGAGGTAATTATTTTTATTTTGTTTATTTTAAAGACTCATGCTCACAATTATATGATTGAAAACAGATATGGTTTTTTTTTTTAAGAATCAAAAAGTTTTGAGACTGCAACTTTTGTTCTTGGCACCTTGAACCTGGTCCAGGATAAAAAAAACAAGAACTACAGGTTTGGGATAAAGTCATGATTTTTCATAGTTATGTTGTTTCCTCTATTTAATTGAGAAAAAAAAGCAACCTAAACAGTGTTAGACTTGTTGGGGAGCCCATGAACTTGATCACAACACACGCTGAACCTGTAACTAGTGTAATTTTGTGTTTTCTTTTTAGCTCCGGACCAAAATTTAACAGTGCCATCCGAGGAAAGATTGGGTTGCCTCATAGCATCAAATTAAGGTTTTTAAACATACTTCTGAATTGTTTAAATTGTATTTTAAGGATCTAATGTGATTGTACCTATTTCGGTAACTTGTGAAACTTTTAAACCTTGCAGCAGAAGACGTTCCCGAAGCAAAAGTCCATTCAGGAAAGACAAGAGCCCTGTGAGGTAACTTATAGCTTTCTTCCCCTCCCCCTGTTTCAATTTGTTCTAGTAAAGTTCTACAAACTTTTTAAATTTATGTAATGAAAATGATCACATTAAGTCTTTGTGCATATTCTACCTCTGAAACAGTGATTATGAATTTTCAGTAATTTTGGTCTTCATATAATCTTAAATATTTAAAAGTACAGATATTATAGATCATCTTATTACATAAAGAGGCTTGTATTGTCAGTTATACTGATAATTTTAAGTAGGCTTCATTTCATATGAAATTATTAACTTGTAACATTTGGAATATTCTCATAGTAAAATAAAACAAGTTTTACTGCTTGGCTGTTGGCATGAAAAAGTATGTTGCATCATAGTTTTCTTTCAGAATTGAATATCTGTTCATTAAGGTTTTTTTTAAATTACTTTCTCAATAAGTTTGCAACTGTATAATGAATAATTTTCCTTCAGAGCACATTTTGTCCTTTGGCATTTATGCATGCTTCACTAACCTGGTTGACCTTAAGTAAAATATGTTAAATTTATCTTTAATTTTATATATATATATATATATAAACACCACAAGAAAGCATCAGATCACTTTACAGATGGTTGTGAGCCACCATGTGGTTGCTGGGACTTGAACTCAGGACCTGTGGAAGAACAGTCAGTGTCCTTAACCACTGAACCATTTCCCTAGTCAAAAGAATTTATTTTTTTTAGGCAGGGTATCCCTTTATAGGATAGGTAATTTGAAACATTCCCTATGGCCAAGGCCTTCAATTTCATTTTCCTGTACCACTTAAGTGCTGGGATAGCAGTGAGTGCGACTATGCCCAGCGTACTTTGTTTTTTGTTTAAAAACTATTTCATGTGTATGAGTATCTATTTCTAGGCACATTTATGCCATGTATCATGCCTGGTGCCCTCCAAAGCCATTAGAAGGGTTAGATTTCCAGCAACTGGAATTACAGATAGTTCTGAGCAGCATTAGGGTGCTGGAAAATGAAAACCTGGTCTTTGTTAGGAGTAGTCAGTCCTCTAATTGTTAAACTTGTTACTGTATGTATTCTAATCACAAAAGTTTTGGATTTGATAAAATCTTAAGTGTTTATGAAATTGGACTGATTTGTTGTGACTGTTTTGGTTTACTTTTAAGAAAGCCCTCACTTATTCGCAGAATCTGACCATAGCATATTGGAATTAGGTGTTGTTCACTGATTTCTCAGTGGTGCATTTCTTTTTTTTTTTTTTTCCCTTAAGTGCTTTCTTATACACAAATAAAGAACATGTTTCTGGTGTGTGTGTGTGTGTGTGTGTGTTTTAAATGACTTTGCTGTTTTAAGGTAAGGTATTTGGGTATGAGTATAGCACTAAGGAGTTCTACGTGGTTGTAAGTCACCCAGCACGGTGCTGTGAACTGAAGCCAGGTCATCTGGAAAAGCAATACATGGCCCTTAAGTGCTGACCCATCTCTTTAGGCTGATATTTATTAACAATGAGTAATGTTAAATATTTTGTAAAAATTGTTGAGCTCAGTAACTCAAACTTTATTCCTAACAATTCCAAGGTTGAGGAATGCATATTGCCATCAGTTAACAGGAGGCTGGTTCATATAGCTGAACCAGCTGCCTGGCTGCTATTTTTTGTTTTTTATTATTTTTGACATTTAAGATATATTCCATCATGGAAATTCCACATAGATAGCATGAGCCTGATCCTTTGTTCTATATTGCCTCTTCTCATCTGCTACTGTAGTTTGTAATTAGGTTTGATCACTCCATTTATTAACTTGATTTCCCTATTCAGGATATGGAACATGTAACCTTGTACATGATAAGTAGATGCTTTTCTACCTAACCAAATTCCCAAGCTCTGTGTATTAGTTTTAGTCATTGAAATAATGCCAGTTCAATTGGAATTCCACAAACTATTCTCAGGTTTCAGTCTCACAGTGGTCATGTGAAATTTTCAAATTTACTTGAATATTTTGTTTTCTGAATTTCATGGGGGTGGGGTATCCATTATGTAGATTTTTTTCACTCCTGGAATTTGTCTTTCAGTTGTGAAGGCTTCTGCATGGTACTTCAATTTGGAGTAATAACCACTTTGGTGATTAAAGGACAGTTGTTTGAGCTCCGGTATCCTGCACTCTGACTAGCAGAAATATTTTTTTACCTATCAAAGGACATTGCATTGTGGACATTTTTTATAGATTTAAGTATAAGTTTACTTGAAAAAATTGGCAACTGATTGAAACTTCCGTTTAAATTAATGTTTTTCCTGCATGTATGTATTATGTGCACTATGAGCTTGATGGTTTCTGGAGATGAGAAGAGAAATGGAACTGGAGTTACGATTCACAGTATGCCTGCTGGGACCAGAGCGTAGCCTCTTCGTGGCAGCAAATGCCCTTAAATGCTGATTCCTCTCTCTAGCCCTGTTTACAGAAGTGTATACGTTAAAAATTACTTCAGAACTAGAAACATCAGTGTAGATCGTTTGCCTAATGTGTGCAGTGTGGGGCTCAATCACCAGAAGAGTACAAATTTGACAAAGATTAGTAGCACTGATGTAAGTGTGCTTGCTTCACTGGTTTAAAGTTTGAGTTTAATGCCTACAACTGCATAGAAAGATGCAGATCTAGATATAATCCCACAACCTGTGAAGTAGAAACAGGAAAGAAAAGTTCAAGATAAGGGCTATAGAGATTACTTTGTGATTATGAACACTTGACTGTTGAAATAGCCTGGGTTCAATTTCTGGCACTTAACACGGCATTTCACAGTCACCTGTAATTCAAGTTTTGAGGACTCTGATCTTTATGAGCTCCGAATGATTGGGTACAGTGGTGTACTCTCATTTAGGTGACTAGAAACGTGTCACCTAAATATATGTGTGTGGGCATACATACACATGTGTCCTATGTGTGTATACATACTGTGAATGTATGTATATATATATGTCCAAAATCCTTTGTGGTTTAGAAAGGAGTTTCAGCCTGTGACTTTCCCATCTCTTGGTTTGAAAGAAGTAGATGAGCAGGGCAGTGGTGGCGCACGCCTTTAATCCCAGCACTTGGGACTTGGGAGGCAGAAGCAGGTGGATTTCTGAGTTCCAGGACAGCCAGGGCTACACAGATGAAAAACCAAAAAAAAAAAAAAAAAGAACTAGGTGGATCTCTGAGTTTGCCTGGTCTACAGAGAGAATTCCATTACAGCCAGGGTTACACAGAGAAACATTCTTAGAAAAAACAAAACAATGCCAGACAGCACAGGATTTAAGGACAATCATGATAAATTAGTGCAAACATGTCCAAATCAAAGTTAATTTTATGTGTTTTCTTTTGTTAGGGAACCAATTGATAATCTCACTCCCGAGGAAAGAGATGCAAGGACAGTTTTCTGCATGCAACTGGCAGCAAGAATCCGACCAAGAGATTTGGAAGAATTTTTCTCTACAGTAGGAAAGGTAACTTCTCAAATCTTAAAGACTACAAGTTTGGTTGTAGAGTTTTTCATAATTGTCACTATGTTTGGGTGTGGTGGCAAGCACCGTAAATGACATAAAATGGTATATTGCTGTGAAAAGGAAGTTCCAAGGATGACCAGGGCTACATAGAGTTGTGTCCAAAAACATAGGTACAGCTTTCAGAAGCCTTTCAGCACAATTTCTTAGGCAGTGGCAGACTGATCTCTGAGTTTGAGGCCAGTCTGGTCCACAGTGAGTTCTAGGACATCAGAGGCTACAAAGAGAAATCCTGTCTCAAAACAGGTAAGATAAGAAGAAAACCAAAGACCCCGTATTTGGCATAATATGGGTTTTTCTATGTGTATATTTTAGACCTGGACACTTAGTGTTAGAAAACTAGCTAGGAGCCAGGCAGTACTGGTGCATGCCTTTAATCCCAGTGCTTGGATTTCTGGGTTCCAAGACATCCAGGGCTACACAGAGAAACCCTGTCTCAAAAAGCACCCAAAACAAAAAATAGTTCATGTATATGTCTTTTGATTTGGCTACTGTATTGTTGAGATTTTTTGTGAGTACAGTTTCCATGTCATATGTAGAAGACAGTATTTCTGACATCTAACTTTTCTCCATTAGGCAGCTTATTGAAGCACCTTCCTATACTAAGATAGCTAGTCCTCAGGGAAGAGGTTTCCAGGTCAGGTGCAGCTGAATTCCTCCAAATCCTGTTTGTTTATTTACATTCTGCTTGTGCCATTAGCAGTAAGAATTTACCTTCAAATTTTGGGATGTAATCAAGGATGGTGGCAGTTTGCAATTTTGAATGTTTAATAGAAGGCTAGGTAGTGGTGGCACCTGCCTAGCATTCAAGAGGCAGAGGCAGGTAGATTTATAGATCGAGTTCCAGGGTAGTCAGGTAGATACAGGAAACCCTGTCTCAGGTAAACAGAATGACAACCACAAAAGAATATTAGCAAAAAAGAAAGGGAAGCAGTAGTAAGAAGGTACTTAAATTTGGAAAACTTAAGACTAGTTATGGAAGTTTTCAATATGGACATGTGGTCTCTATTGCTTTCCCACTGTGTTACCTCAGGCCAGTCTATGCACAGATCATGTACATTATATCTTATAAAAATAATTGGTCCTTTATGATTCTATGGGATGTATTAAAATGAGAATTTTATATGTAAAAAAGGTGAAGATACTAGGAGTGTCCTTACAGTGATGGCTTCTTTTTAGGTTAAGGCAGGCATGCTGTTTGAGGAATAGAGTTAAAAGACAACCTGTTAAAAATAACATCATACTTGACTATTTTGTATTAAAGGACTTAAACATAGACTGATAAACATTTTCTTTTTTTTTTTTTTTTGGTTTTTCAAGACAGGGTTTCTCTGTGTAGCCCTGGCTGTCCTGATACTCACTTTGTAGACCAGGCTGGCCTCGAATCAGAAATCCGCCTGCCTCTGCCTCCGAAGTGCTGGGATTAAAGGCGTGCGCCACCACTGCCCGGCTGACTGATAACATTTTCAGTGTTAGAGTCTATGATGAAAGGATTGAACAGCTAAAATTTACCACTTTCCTCAAAGACAATTAAATAATTTATCTTTTATTTTAGGGGCAAGTCTTAGGTGGATAATGTATAATCCTAGTAGATGGGGTTAAGTGTTGTTAACAAGTCTATGGTAATTACTGAGTTGTTTTATTCTATAGACAGGGTTTATCTGTGCATCCATGGCTGTTCTGGAACTCGTAAACCTGGTTGGACTATGCTTAGGAGTATAGGAATGCACCACCATGCACGTATATTACCAATTATTGAGTGTCATTGAGTATGGCAGGCTTTATTAAAACTTGTACCAACACCATAACTGGTTCAGTAATTTAGTTCTTGCAATTCTAGAGGCAAATGTTTCCAGATTTATGTGAATTTAAGGCCAATCTGGTCTACACAATGAAGTTTAAGCAATGGGGCCATGCATTAAAACAGTATTTCTGCTGGGCAGTGGTGGTGCATGCATTTAATCCCAGCATTTGGGAGGCAGAGGCAGACAGATTAAGAGTTTAAGGCCAGCCTGGTCTAAGGAATGAACTAGTTCCAGGACAGTCCTGGGCTACACAGAAGAACCCTGTCTCGTCAATACACATATAAAGAGTATTTCTCATTTTATGTTGAAGAAATTATGTGTAGTTGTACTGAATTATTTGACAACAGAACAGTAATTACATTTCTTTTCTTCTTAGGTTCGAGATGTGAGAATGATTTCTGATAGAAATTCAAGACGTTCCAAAGGAATTGCCTATGTGGAATTTGTTGATGTCAGTTCAGTGCCTCTAGCAATTGGATTAACTGGACAACGAGTTTTAGGAGTGCCAATCATAGTCCAGGCATCCCAGGTAACTTGATTTAGAGGTTTGTCCTTGAGCTGGATGCTGCAGCTACCATTATGCTAATGTCAGCATTTAGGATTATGCAGGTGGCTTACCATTAGTTTGCCTCAGGTCATCAGTCTGACATATATAATACTTAAATTGACTTGGAAAACTAATTTTTTGCAAAAGGTTAATTAGTGAATGTTTTGTTTATATCATTGTAAGTCATGTAGAAAAGAAATCTTGTGGACAGTGGTGGTAAGGCTGTGAATAGCGCTTTGAACCCATTGATTTTTTTTTTTCTCACAACAAACATATGTACACAAATATACATATGGACGAAACATCCAAACAGGTTTTTTTTTTTAATGATTTATGTATACAGCTGCTCTACGTGTACACATTCATACAAGAAGAGGGCCAAAGATTCCATTATAAATGTTTTGTGAGCCACCATGTGGTTGCTGGGGATTGAGCTCAGAACTTCTGTAAGCCAGACAGCTCTCTTAACCTACAGGTACATGATAGTCTTTTTTTTTTTTTTTAAATATTATGCATATAAGTACACTATAGCTGGCTTCAGACACAATAGAAGACAGCATCAGATCCCATTACAGATGGTTGTAAGCCACCCTATGGTTGCAGGGAATTGAATTCAGGACTTCTAGAAGAGCAGCCACTGTTGGTAACCCCTAAGCAGTTTCTCCAGCCCCCATGACATTCTTTTTTTTTTTTTTTTTTTTTTTTTTTTTGGTTTTTCGAGACAGGGTTTCTCTGTATAGCCCTGGCTCTCCTGGAACTCGCTCTGTAGACCAGGCTGGCCTCGAACTCAGAAATCTGCCTGCCTCTGCCTCCCAAGTGCTGGGATTAAAGGCGTGCGCCACCACCGCCCAGCTCATGACATTCTTAATATAGAAAAAAAAAATAGCAATGACTTACTCAAGTGATTTCCTTAGTCCCCTTATTACTAAATCAACAGCTGGCTATTTGCAGTGATACTTGTAAATTGATTTGCGATGGCTTCATTTACTGTCTTACTCTACTCTTGTTAAATGTATGCCTGCTTTATATTAGTGTTTGACATGGGTTTTACTTGTTTATAGGCAGAAAAAAACAGAGCTGCTGCAATGGCAAACAATTTACAAAAGGGAAGTGCTGGACCTATGAGGCTCTACGTGGGTTCATTACACTTTAACATAACTGAAGATATGCTTCGGGGGATTTTTGAACCTTTTGGAAGGGTAAATTTATTACATTTTTTTCCATGACTTTCCAGATAGGTATTTCCCTCCCAAATGTGGGAATTTTATATGTAAAGCATTGTAATCTCTTGATTTCTGGGTGATAAAAGTATATTTTTGATTTTTCAAAGCTATATCTCAAGTTTGTCTGATTTATGTGTTTAAATTCTAGATTGAAAGTATTCAGCTCATGATGGATAGTGAAACCGGACGGTCTAAGGGATATGGATTTATTACAGTAAGTACTGTCTTCTATGAAATCCAACAAGTTTTGTGAACAGTTTATGGATAGTTGGAAATGAAGAGTTAGTTTTTTCAAGTGATTTCATTTGTAAATATGGCCACATTTCTTTTTAATTTTATTTGAATTCTCTGTCCTGTCTGTTTCAGTACATACATGCGAGTGCTGGTTTTCATATAGTCTAACCGGATCACATCCACCTTGATATCATTTATTATTTATATATTATTCATTATTATTTATATTATTTATTGGTATTATTTATTTTTGTGTCATTGTTTCTCAGTTTAATTGAGGCTATAACTCTCCATGTAGGCTAGGCTAGCATCAATCTGAGATAACATTTCTGTTTTCTCAGTGCTAGGATTAAGGGCACACACTGCCATGCCAGCCTTCTTACACATATTCTTACCTATGAATGTCTAACCTTCCAATTCGTGACCTTAATTATCTTTAGTAGCCAGTCCTAGAATTAAGGCATAAGCTACAACACCAGGCATACTTACCGCCGAGTCCATGATCTTAATGTGTTTACAGATTTATCAGTTAAAACAAAATTTGGATGTCATTATGGTTGAAGGGAGAAAATAAAATCAAAGGAAAGAACAACAAAAAAGCTTAATTGTGAATTAGTTTGTTTCTAGTAACAATGTGGGTCTTTTTTTTTTTTTCTGGCTTATAAGCTTGGTTATACTGCTTATCACATTGAAACAAAATTTTCTTTTTGTCGGGGAGGTCTATTTGTAGTCCTGGAGATTCATAAATATATACCTATTACGCTGTTTCTGAACTTAGATACACATGATTGTAGCCTAGCTAAAGGTAGGATTAAAGATGCATGGTGCCACACCTGGTCACTTTAGCTCGTTTGGAATTACAAATAGCTATAAGCTACCATGTGATTTCTGGGAATTGAACTCAACTTCTGGAAAAACAGTCAGTGCTCTTAACATCTGAGCCATCTCTCCAGCCTGCTCATCTTAAATCTTAACACACATGAGGTAGATGCAAGAGGACATCAAAACTTCTCATCCCCCAAGCCTATAACAAGATGCAATTATGTAACTTAGACTGCAAATAAATTCAGACATCTGCCTCCCATAACTTGTCTTTTATTTTTTCTTAAATTCATTTTTATTGATGTGTATATGGGTGTACGACATGTGTATGTTCAGGTGCATGGAGAGGTAGAAGAGGGCATAAGGTCACCTGGAGTTGGAATCATGGGTAGTTTTAAGCAACACAGTGTAGATGATTGAAATTGAACACTACTCCTCTGGAAAAGAGCAGCAGGTAGTCTTCAACACTGAGCCATGTCTCCCACTACTGTCAAATTGTTCTGGGGAAGTGAAAGGTATTGGAATATTTCTTGAGGCCACAAGAATAATCTATATGAGATCTGGAAAGACAATAGAACCTGATTTAAACTATTCAGTACAGTTAGGGTGATAGTCTTAGAGTGTAGGGCCGACAAAATGAATCATCTGGATATTGAAGGAAAGATGTGAAAGAAGAGATATCTTTGTTAGGTTTAGTGGGAGGGCTGATGATGTTAGAAGTTTCTAGTAGGAACATGTCCTTTTCCAATCTGGACACTAAAATTGTCTTCTCGGTATGTTGTTACACCATAATCCCAGAAATCGGGACACTGAAATACGTGGGTCTCAAGGCCAGCTTGTTTTTCCTAGAGAGTTCCAAAATGACACTTTGCCTAAAAATTAAAACGGTTTCATCAAGCTGTCTTTTTTTGTTTTTTACCCCCTTTTTGCTTTTTTGGAGACAGGGTTTCTCTGTAAACTTAGGCTGGCCTCGAACTCGGAGAACCACCTGCTTCTGCCTTCATAGTACTGGGATTAAAGGCATTTGACAATAGTGCCAGGGGATCCTCTGCTTTTTATGTGGATGCTGAATCAACTCACTGTCATGCTTGTATGTAATGCTCCATACCTGCTGCTACCTCTCCCCAGCCTGCTCCCTGGCTTTCTGCCTGCCTCTGCCTCCCAAATGCTGGATTAAAGACGTGAGCAACCAATGCCCGGCTTCATTAAGCTGTCTGATATCTTTATTTGTAAAATTAATGGTCTAATTTTATGTATACATTGTATTTTTTCAGGTATCTTTTGCACTTTCTCAGAATGCATTATATCTGTTTTTAAAGATACGGATGCATATTAATCAGCTAAAATTTCTATTGTCTTTTCTAGTTTTCTGACTCAGAATGTGCCAAAAAGGCTTTGGAACAGCTCAATGGATTCGAGTTAGCTGGGAGACCAATGAAAGTTGGCCATGTTACTGAGCGAACCGATGCTTCTAGTGCTAGTTCATTTTTGGACAGTGATGAACTAGAAAGGACTGGAATTGACTTGGGAACAACTGGACGTCTCCAGTTAATGGCAAGACTTGCAGAGGGTCAGTCTTCAGAGTTACTGAAGAGTAAAGGTAGCCATGTAGACTTCAAAATGGAAAAAACATTGTTATATTTTAGAGTTAAACTGTTTATAAAGGAATACATAGTTATCTTTACTAGTGTCTTTTATGACATAATAATGTCATTTTGGCATTTGAAAACACTAGATTTTTTTTCCTTTATATATCACCAGATTCAGTAAGAAATGAGTGTTTTCCTCGGTTTTTACAATATTTTAAATATATTACCTCTATTTCCTGGGTATGTTTATTTATTTTGATGGTATACGAATGGTACAACGTGGATTGGAAAGGTCAGAGCTCCACTTGAGGGGAATATGTTTTATCCTTCTCTACCATACACGGGTCTAAATAGTGCATGTTATCATCCTTGGTGGTAGGAAGGTCTGTTAATGCAGAACCATTTTGCAGGCACAGTTGACCACATGAATTCCCAGAATTTGGTTTCTGTCTGCGGTTAACATAATAATAACTTGAAGATTTATTCTTTTACAGGTACTGGTTTGCAGATTCCACCTGCAGCACAACAAGCTTTACAAATGAGTGGCTCTTTGGCATTTGGTGCTGTGGCAGGTAGGAATTGAATCCTTTCTAATTTGAAATCATTGTATTTTCATCTAATTCGAAAATATGCCAAATTTTTTTTGCATTTCAAAGGACTAACTGAGAATTCAATTCATTAAGTACTTCTAGTATCTTAATGAGTGCAAAGAAGAGTAGGTTTAGTACACATATTTGTATACAACTATCCAGAGCACTCTGTGAGACTATAGAAACATGTCAAGTATGGTTATAAATTGTTACTATTAATAGTTAGATAAACAAACCATTTGGTACAATTAAGTTTTGCTTAAACATTTGCATTACCAGTAATACAAAGAAAACTGCTAATTAGTTTTTTTTCCATGTTACAAAACCTTGACAGAAGCAGTTTAAAGGGAGAAGCTCTAATTTACCCCAGTTACGCTCCTAGCACTTATGTGCTTACAACCATCTAATAACTCCAGTACTGGTACATCTATGTCTATGTCCAACCTCTGCAAGCCACAGGCATACACAATACACAGACATATATGAAGACAAAAAAATCTTAATACAAGCAAATTGCCCTAATTCTGTGATCTAAGGTTGTATTTGATGTGATATGCATGTCATGATTAGAATTATATATAATATATGAAGGATACATTTTTATCCAGGTATGTTGGTGAGGACACTAAAATACTAACCCTAACCATTACCCTTGGAGGTTGAGGTAGCCTTAATTTGATGGACTACGCAGTGAGACCGTTTTTAAACTTTTATAGTGCCACAAATGACCAGAAGTTCTAAGTATGGCAATTTGTGTTGTTCTTTCTCGAAAGGAGATCTGAGATTTTAGAATGTTAATAGTCTGAATGTGTGCTTGTTAAAGCATATTTAAAGCAGTGAGACATTTCTGCAAGTAACATGTCTTAAGTTCAACACATGTATTTGTTACCTGTGTTTCCGATTGTCAATTTTTTAAACATTACTTACAACGATTGGTTTGTGTTTTTTTTTTTTACATTGAATCAATCAGTAGTTACAACATTCTGCTTTTTTTAATTGAAGTGAACTTATTTCAGAAATAATCTGGAGTAGTAAATGTTGAGATGATACAGCAAACATGGTGTGGTTGGTTCTAGAGGATTTCAGTTCAGTTAGCCCCAAGCAGAAGAGTTAGCTCAATTACTTGTTAGTCTAATTGCAGGGGCTCTCACACCTTCTAATGGCCTCTGCAGACAACCACACATGTGACTCACTAATACCTGCACATTAATAAACATAAAAATAATTATTTAAGAAAAGTAATGTTCTAGGCTCTGTTTGGTTCACACCTTTAATCCCAACACTTTGGAGGTAGGCAGGGTAATCTCTGAATATGTGGCCATGTCTGGTCTACAGAACAAGTTCTAGGACAACCAGATGACACAGAAAATCTTTGTCTGGAAAAACAATAAAAAGGTAATAATGGGCCAAGTGTAGAAGTGCACACCTTTAATTCCCCCTCCTTGGGGTTTAGGGTTTAGGAGGTAGCCAGCCTGATCTACATAGTGACCTACAGGCTATCCTGAACTTTGTAGAGAATCTTTGTCTCTGACAGTGATTAACTTACTGCTTCTCGTCCTTCAAGCTCAAAATTTCATGTAGAAAACTGTTGTCATCCTTTAATAAAGAACTATAAATGATGACTCATGGGGCAAGAGCACTGGCATGTCAGGTTTTGTTCTTTGATTGGAGATACCTGTTTTAATGTATTCAATTACTTTAATAGGTACTTTCTTATGCCTCTGCCCATGTGCGGAGGTCAGAGGCTAATGTGTGTTGTGTTGATGTATCCTTCTACCTTATGTAGGATATGTAGAATATGTACCATATGTAGGATGTCAGCCTGCCTGTTTATTTACTAGCATTGCATCCAGATTCTCATTACTGAGGCAGGATGTTATTGGATATATATCCCTTTAGCTTTGTTCTGTATTTAGTAACTCAGAGCAATCCTCTTCCCTTAGCCTTGTGTCTCCTGGACTTGCCATTTGCTGTCTTTTTGAGGTAGAGTGTAGGTATTTACATTCTTAAGTATATAGCCCAAGATGCCCTTAGCATACCTTCTGTAGCTGACTCTGTCATTGATCTTAATTCTCCTCCCCTTCCTGAGTGCTAGTTTTTGTGCAGTGCTTCAACACCCTCAGATAGAGGAACTTTTCTAATAAGACCTTGTGTAGAATTAGTTTATTCCTTGTTTCCTAATATATAGTATAAAAGTAAAATTGGGATCTGTACTTAATACCTTCAATCTCTGATATTTATACAATTTACCTATTTTATGTGAAAAGGAAACTGTATTTAAGTTGTTGGGAATGGTTCTATTTAGCATACATAAATTAACAGTTCATGTCATTGATATGTCAATTTTTAGCCATTAGGCCCAACCAACCCAGTAAATTAGATAAAAGATTCAGATTTCCTTATTCATGTCCCAAATTGAATGTTTATTAACTATGATCACTTTGCAGTAATACAGGATTTTGGTTTTTGTTGGTTTGAGACAAGGTCTCACTATAATTTATCCCTGGCTGTTCTGAAATTCCATATATAGATCAGGCAGATTGACCTCAAGGAATAGCATTTCTTGCCTCAGTCCTGCCACTGCTGGGATTAAAGGCTTGGATCACACCTATTTTGTGCTTTAATTTGCTTTCCAGTTCATGCAAATTTTCTTAACATGTGTCATGTGTTTGACATGCATTCATGTATAGAAACACAAAATTTCACATTAGGTGAGAAAACTAACATTGACCAAATTATGAACCTGTTATAGAATTCATTGACAAGTTGAATCTGAGAAACTCTTAAATCAATGTTCCAAATTGTTGGAATGGTGTTTTTCTCAGTGGATTATGATGAATTGAAAACTCGTGAACATGATCCTCATGATTGTAATGCCTACAGTATTAATACAAGCTTCTGAAATACTGAATTTTTATTGACATAAAGTTTTCCAAGTACTTGGAATTGAATTCTCAATCAGGGTATTTCACAAATTTTCTGACTGGTTTGCTCCTTTTTCCCCATTTCCCATTATTCCTAGATATGGTATGGTAATGAAACACCATATAACACAGGGAAAAATGTATTAGGAATACAGGGATAATTTTCTAGCATAACAGGAAAAAAACGTTCCCAAAGCCTTATAAATGAGGAATGGGGAAGGAGGTTTTGCTGCCAGGTGTTACTAATTTGATTTAAACAAACCCTGCTGTTGAAGTCCTCTTTTATTAATACTTTCCTGACATTTACCCTGTTAGTTGAGGCTCTTCATTGTTCCTGCACTGAGCTGTAGAATTCTCTTTTGTTATAGATTTGCAAACACGACTTTCCCAACAGACTGAAGGTGAGTCACTTATATTTTGATCTCTTATTTTTGTTGAAATACAGTTATAAATGCCAAGATGTAATTTGTGAATTATTGTATTCATAGTTTTGCCCTGTATTGTAACCATAGTACATTAATAGTCAAGATAAAGATGTCCGTGGTTATGTTTGTTGTGGATTGCTAGAATTTTTCATTCATTCATAGCTTTAGTTGTTTGATTCCTGGTAAGGACTGGCTTAATGTGCTGTCCTTGACACTTCAAAAAGCAAAACCCAGAACTTTTATTGCTTTCATGCTTTTATCTAACTGTAAGGTTTATATAAGAAAAAAAGTAAAAGTTTTTAGCATACTAGTCTTACAACAACACAATGGAGGACAGTTTACTTAAGGGCTGGATAGATGGCTCAGAGAGGTGGAATAGCACTGACTGCTCTTCCAATGGGTCTGATTTCAATTCACAGCATCCACATGATGGCTCAGAATGAGTTGTAATGGGTCTTTTGCCCTCTTCTCATATTCATGAAAATAGTGCATTCGTGTACATAAAATACATAAATAGCTCTTTTTTTATATGTTTACTTGAGTTTATAATTATATGTATATTACATTTTATAATTTTTACTGATTGATTTAATGACTTGCCTGTATTTTAGAGCAAAGAATATGGTTTTGAGTTGTTCAAACTAATTACTTGCATCAAGAAATCATGTCCATGAGGCCATTATATAATGTCTCTCTGAAATCTTCTAAGAAAGAAAAAAGCATATTACTGCTTGTTTCAGTTGACTGCTAACTTTAAACTGTTTATTGGTTTCCTTTTTTTATATATATTAAAAATCCTTTACGAAACATGCCAATTTTAAGTGAGAATTAAATGTTTTAAGTTTTTTTAAGCATTTGCCAGATTTGTATTATTTGTAAAATGACTAACAGAATTATCAAAAGCGAAAGTGAAAGATTTCATTATTTATTTGTTTAGTCTTTAGTACTCATAGTCAGTGTTTCCCCTCAGTTGTTTCCTTAAAACTTTTTAGTTTTCTATACTTGTTTTAGCTTTTGATTTGAGTCAGGGCTTCACTTTGTATGTAGCTTTGCCTGTTGTGTAGAGATGGCTGGTCTGAAACACACAGAGGCTTTACTATGGCTCCTGTCCCTGGACCTCTTTAATTATATAACTGGTTTGATATTTTTGTTCTTCGTGTATACTTTTGCTGTGTTTCTTAAGCAGTTCTACCTTACATTCTAGTAGCTAGCTGGGACTTAATAGGTCTTAAACTATGTTAGGTTATACTTGTTTCTAGGAGCAAATACAAGGAAAAAGCTTCTCAAATTTATCAAAGAAAAATGCCTTTATTATTGAAGGAAAAACATTTGTAATACTCTCAGAATAATTTTTAATGTGGTATTTCACGAATAGCTTTGTTCAGAGAAATTTGTCTGATACTCCTTAGGTGATTCATTTCAAATATCTCAATTGCTTAATACATTATTTTATCCTTAGCTGTTTGTTTTTTTGCATTGGAATGGGATTTGTTCAGATAATATGATTACGGTGAGTTCTATAACAGCTGCTAATAATATATTTGGTAATACACTGAAAATGGGAGTGACATGAGACCCTGTCTCAAGAACAGAAAAACCGAACCTAAAGAACACCAAATAGAAACCATTGCATCGCCTCACTTAGAAATGTGATTTAACTATAGACATGTGTGCTTCAAGGTTGAGTATTGTTGTGACCAGAATCTTCACAGTACAATAGTCAAACTGTCAAATAGGTGCTGTTGCTGGTTTTCCATTTTACGAAGACAGAAATCATTTAAAATGTTACTTTATTAGGAAAATTTTCCTGGTATACTTTACTCAGTCTTTTAAATGTTAATTATATTTACCTTCATGTTTTTAATAGAAAGTTGGACCAGAGTGGTCTTTGGTTTAAAGTACTTTAGACTTTGATTCATTATCAAGGTTTGATTCTTAGCAGTCACATCATAGCTTACAATGGTATTTATCAAATTTCAGGATTTCTGACCCCTGAGGGAAACAATACCTGTGATGCCTATCATGTAGGCAAAATTCTCACACACATAAAGATTTAAATAAGTAAATAGATCCTTGGCTGCTTCAAAGATGGACAAAGTTTTTCAGAGTACATATTATATAAAAATTTAATATATCTATATGTGTGTTTCTATATATTGTTTCTGTTTTTTTAAGATATATTTATTTTATATATGTGAGCACATTGTTACTCTCTTCAGACACACCAGAGGAGGGGATCAGGTCCCATTAAAGAAGTTTGTGAGCCACCATGTGGTTGCTGGGAACTGAACTCAGGACCTCTGGAAAGGCAGTCAAGTATTCTTAACTGCTGATCAATATCTCCAGCCCATTTATAAATAGACTTATTTTTAAAATTATATTCCTGCCGGGCGGTGGTGGCTCACGCCTTTAATCCCAGCACTTGGGAGGCAGAGGCTGGAGGATTTCTGAGTTCGAGGCCGGCCTGGTCTACAGAGTGAGTTCCAGGCCAGCCAGGGCTACACAGAGAAACCCTAACTCGAAAAACAAAAAAAAAAAAAAATTATATTCCTGGCAAAAGGAAGAAAAATAAAAGATTCATATTTATAGGCTTTCCAACAACTTCATTTTGTATACTATAATCATTTCAGGATAAAACCAACCTTTCATTTTTGCTTTTTTCTTTCAGTAATGATTTTTGTGGAGGATTTTTGTTGTTTGTTTTTAATAGATTTAGACTGCATGTCTTTCCTTAACAACCCTCATAGGTTTGGTTTCACTTTAAGAAAATTGTCTCTCCATGAAGTCTTAGCTGTCTCAGAACTTGGTTTGTATCCCAAGCTGACATAAGAGAGGTCTGAGATGTTTTGCCTCCACCTCCCATGTACTAAAATTAAAGCCATTTGCCACTGTGCAACTTTTTTTAAATATGATTTTTCAGAAGACAGCGTTTTATATTGTAGCCTAGCCTAAAACTTGGTATGTTGGCCTAGATGACTTCGAATTTCTTTTTTTTTTTTTTTTTTTGGGTTTTTCGAGACAGGGTTTCTCTGTATAGCCCTGGCTGTCCTGGAACTCGCTCTGTAGACCAGGCTGGCCTCGAACTCAGAAATCCGCCTGCCTCTGCCTCCCAAGTGCTAGGATTAAAGGCGTGCGCCACCACCGCCCGGCAACATCTACCTTTCTAACCCTTAAGATTATAAGCACACTGAGTTTATGCTGTGGTTAGTCTCA
Organism: Tokudaia tokunoshimensis; assembly: GCA_036184795.1. Taxonomy (NCBI): domain Eukaryota; kingdom Metazoa; phylum Chordata; class Mammalia; order Rodentia; family Muridae; genus Tokudaia; species Tokudaia tokunoshimensis. The sequence goes on from BTHU01000004.1 coordinate 127,320,353, forward strand.
AACCCAGAGCTTCATGCCACTAAACAAACACTTTTTACAACTAAACCCAGCTCCTTAAAGTTTTAGGGAAATGTATTTCCATCTGAATAAAATTTGTGAGCCCTCCTTTTTCCCCTTTTCCTTCTCTAAATGATACTTAATTATTTGTACTTTGTGTTGCCTATCGCAAGTGAAGCTAAAGATGTTTTTTTAAGGTAGTTGTGCTTAGCATAACTGTTGTATTATGGTAAAGTGAATAACTTATTTCATATTAATAAAGGTGATATATTATTATGTCATACATAAATAGAAAGTTGATTTTTTAGCTAATTCTCCAGATATACTTACACATTTTCTATGAAGCTAATTTTTATTCTTCCTTTTTTAGCCTCAGCTTTAGCTGCAGCTGCGTCTGTTCAGCCTCTTGCAACACAGTGTTTCCAACTTTCTAACATGTTTAATCCTCAAACGTAAGTATATTTGTATAATATGATAATTTAACATTAAGAATATTTCACGCTGGCAGTGGTGGCACATGCCTTTGATCCCAGCACTTGGGAGGCAGAGGCAGGTGGATTTCTGAGTTCCCGGACAGCCAGGGCTATACAAAAGGAATATTTCACAATTGAAAATGTATTAGTGATATGTTTCCTTTTTTTTTTTTTTTACTTTTTTTGATCCAATTTATATTTTATTGGTCATATTGAAATTGAATAACATTTAGTAGTTGTGAAATTTTAGCAATCTTTTGTCAACATTTGTTTCCTTGCTGTTTTTTGTTTGATTAGAATATACATGTTTTTTGCTTCTGTGTATTTGTGTGTGTACTCAGGGCGGTCAGAATAGGTATCGAGACTGTTGCTGTGTAACTGAAGCTGGTTCTCTGTGAGAAAGACAAGTAAAATGTCCTCCTAACCACTCAGCATCTACTATGAGGATTTTTTTCTGTCATAGTTAAAACCTAGGGCCCTGGGCCCTGCATTCCAGGCTGTTATGATGTCACTGATGAAGATCACCAGTTCTCTTTTTTTTTTTAAATTCAAGCATGGTGTTTCCGTTAGTTGTCAAGACTGGCCTTGTGATTGATTAGTAGTAGCACTATAGTCCATGAAAGCTTTTCGCTTGTGATACTTTTGTATGCTTTTAGTTTGCCTCTTTCTTTTTACTAATGTATGATGTTAAATTAGAATTAGAGTTAGTGTTTTAAGTAGCCCTGTTGATGTTAACTGAGACCTAAGTCCGTTCCATGAGCCGTAACTGCTGTTAACTGCTGAGTCAACTCCACAAAGTTTATAGTAAACTTGTTAACTTGAATGGAGCTTCTTGTACATCTTTTTTATGTATTATAACAATGTCTGAAAATTAAAGAACATGTTTAGGTATGGGTTGTTAGCTGAGCCTATCAAATGCTTGTCATGTGTGCATGAATGACAGACAACTTGGTGATTGCTGCTAAGTCTAAAGACTAGAATTGGATCCCTGATACTCAAGTGCAAGCTGAAATAGATTCCATGTTTGATGGTCCACATACATCCACACAGTGTCCTTAAGCATTACTTGAATATAATTTCATTATTTTTGTTACTTTATTACAGTGAAGAAGAAGTTGGATGGGATACAGAGATTAAAGATGATGTCATTGAAGAATGTAATAAACATGGAGGAGTCATTCATATTTATGTTGACAAAAATTCAGCTCAGGTAATTTGGTGTTTGTTTTTCAAGACAGTGTTTATGTGTGTAATAAAGAATAGGCTGGCCTATCTTAACGGATCTACCTGCTTAGGCTTCCCCACCTGCTGGGAGTAAAGTGTATACTGTTCTCTTTTTATACAGTTAGGCCATGTGATATCTGCACTGCACTGCATTCCCCCTTAGGTTCTGATTCCTTTTGTTTGGCTTGGTTTTGGTTTTTCTTTTGAGACAGTGTTTATGTAGTCCCGCCTCTCCTAGAAATCTGTAGACCAAGCTAACCTCAAACTTCACCTGCTAATCTGTTTATTTAAAGCATTGGTTTGTGTAGCCCTTTAATGAAGTTAGCTCTTTTTTTTTAATTTATTTATTTATTATATTTTTTTATATGTAAGTACACTGAAGAGGGAGTCAGATCTCTTTACAGATGGTTGTGAGCCACCATGTGGTTGCTGGGATTTGAACTCAGGACCTTTGGAAGAGCAGTCAGTGCTCTTAACCACTGAGCCATCTCTCCAGCCCGAAGTTAGCTCTTTAATGACTCACCTTCCCATGTTCTGGGATATATCATTAGGCCTGTACCTCTATGCTTGCTTTGTGGTTATTTCCTGAAAGAAACTTCCATTGTGCTACTTAAATACATGCTCCAAAACAAAGGCAAATTCAAAATAATGGAAATTTGATGAGAGTAGTGTTAACTGATTATCATCATGTATCCTGTAATTCTACAACTTCATTATTATTCTTTACCTAGAAATTGGGGGTGGGGGCTGTATAGGGTGAGAAGAGGATACTACAGTTTTCAAAAACCCTTGAGATATTGACCATAAGCTATTAGAATAAATAACCTATCAAGGATTACATTTCTGCAAACATCTTGGATGTACTTTTGAGAGTATATGTATTCAATGGCTGTTTTAATTATTAATTTTTTCTTTTAATACTTTTAGGGCAATGTGTATGTGAAGTGCCCATCTATTGCTGCAGCTATTGCTGCTGTCAATGCATTGCATGGCCGGTGGTTTGCTGGTGAGTAACTGCTACGAACACTTTACGTTGAAACACCTAGTGATGATTGAGTAAAAACGACTTACCCAACTTTTTTTTTCCCCCAACAGGTAAAATGATAACAGCAGCGTATGTACCTCTTCCAACTTACCACAACCTCTTCCCTGACTCTATGACAGCAACACAACTACTGGTTCCAAGTAGACGATGAAGGAAGATAAAGTCCCTAATGTATATAGCTTTTTTTTCTCTTGAGAATTCATCTTGAGTTATCTTTTATTTAGATAATAATAAAGAGGCAAGGGTCTACTGTCATTTGTATACAACTCCTGTTATCTTGAAAATAAAAATGTTAACAGGAATGCAGTGTGCTCATTCTCCCTAACTAGCAAATCCTACTTTATGCAAAGCTGTTCTCTTGTTCTGCTGTTTTAAATGTCCATGTAGAAAATTACATTAAGGATCTATAGAATAGCTCTAGGGGAACAAATGTGCTTTCTGTATAAAGGCAGACAGGTAATGTTTTAATGTTTCAGAAACCTAACTTTTTACACAGCAGTTACATTTCACATTCATGTATTTGGGTCATGGTTCAGCAAAGGTTTCCAGAATACACTTTTAGTGTGTTAAAGTCTAAGCGGCTAAATGACTGCTTAGCATGTGACCTTGATCATTTGGCAAGAAGGGGATTTCAAAATAATATTTCTTGATGGTAATTTTTTCAATTAATGTATCTGTAAAAGTTTCTTTGTAAATACTATATGTTTTAGTGTGTCTTGATTCCAAACAAAATGATCCCTGCATTTCCTCAAGTTGGTTGATATAACAAATTGAGTAAAGCAGTCTTGGGCAAGAGATAGGAAATGCAGAAATAGGTTTTGTCTGGTTGCATATAATCTTTGCTCTTTTTAAGCTCTGTGAGCTCTGAAATATATTTTTGGGTTACTTCAGTGTGTTTGACAAGACAGCTTGATATTTCTATCAAACAAATGACTTTCATATTGCAACAATCTTTGTAAGAACCACTCAAATAAAATTCTCTGAAAAAGGCCACAACATTTTCGTTTTTCAAATGTTTTCATGTTACAACATTAAGCATAGGATATTATCATATCCTTTTTTTGACTTCTTGTTTTCAAGGTAGTGTGTCAGCATTATATAGGTCAGATTTACCAAAGACTGAAGATGTTACTCCTTCAACCTCTGCGCTGCTGGGAAAGGGTTGGTATGTGTCCACACACATGCCCACAATAAGCTTACTTGAATCTTTGAAATAGAGAATATTTTTCCAGCCTAAGTCACATGCAGTATTTGTCTCAACACCAATATCAAGCGTGTCGTATCTGTTGAAGAAAACAAGTTGCCCCTTGGAAAGTTTCTGCATGTTTATCATTGTCTTTAGCACTGTAGCTTATATTTTAACTTTAAGGAAGAAATGTTTTACTAAAGAATTGACTTCTGCCTTTTTCTATGTGCTGTTCAAACATTTCATGTTTCTGAGTGGCCTTGAGCTCTTTCTCACACTGGCTTTTTTTTATTTTTTTTGAGACCTTTGATCTTCCTGTTGTAAGCACTACCATCCCTGTTACAGTGAAAATAGTACCTTCCTAGCCCTTACTCCACTCAGTCAAATGCTGGAACAGTCTTCACTTTTTTTTGACTGGTGCTCCCTGTAGTCTTGACTGATGTGAAGTTTGTGAACCAGGATGTCCTCAAACTGGGCTCCTTCCTCTGCTTCTGATTTATCTTGTGTTTTTTAAAATATAACTTTTATCTATTGTTCCTGCATAAATGTGTACCATACACATGCTCAGAACTTGTGGAAGTCCTCTGGAAGTGGGCTTACGTGAAACAGTAGGTGCTAGGAATTTTCCCCTGCCTTTTTATTTTCATCCAATTGGCACAATTTGCATTCTAATGGACTACTTAAACTTTCATAGCAGATTAGTTGAGTCAATGGTAGGAGAAGAACTAAGAAGTATGGCATAGTTGGTTGTCGAAAGCTTGCCAACCAATACATCTTGTATCCTACATAGGAAAAATAATAAAACTTGTTTCTTGAACTTGTTCAGAAAAGCATTTTGAATTGTCAATTATTATTGGCTACAAAGTTTTGAACACGTCATAGTTGAAGAGTTATCAGAAAAATTAATGCCTATCAGGTTTGGATTCTTGTCCATCACAGGGGTATCCTGTAAGTTTGTTAGTAACCTACATAATTAAAATGTTCACTGTTGAGGCTGATGTCTTTCTGATTTAGGCAATCTCATACAATGTTCTACTGTGAACAGGAAGCCTGTTATGAACAAAGCAACTAGTTATTTTTTATAATTGTTATACTGAACCAGGATTTTTTGAGTGTGTCTAACGATGTGTCTCCATCATCAGAGTACTTGGATAAAATGTGTGTGTCAACAAGCCTGGGTAGAGATTTTAAGTATGAGTTGTATGCTTCCATATATTAGGGGTCTTAGATCTAGAGTTATGTTAACTATGGGTCTGCAGAGGTTGATCATAGGGAGGTAGAATTACACAATGTTGGGTCACCATTGAGGTGGGTACTGGAACTACAAAACCTCTGAGGTCTAGGAAAAACACCAGGTCTTTAGAGTAAAAATAGACTGATAATGAGAAGAAAAGAACTTTTATTATTGTACAAGGGTTGAAATTGATGGGGAAGTTTAGGTGTAACAGAGCATCCATGCCCTAATTAGCATCGTATGCCCATTCCGATGGCCATGAAAGTGCCAAAGGTGCCACCACTCTGCATCATGGTTTTCCCAATGCCGCCCATCAGCTCTCGACCCCGCATTCCGATCCTGAGGAGGAAAGCAAGAAGGGTTCATTTGGGAATACAAACATAGGAATAGAGATTTGAAGTAACTACCATGTTTATAATTTGTTGAAATATGTTAAGCACCAACAGCTTGACAATCTATTTCATTTGTCATTCTTAAAATGCTACTCTTCCCCACATTGGATTAGCAATGACAAGAAAAATACCTATCCAGGGTCTCTAGCACCTATGCTGAATGCAGCATTAATTAGTTTGTAGATTGCAGAGATAAAAGGATCAAGTACATTGGCAGGAAAAGCAGTTATGTTTGTGCTTCTATGGTATATATTATTCAGTAGCCATTTTTCTTCTGGATGATTCCTTAATGTTTTAATTTGTTTTATTTAACCTAGATTAAAACTCAAGCTCTGCAATTTATAAACTGCATAAAGTGTAAAATGGTCGTCATATTCACAGACTCGGTACCTACACTTTTTAATTAATTTATATTTTTTTGAAACGGTTTCTCTGTGTAACAGTCCTGGCTGTCTTGGAACTCACATTCTATACCAAGCTAGAAAATGGATCTAAACTCAGGGATCCATCCTCCTGCCACTCCACCCAGAGTGCTGCTGGATTTAAGGTGCTCATCACTACTGCTCGGTGGTTAACTACAGTACTGAGCACTACAATTAAGCTAGTGCTAGATAAATAGTAACTTACAAGTACAGTATCCAAATATGATGATGACTTTTAGTATAGCAGTTTATCTCAGAGGTGGAACATTTCATCTAATTCTCAGTATAGTAAACCGCTTCATTAAGCTTGCTTCATTACATGCAGTTGGGAGTGCAACAATAATGCCATGCAACAATAATAAGCCTTCGCTAAGCAATTACGATGTGCCAGATAATAATGTAAAACATACTATTATGATTGACTCTTACAAAAGTGGAGATAACTGTACAGTCCTCCACTACAGTTCTGTAACTCAGCCTCTAACCTGGCTAATGACACTGAACTACAAAGGAGTCAGAAAGCCATTTTGACTTGAGCTCAGATCCCTAAGTACTGTGCTTTCAACCTCTTCTAAGTGGGCTCCTAAGTCCTCGGAAGCCAGGAAGTTCCGTCCGCGCGGCTCACCTGAGACAGGAGAAGGTGCCGAACAGCGCCCCGGCCGCCATACCCACTGCGCAACCCATGACAAAGCCCATCTTCACGCGATCGAAGCAGCTGGGCTGGGACTGCCCGTATGGACCCACGGCCACCGGCATCTGGGGTGAGAGGGCTAGGACAGTGAGGGCCTGGGCGCCAACCGTGGCTTGGGCTAGGGGCGCACAGCAGGGTTACGTAGGACCTAGGACAGAGGACAGCCCGCAGCACGCCTCCACCACCCTCCTCGCGATAGAGGACCCCGCACGCGCGACGCAGCGCACTATCGGTCCCCACCTCACCTCGTTCTCCGCCGCGATCGCTTAGCTCGACGTCTCACACCAAAAGCTAGGCGGAGGGCGCTCGCGGTCTGCGGTATCGCTTCCGGAGCACAGCGCAGTTACTTCCGGGAGAATGAGCTGAGGACTCGCAAGCACTGCGGATGTTGTGCTCTGTTGCTGGGAACATGCTGCTGCGAGCCGCTTGGAGGCGGGCGTCGTTGGCGGCTACCTCAGTGGCCCTGCGAAGGTCCTCGGTGCCCACCCGGGGACTGCGCCTGCGCGGTACGTTCCCTTTCCTTGTCGTTCCCACGGTTTCTAGAGGAGCGAACCCCTCGCTTGGGTCGGTGCTGCTAAGCACTGCATTGTTGCGGATCCTACCGGCCGTGTTCCATCGCCCAGACTCTAATCCTTCCGGTCTCCTGGTCTCGTAATTTTTCAGGATGGCCCTTATATCCTGCTCCGCACTTCACTTGAGCCGGAGTCTCATCCTTCAGATCTTCCCTGGCCAAGTCCAGCCTCCTCCAGCCGTGAACCTTTGAAGGGACCTGCACTTTTCACTTTTCTTCTAAATGGTTTTGCTTTTTACAGCTCATCCCACTCGGTGCTATGTAGTTGAACAGTGCTCCCTACTGCTGCCAGCACCCTTTGCGAGAGCCCTGTGTCTATTACTTAACTCGATGTCTGTCAATGCGTGAGGTTTTTTTCACTTTGACATTGGATCTCAGCCTTCCTTAAATTCACCTCGAAGAAGCTTTGACCATCTGTTGTCTTGTGTGCCCTTCGTCCACGGTTTCTCACTTTGCCACTGCACTCTGTTGTCAGTTGTAGATCGTGCCCCCCATTCGGCTGTTCCTTCAGAGGCAGGGGGAGTCCTGCGCCCTCTCTATATGGACCTGCAGGCCACCACTCCTCTGGTAAGGACTAACGGGTTCTTTGTAGGGAGGAAAGGTTAAAAGGACAAATTTTACCGAAAGGCTACATTTCTGCAGACTTGCGAACCATTAAATGTGCTAGAAAAAGGAGCTGCCAGGAATCAGGAGGCTGAGATGTTAATTTAGTAGAAAAGGCCTTATAGTTTTGTAGTTACTGACCTTGTCAGATCCTTCCAGTACAGGTATTATCATTAATAGTAAATGCTCAGGTCTTGGAGCTGGACATTGTAGCATGGGAAGTTTGAGTGACCTTAAGACCTGCCTGAGCCACATAGGGAGTTTCAAACCTATGTTGTTGTTTTGTTTTTAATTCTTTTGTGTATGAGTACACTGTAGCTGTCTTCAGACACATCAGAAGAAGGCATTGGATCCCATTACAGATGGTTGTGAGCCACCACGTGGTTGCTGGGAATTCAACTCAGGACCTCTGGGAGAGCAGTCAGTGCTCTTTAACTGCTGAGCCAATCTCAGCCATCTTGCCAGCCCCCTCAAACCTATGTTTAAAAAAAAATACCAAGAACAAACAAATATATGGACTCTGGAATTACTAGGACTACCACGTAACTATGTGAATTTGGTAAAGTGTTAAATGGGCTGAAAGACATAGAAGTCCTGCATTTGACAATCATTCAATAATAATAGTTACTAGGGCTACATATATGGCTCAAATAGTAGAGTACTTGCCTGGAATGTAGGAAGCCTTGAGTTCAACCCCCAGTGCCACATAAATCTGAACTCCTGTAATCCCAATACTTGATTGATGGAGGCATGAAAATCAGAATCTTAAGGTCATCCTTGGCTACTTCATCAGTTTGAGGCTAGCTAGGGATGTGAGACCCTTTTTATTCATTTACTTTTTTTTTTTTTTTTTTTTTTTTGGTTTTTCAAGGCAGGGTTTCTCTGTGTAGCCTTGGCTGTCCTGGAACTCACTCTGTAGACCAGGCTGGCCTCGAACTCAGAAATCCGCCTGCCTCTGCCTCCCAAGTGCTGGGATTAAAGGCATGTGCCACCACCGCCCGGCTTATTCATTTACTTTTATCTTACAAGCATTTGCTTGAATATTTGTGCACCACATTAGTGCAGTGTCTGGGGGAGCCAGAAGCTGGAGTTAAATAGCCTCTTGTGAGCTGTCATGTGAGTGTTAGAAATAGAACCTGGATCCTCCTGAAGAACAGCTACTGCTGGTAACCCCTTAGCTATATCTCTTCAACATGATACCCATTTTAAAAAGCAAATATCTGGGGCAGGAGAGATGGCTCATTGGTTAAGAGCACTGACTGTTCTTCCAAAGTACCCAGGTTCAATCCTCAGCATCCACATGTCAACTCACAACTGTCTATAACTTCCTCTCAAGTTCTGCGGTTATGCTATCACATTGGGAAGTCACAGCTATCTGTAAATCATTTTGTGGCAGCAATGGAAACACTTGTAAAAACAGATGTAAGAAGAGGACTATAAAGGATGCCAATACAAATGGTTGAGTACTTGAGTATTCACAATGTCTTTGGTTGGATCCCCTAGCACTGCATAAAGCCAGGCATGGTGCTATACAACTCATCCTCCAGGACTCTAAAGTATTAGGGAGGTAGAGGCAGGAGGATTAGGGTCAGAAGTTTAAGATCATCTTCATTAATAGTAAGTTTGGGGGTATATTAAAGTAGAGAACCCTGTCTTTAAAAAATAAGAAAAGGACAAGATAGCCTTATTATCAGGAGGATTACTTGGTTAGTTTATTTTTTGGGTACTGTATGGGGTGTTTAGAGACCAGGTCTCAATACCTGTAGCCCTGTCTGTCCTGGAACAACCTCTGTAGACCCAGCCTTCAACTCTGAGGTTTGCCTGCCTCTGCCTCCTGATTGCTGCAATTAAAAGTGTGTACCACCACACCTGGTAGGCTTATAAATCTGAGGCCAGATTCAACTACATAAGACCTTATCTTTCAATAAATAACATAGAAATCAAAGACAATGCTTACAAACTACTTTTTGGAATGGCAGAACATTGTGATTAGAGGTGGTTTTGAAGTGGATGGATTTCAGGTTGCTATTTGATTAGTGGTTGAAGAAGTGGAAGAAAGCAGACAGCTTCTGAAGGGCTAGAAATGCACTGAGCAAGGTGGGCAGGTATCAGCGGGCGGAACAGGTTCTGAATTGACTTTGGGCTCAAAGGCACTGATCTATTTTGTCATGTTCAGGATCCCAGGGTGCTCGACGCCATGCTACCATACCTTGTCAACCTCTATGGAAACCCACATTCTCGGACTCATGCATATGGCTGGGAGAGTGAGGCAGCCGTGGAACATGCTCGCCAGGTTAGCACAAAGCACTGAGAAGTTCCCTTCAGTGGTCTCTGTGAGGCATTTCTTTCTTAGAGGTGGAAATAGCTGTTTTTCTAGAAGAGACTCAGATAGTAGCTCTGGAGTTTGGCTGTAAGTTTTTTTTTTTTTTTTTTTTTGGTTTTTCGAGACAGGGTTTCTCTGTATAGCCTTGGCTATCCTGGAACTCACTCTGTAGACCAGGCTGGCCTCGAACTCAGAAATCCGCCTGCCTCTGCCTCCAAGTGCTGGGATTAAAGGCGTGCGCCACCACCGCCTGGCTTGGCTGTAAGTTTTTAACCAGTTCCCATATTCCCTAGGTAAACTACCTCTGACAAATCCTCTCATTTCTCTAAGCCTAAACTCCTCATCTACCATGTGGAAAGCGAAACAGCCCATGCTGTATAAGATTATTGGGTAAATTAAATGAGGCAGTGCTGGTAAAGGTTAACACTTGTACATAACTCAAAACATATGTAGGAAGAGTTCAATACATACTTTTTTTTTGGAAAGATTTATTTATTATGTGAGTAAACTATCGCTGTCTTCAGACACTTCAGAAGAGGGCATCAGATTACATTACAGATGATTGTGAACCACCATGTGGTTGCTGGGATTTGAACTCAGGACCTTCAGAAGTTCAATCAGTGCTCTGAATCACTGAGCCATCTCTCCAGCCCCGATAAATACATTTTTAAAAATGCATTTTGTGGGTCAATGGGATACCTCCATGGGTACCTTAACATAATGACTTAAGTCATTATGCACACAGGCACCACGTACATGTGTGGTGCTAATAGAGGCCAGCAGAGGCTGTCAGATTTCTTGGAACTAGAAGTTAAGGATGGTTGTGAGCTGCCATGTGGGTGCTAGGAACTAAAACTGGGTCCTCTGCGGGAGCAGCCAGTGCTCTTAACAGAGCCATCTTTCTAGTTCCTTACTCGCCTGTTTGTTTGTTTGAGACAGAATTTCTCTGTGTAGCCCTGGCTCTCCTGGAACTTGCCTTGTAGACCAGGCTGGCCTCAAATCACAGAGATCCATCTGTCTCTGCCTCTTGGGTACTTGGATTAATGATGTCTACCACTACACCCAGCAAAAATAATTTTTAAAAATTACAAGTGTGCATGCATGTGTGTGTTTGTGCATGTTCATGTATGTGTACACATATGTACCCAGTGTGGAGGTCACAGGGCACCTTGGAGCAATCTCTCTCTACCATGTGGGGGTCAGGGAATGAATCCTAGGTCGTCAGGTTTTACAACAAATGCCTTTACCCACTGATCCATCTCACTGGCCCCTATTCTGGTTGTTTGAGGCCAGTTTTCCACTTTCTTTTTCCTTCTCTCTTTCTTTCCTTCTTTCTTTTGTTTTTGTTTTTGTTTTTTTTCCCAGAGCTAAGGACCGAACCCAGGGCCTTGAGCTTGCCAGGCAAACGCTCTACCACTGCGCTAAATCCCCAACCCCTCTTTCCTTCTTTCTTTCTTTCTTTCTTTCTTTCTTTCTTTCTTTCTTTCTTTCTCTCTCTCTCTCTTTCTCTCTCTCTCTCTCTTTTATTTTTAAAAAGATTTATTTATTTTATTTTATTTATAAGAGTACACTGTAGCTGTCTTCAGACACACACTGGAAGAGGGCATCAGATCCCATTACAGATTGTGAACCACCATGTGGTTGCTGGGGTTTGAACTTAGGACCTTTGAAAGAGCAGTCAGTGCTCTTAACCACTGAGCCATCTCTCCAGCCCCAGCTTTGCTCTTTCATCTAAGATGGCTTGGAACTTACTATGTATTCCAGACTGGCCTCAAATTCATGGCATCTGTCTTGCCTCAGCCTCCTGAGTGCAGTTGATTTCTACACTTGGTTTGTGCAGAGCTGGAAATCATACCCAGGGTTTCTTTTTTTTTTTTTTTTTTTTGGTTTTTCGAGACAGGGTTTCTCTGTATAGCCCTGGCTGTCCTGGAACTCGCTCTGTAGACCAGGCTGGCCTCGAACTCCCCAGGGTTTCTTAAACATTAGGTAAGCACTCTACCAACTGAGCTACATTGGACATTCTTTTTGTTTTGGTTTAGTTTTTCGAGACAGGGTTTCTCTGTGTAGCTCTGGCTGTCTTGGAATTCACTTTGTAGACCAGGCTGGACTCAAAACTCCTGAGTGCTGGGATTAAAGGGTATGTCACCATGCCTAGCTTACATTTGACATTCTCAGCCTGTGTTAGAATGGTGAAAGGATAGAATATCTGAGCTGTGACAATCAGTTCCTTTTTATCCCATGTCAGGCTAAAAAGTTACCTAGTAGTTATACAGAGTGTCTGTGTAGGCAGTTGGTTGGTAGGATGCAGTAGGTCTTCTCTTGCTCCAGGCTGCATCTGTAGCCCCATCGCTGCCCAGGCATTTATGTGGTATATCTGTCTCTTGGCTTACAGCAAGTAGCATCTCTGATCGGAGCCGATCCTCGGGAGATTATTTTCACTAGTGGAGCTACTGAAGCAAACAACATAGCAGTTAAGGTAAGAGGAAGAGTGAGGCCGTTGTGTGTGGAGGGTTCCTAAGCATGTGAGGGGATGTGGGAAGATGGAGGACAGAAGCAAACAGGAGGGAAGCAGAGACTATCTCTGGCTTCTTGGGCTTAGCCATTAGTGCTCCTGTGTCATTTTAACTCAGGTATGCACTTCTCCCCAGTTCTTCCTCTGCCTTAAAAAAAAAATGTGTATGGAGGATAACTTTGTATGATATCACCTTCTACTTTTACCTAGGTTCTGAGTATCAAACTCTAGGTGGCAGACATGTGTCCTTGCCTCCGAGCCTTCTGGCATGCTTTCTTCAGCCTTTTGTAGTCAAGTCTGAGTTCAGTGTGGCAGTCGATTAGGAAAGGAGGAGGCTCGTAGACCACTAACAGTTTGGGTTTGTTTTTTTTTTTTTTTAGGATGTTTGCCTTTTTAAAAAGTGAATAACAGTTACTGGCTTAGGTTTCTGTTGCTGTAATAAAACACCAGGACCAAAAGCAATTTAGGAGGAAAGGCTTTGTTTTGTTTCACTTACAACCTGCAGGGGAAGTCAAGGCCTGAGCTCAGGGCAGGAGCCTGGAGCAGGAACTGAGACAGAAGCTGTGGATGCTGCTCATTGGCTTTCTCCCCAGGGCTTACTCAGTGCGGGGGGGGGGGGGGTGGGGGGGGGGGGGCAGCACCACCCCCAGCGCCGGCTCCCACTAGCCATGGCCCACAGGAATGCATGCACATTTGTCTTCAGGTGGCCTCATGGGGCATGGTTTCATTATGTTGCCGTCCTAAGATGACTTTGACTTGTTTCAAGTTGACAAAAAGCTAACCAGAATAGTGAATGAATCCCCTTCCCTCCCTCCCTGCCTTCCTCCCTCCCTCCCTCCTCATCGTTGTCGTCGTCCTCCTCCTTCTTCTTCCTCCTCCTCCTCCTCCTCCTCCTCCTCCTCCTCCTTCTTCTTCTTCTTCTTCTTCTTCCTCTCTCTCTCCCTCCCTCCCTCCCTCCCTCCCTCTCCTGTTTTTGTAACAGTGATGTTCAGAGTTCAGCTCAGTTTACTTGTTCTTGATCAAAACCACTTTCCACTCACCTTTTCCTTTCTGAGATCTGTTTACAAAATTCATCTGCATTTTTGAGGTGGTTGTTGCTATTGTACCCTCTGTAGGCCTTTGATGTGGTCTCAGTGTGGTATTGGTCATCTGTATGTGGGGCATGCCCATTTTTTGTGCAAATATCTCATGCTTCATAGTCATGTTGATACATAGAACCTAACCACATTTCATTTAGAACTTCGATCTATAAACTTGTCTATTTTTTTTCTTGCTTATTTATTTTTTGGTTCCGGGCAGTAAACCTAGGCTCTCAAGCTTGCCAAAGCTGTACTGTACCACTGATAAGTTAATATTCTCATATTCTGCTCTCCCCCCCCCCCTTTTGAGATCCATTTTTACTATGTTGCTTTGGCTGGCTGGCCTAGAGCTTGCTGTCCAGACTGGCCTTGAAATCTCAGAGAGCTGCCTGCTTCTGCCTCTTTAATGATGGTATTAAAGGCTTTCAGTACTATACCAGGCTTTTTTTGAAATGAAAAAATTGTTCTATTTTAATTTTGTGTGATTCTGTATGCGGGTGTATCCCTGTGAGTGCAATCCCCACAGAGGCCAGAGGCCTTGGATCCCTCTGGAGCTAGTTACAGATAATTGTGAGCCACCCAGTGTATGCTGGAAACCAAACTTGAGTCCTCTGCAAGAGCAGCACACTCAGGCGGGAGACATGGCTCAGCAGTCAAGAGCACTGACTGCTCTTCCAGAGGTCCTGAGTTCAATTCCCAACAACCACGGGGTAGCTCACAATCATCTGTAATGAGATCCAATGCCCTCTTCTGGTGTGTCTGAAGACAACTACAGTGTACTCATAAACATTAAATAAATAAATAAATAAATAAATCTATCTTTTAAAAAAAAAGGCAGCACCCTCTTTTAACCACTGAGCTGTCTCTCCAGCTCCCAGTTTCTCATTTAAAACGTTTTGCTTTTGAAAAGTAGTTTGTGCACATGGGATGATATCAATTTCTTTTTAAGGATGTGTTATTTAAATTTTATTGCCATTTTCTGTGTATTATCATTTTTCTTACATGTATGTCTGTGTACCATGTGCATACTTGCTATCCGGAGCTGGCCAGAAGTGTGTTAGATACCCTGAGATTAGACGTTTGTGAGCTGCCTTGTGGATTCTGGAAACTGAACCAGGTTCCTCTTCAAGAGCAACATGTGCTCTTAGCTACGAAGCCAACTTTGTAGCTCTTTTAAGATATTTTTATTTTATGTGTATGAGTGCTTTTGCCTACATATATGTCTGTGTACCAACTGTGCACAGTGCCTGTGGAGATCAGAAGAGGGTGTTGGATCCCTTAGGACTGGAGTTAGAAATGGGTGTGTGCTACCATGTGGGTATTTGGAACTGAAAGTAGGTTCTCTGGAAGAGCAGCCTGTTCTCTTAACTGTTGAGGATCTCTCCTCAAACCCCACCACACCATCTTTTTTGTTTGTTGTTTGTTTGTTTGTTTGTTTGTTTTCCTGACAGGGTCTCTTTGTGTAGCCCTGGCTGTTCTGTTACTCAGTCTGCAGACCAGGCTAAACTGGAACTCAGAGATCTGCCTGCCTCTGCCTCCTGAGTGCTAGGATTAAAAATGTGTGCCACCATGCCTGTCTTCCAGACCCTATTTTTATTTTTCTGTATATTAGTGTTTGTCTGCATGCATGAATGTGCACTCCATGTGTGCTTGCTACTTGTAGAGGCCGAAGAAAAATGTCGGAGCCCCTGAAACTGGAGTTGGAGATGGTTGTGAACTGCCATGAAGGTATTGGGAACTGAGCAAGGATCCTTTCCAAGATCAGCAAATTTAAATGTTGGAAATCAGCATACAATGTAATGGCTTTTATTAAGGATTTCGTACATGTCTCCCACTCTCCGAGGTCCTTATTCACTCACCTTCCACGTTACCCTGACTCAGCTACCCTGCTCTGCTCTGCTCTCCCTTCTATGCTCATCCCCAAATAGTTCTCTCTCATGTCACATACAGTGCATTAGCCTCTCCTTCTCTTTATTAAGACTATCTTTCCAGACAGGGAGGTGGCTCAGTGGATAGTGCACTTGCTGTGCAAGTATGAGGACCTGAGTTCAAATCCTCAGAGTACAGGTGAAGTCATGCCCAGTAGAGTGCATCTGTGCGTCTGTAATCCCACTAGGGCAGAGACAGCAGACTCTCCAGAAGCCTGCATGTCAGCTAGCCTGGCGGCTGCAGCCTAGCAACAAACAACAAAGAGACCTTGCTCCAAATAAGGTGTATGCTAAAGACAGACGCTAGACTACCAGATGTTGTCCTCTGACCTCCAAACATACAGACACATACATACAAAGATCTTTCTCCCCTCATGGTCTCCTTTCTACCTTTATGACTTATGAACACACATATATCTATATTCATACACACATGTAAATACCATTTGTCTTTTTTTAATTAATCATTTGTATGTGTGCATGCATGTGGCACAGCACACATGTCAGAGTCAGCAATTAACTGGTGGGAGTTGGCTCCCAAGATTGGATTCAGGCAGTCAGCCCGTGGCAAGTGCCCTCACGTGCTAAGCCAGCATTCCAGCTCAGTATTTGTTTCTGTATCTTATTTTACTTAACATAGTGATTTCTGATTCCATTTATTTTTCTGCAAATGTGATTATTTCATTTTTCTTTATGTCTGAATTAAATTGTATTATATATGTAACTTTTTTTTTTTTTGGCTTTTCAAGACTGGGTTTCTCTGTATTGCCCTGGCTGTCCTGTAGACCAGGCTGTCCTCAAACTCAGAAATCAGCCTGCCTCTGCCTCCCAAGTGCTACCACTGCCCGGCTATTTTCTTTTATCCATTCCTCTGTTGATGAACATCTAGACTGGTTCCATTTCTTAGCTATTTTAAATAGTTAGCAAAGCTGGGTGTGATGGTGCATAGCTTTAATCTTAGCACTAGGCAGAGGCAGGTGCATCTTTGAGTTCCATGGCTATGTTGTACCCAGATTGTAAAAACCCCAAAGAGGAATCACAACCCACTGTAATCGCATGAGAGTCTTTATTCAAGCTCCAGCTTGGACCACCGACCGTCCTGATGGGACAGGAAAGAGGGTGAACCTGCAAGTCTAAGTGAAGGGGGTTTATAAAGGGAAAAACCTCAAGTGAGGTTTTCAAGCCTTGGATTACATGAGAGGGTAAAGGGACGCTGTCCTTCAAACCTGATGATGTTTGTTCAGACAGCAGGGCTGAACCATGCAGTGGAAAGGGACCTTCCTGACCTGGGGAAAGTAACTTGTGCCATCAGAAGCTGGTGTAATTTACAACTGGCCACAGCTGTGTAAGAACACGTAATTGTCTCTTTTTCATAGTCCAAGACTGGGCTATTATCATTTCAAGGGTATTGACTTCTGTTTCTTTCAAGGGCAGGAGCCATCTGCAACGGAGAATGTTGGTTGTTAATCAAAAGGGGGTGTGAGTTTCAGTGATGGGGAGGCTAGGGCATGCTGCTTTTCATCTGTTCCCAAGGCTGGCATTTGCTGACCCCCCGCCCCGCCCCCGTGGGCGGGGTGCTAACTGCTTTGGCTCTGCGCAGGGTCAGGAGAGTGGAGGATTTGATGTGCAGGTATCTCCTGTCTCTTCAGCTACATAGTGAGACTCTGTCTCAAAAAAATAAATCCCTGGATGGTGACAGAAATAGAACCCTGAAGCATATGCTGTTCAAAAAGAACATCTCTCAAATAAAAACAGAAGAGACATCCAAACTAATTGGTGTTTATATTGCAAGGCAGGCATGAAAGCAACATGGAAAAGCAAGGCAGTATGACTCATTAACTGCCCAGTCAATTACACCAAACAGTTTAGGAGCCAGATGTGAAAATATATTTAAAAGAAAAATAGAATTTACTAGTGAAGGTCACCGGCATTTGGAGGCCACAGGAGAGTCTCAGGCATCATGCTCACCCACACCAACCCCCTCTCTGCCCTGGAGCTCCCTGCCTGGGCCTGCCTGGCTGCCTGGTGTC
Organism: Tokudaia tokunoshimensis; assembly: GCA_036184795.1. Classification (NCBI taxonomy): domain Eukaryota; kingdom Metazoa; phylum Chordata; class Mammalia; order Rodentia; family Muridae; genus Tokudaia; species Tokudaia tokunoshimensis. The sequence goes on from BTHU01000004.1 coordinate 127,338,063, forward strand.
CCTGGCATTCTCCTGTCTCTGCTCCTGCAGAACTGGGATACAGGAGCACTGGATTCTGGGTAGAGCTCAGTCCTTTTGCCTATTTATTTAAACTTTTTTTTAAAGATTTATTTATTTATTTTATGTATATGAGTACACTGTAGCTGTGCAGATGGTTGTGAGCCTTCGTGTGGTTGCTGCGAATTGAATTTAGGACCTCTGCTCACTCCAGCTCAAAGATTTACTTATTATAAATAAGTACACTGTAGCTGTCTTCAGACACTCCAGAAGAGGTCACCAGATCCCATTACGGGTGGTTGTGAGCCACCATGTGGTTGCTGGGATTTGAACTCAGGACCTTTGGAAGAGCAGTCAGTGCTCTTAACCACTGAGCCATCTCTCCAGCCCCCTTATTTAAACTTTAAAAAAAAGATTTATTTATTTTTATTCTGTGTGTGTGTGTGTGTGTGTGTGTGTGTGTGTGTGTGTGTGCGCACGTGTGCATACGTGCCACCTATGTGCCCGGTGCCCTCAGAGCCTGAAGAAGGTGTCAAATCCCCTGTCCATGACACTTGTGCTCACCAGTGGATGCTAAGCCCAGAGTCCAGGTTCTTTGTAAGCGCAGCAAGTACTCTGAACTGATGAGCCAAGGAGCCTTCACCCCAGCTCCAAGAGGTCCTCATTCGTGTGCAGCAAGCACCTTAGGGATTGAGTTGTCAGACTTATTTATTGTATTTATTTATTTATTTTTGAGACAATAAATTCAAATGGTCCACTGTCCTCAGTCCCCAAAGTCGCAAGGACAACAGGTTATTACACTCAGCTTTGTTGATTTCCTTTCTTGCTTTTTTCCTCTGTTCCTTTTGTTCCTTTGATTGTTTGGAGACAAGATCTTACTAAGTAGCCCTGAGTGGCCTTGAACTTACACTATGTAGACCAAGATGGTCTCAGTGTGCAGATGTCCTCATGCCCCTTAATGCTGAGACTATAGGTATATGGGCTATACTTGGCTATCTTTTGTTTGTTTCTCCTTTTAATAACATAAATGTTCATTTGAAATTCTGGGTATTTCAGTCTTTATTAGTCTAACTTTAAAATTTCTTCTGATATTAAAAGTATCACATATACGAGTGGGGCCTTGGTCTGTGACATAAAATGTCTTTAGTATGCTCGAGGCTCCGGGTTCAGTCCTGAGCATACACTCACAGAAAGACTGTTTATAAATGGAATTCATGTTATTGCTGCCTCTAAGTATGTTATCTTTTTTTTCCATTGTCATCAATTCTTAGGGAGTGGCCAGGTTCTATAGGTCAAGGAAAAAACACTTGGTGACCACCCAGACAGAACACAAGTGTGTGCTGGACTCCTGCCGCTCTCTGGAAGCTGAGGGCTTTCGAGTCACTTACCTCCCAGTGCAGAAGAGTGGGATCATTGACTTAAAGGTAGGAGTGCCACCAGGCATGAGGGACAGAATGGGCAGAGCCTGCCTCCATCCTATAAGTCTGTCTCTCCAGCTTTTGGTGAGAGTGGAGCATGGCTTAGGCCTGGCAGAGAAGATGGTGTTCTTTATGTGTGCACTGTTCTCCGGAGAAAGCGTGCCTCTCAGTGGTTTTGGTGATCCTGGTTTGTATGAGAGCTACTGGACATGCGTGTAGGATGTCAGGGACTTACATTACAGGAGAACTCTGGCCTCTTTCTTCCCTGCGTTGATGTTTCCTATCACCCTATGAAGGAAGCAGGCTGACTGGAGGTGTAGCTCAGTGGTAGAGTTCTTGAATAGTATGCACAAGGTTGTGGGCTTGATCCCCAGAACTGCAAAAGCCAACATGATAGTATAGGCTAGATATGGGGGACTCACTCTTAAACTCAGTGTACTGACTGGAGGCTCAAACAAGAGGATTGCCAGAGTCTGGGGATAGCCTGGGCTCCAGAGTGAGAGCCTATCTAAAAGAAAAGGCTTGAGTATAGGTTTCTGTACTTGTCCATGTCTGTACTCATGCGATTACACTGCTCTTGGGTTTTTTTTTTTTTTTTTGGTTTTTCGAGACAGGTTTTCTCTGCGTAGCCCTGGCTGTCCTGGAACTCACTTTGTAGACCAGGCTGGCCTCGAACTCAGAAATCCACCTGCCTCTGCCTCCCAAGTGCTGGGATTAAAGGCGTGCGCCACCACTGCCCGGCTGATTACACTGCTCTTATTGCTGTCGCTTTGTAGCGGCTTGGAATCAGCTTTTGTTTATTTGGTCTAGTTAGGGTCTCATGTAAGCTTTTTGTGTTTTGTGTTTTGGTTTATATTTTTGTCTTTGAAACAGTGTTTCAGGACTCTCATGCTGTCCTGAAGTGGCTATACAGACTTGAGTGACCCTGAAGTCCTGATCCTCCTTACTCAATCTCTTAAGTATTGGCATTGCAGTCTTGGGATGCAATACCTACCCACAGAGGTTTTCTTTCTCCTTTTAGAATTTTTTCATGTGTGCCTGGGTGTTACAGGTGGTTATGAGTGTGGGTGCTGGGAGTTCAACTCAGGGCTTCTACAGCAGCAGCAATTGCTATTAACCACTGAGCCATCTCTTCAGCCCATATTTCCTTTTTAAAGATTTACCTATTTATGAGTACTCTATTTACATGTATGACTATGACAGAGAAGGCCTCAGATCCCATTCTACATGGTTGTGAACCACCATGTGGGTGCTGGGAATTGAACCCAGGGATTCTGGATGAGCAGTCAGTGCTCTTAACAGCTGAGCCATCTCTCCAGCCCCCACATTTTTTTTTTTTTATGAAGGTCTCAAGTTGCCCGGGCTGGCATTGAATTCACGTTCTTCCTGCCTGTACCTCCTATGATCTGGGATTATGTACATGTGCTACCATGCCTGACCTTTTTTATAACTTTTATTTTTTGTGTTTGGGTGTTGTGCCTGCAAGCACGTCTGTGCCTGGTATCCTTGGAGACTAGAAAAGAGTGTCCAATACCCTGGACCTGGAGTTACAGACAGCTGTGATCCTCCGTGGTGTGCTAGGGATGAACCGTGGGTCCTCGGATGAGCAGGCAGGCTCACAGCCTCTGAGGCTCGCCTGCAGCCTCCCGTGTTGTCCTGTGTCTGCTGTTACTGTTTGTGGTTAAACGGCAGTGCTAGGGAATGAGCTCAGAACCTCACACACACTCCATGCCCCTACTGCTGACATGCTTAGATAGGGTTGGGGGGAGGCCCTGGTGCAGATTTAAGGTTGTCCTCATTCTCATTCATATAGCCGTCTCTTGGCATCATATAGACTCCTTACTCCTACATTCTTAGGAACTAGAGGCTGCCATCCAGCCAGACACCAGCCTGGTCTCCATTATGACTGTGAACAATGAGATTGGAGTAAAGCAACCGATTGCAGAAATAGGTGAGTATGGTAGGTTCACCTGATCCTCGTCACCCCGGGATTCACGGAAGGAGCAGGGACACAGAGTTCTGACACCAAGGCCCAATGGGCCAGTGGGAGGAGCCCCATGCCTCACTGGCCCACACTGTGGCCGCTGGCCCGCATTCTGGCCGCTCCCGCTTGAGTTTTAGATTTAGGGTTGTGAGCCTTTCGTATCTCTTGTTGTTGCTGCTGCTGCTGCTGTTACATTTTATGTCAGGGTTTGCTCCAAATGACAACGAGATAATAAGAAAAAGTCTTATGTCCTTTTTCTCTCTTAAATAAAAAGATATTTAAAAGGAGATGTTACATTCGCAAAGTCTAGGGTTAATGAGGTGGTATGAAGAATCTTGGCAATCAAAATGTCATATGTATTTGTGGTTTGCCCTTGATCTTTTTTTCTTTTTAAGATTTATTTATTTATTATATTTACATGTAAGTACACTGTAGCTGTCTTCAGACACCAGAAGAAGGCATCAAATCTCTTTATGGATAGCTGTGAGCCACCATTTGGGTACTGGGATTTGAACTCATGACCTTTGGAAGAGCAGTTGGTGCTCTTACCCACTGAGCCATCTCTCCAGGCCCATGCCCTTGATCTCTAGAGTAATAGCAAAGAGTGTGGGTGTTGGGAGGGAGCTAGGGAAGGAGAGTGAGGGGAAGGGGAAGATGGGCAGGCAAGAGTAAGAAAGGAACCAGGCAGTGGTGGCACACGGCTTTAATCCTAGCACTTGGGAGCCAGAGGCAGGCAGATTTCTGAGTTCAAGGCCAGCCTGGTCTACAGCGTGAGTTCCAGGACAGCCGAGTAAGAGAGGGCACACACACACACATGTGTACACATATCTGTGTGTATGTGTGTGTATACACACATAATGTATGTATACACAAACATATATACTTATATATATATGTATACGTTATCAGTCACTTAAATTATTCGTGGTGCCTAGCAACATTGCTGTCAGGTTACCTTCACTGTACCATGTGTCTTCCTCTCTGTCATTCCGCAGGGAAGATTTGCAGTTCCAGAAAGGTGTATTTCCATACTGATGCAGCCCAAGCTGTTGGGAAAATCCCACTTGACGTCAATGACATGAAAATTGATCTCATGAGCATCAGTGGTCATAAAATCTATGGCCCTAAAGGTACCAGTCCCTGCCTGTTCTTTCACATTCTCAGCAAATCCTTTGACAGGTACTCAGCACAGTCAAGCCTGTGACTGCACTCTGAGAAGGTTGTACATTCAGAGTAGCCTGGACTGTGGAAGTATCATTCAACAATAGCCAAAAACACTTGCCTCTTTGTAGATACAAACAGCTGCTGTGTATATAGTTGACATTCTTTCTTGATCTTTTCACAATGTCCTTAAAAGAGACATAGGTATTGATTTGGCTGAGGGAACAGGGTTCTGTTAATTCAGGTTTTCACTAGACATATGACATAAATAAAAACAGAACAAAACAGATTTTATTAAGTAGGATGATATTTCTATGTGCCCCTCCATGCTGGCTGCCAAGGGCACTCACAGGCTATGATTAAGTCTTGTGAGCTGTTCCCGTAGCTCTTAACTTAGACTCTACAACGTGACTTGATTGTGATCTCTTCTTTCCCTATTCACTACTCCCGAGGGTCCTGAGACGTAGTCCCACCTGCCTTTGCGTTTGTATTCCTCCCTCCAGTGTCTCGGGCGATGGGGCCGTCGACATGTCTGCTGTGCCTGGGTGGCTTTTTACAGTTTGTCTATTCATTCATAAGGACAGCCATGCTTGCCCTCCACTCTTTTTTACCCAGACTATATATGTTCTGATCTTGCTTTTTCATCTTAACAATAAAACCCAGTGTCAGCCATGGGTCCATATTCTTTAATTCCAATGCCCTGTAGACAAGCCGGTCTCTGTGAGTCTAAGGCCAGTCTGTCTCCATGGTGACTTCCATGTCTACACAGCTAGTCCCTATCTTTAAAAGAAAAAGAAAGGACAGAAGGAAGGGAGGAAGGGAGGGAAGGAGGAAGGAAAGAAATTTCCTCTTGATTCCATACTGAGTCCTAGGTCTCCCTGGAATACGTGGGACTCTAAAGAGAAAGCTGAGGCTCAGGAAAGTGTACAGAGTTGGCGAGGCCTCCGTCCTTCCCTTGCTTTCTTTAGGCTTTTGTACTTTCCCCAAGGCTGGCTTCCCTCCCCAGTGCTGTGCTGTGGGCCTGACCTCCCCGTTTCCCAGCAGTGTATTTTAGAGTTTTACAATGACAGCATAAAAGAGTGCCAGTGTCTTCTACAGTTGCTTGGTGTTTCATCGTAGGGACCTTCCATAATGTACTCGACCTTCTCCCAATGGCTGCACCTACATTGTTTCAAGCTCTCTTCAAGACGTATTCATCTTAGGTGGATGAGGGCTTTGCCTGCATGCATCTGAGTAGACTGTTTGAGGGCAATGGTGAAGACCAGAAGATGGCACAGAATCCGCCATGTGAGCTGCATATGGGTTCGGGAACTGAACCTGGGTCATTTGCGAGAGCAGCAAACCATTGAGCCATCTCCATCGCCCCGAGTGTGTTTTCCCCTCTTTCTTTTGTTTCCCCTCCCCTTCCTCTTCTTCCTTCTTCTTCCTGAGCCTTATCTTTTATTATTGGGGAGTTTTCTGATTATTTTTATTGTGTGGAGTAAGTACAGGTGCCTGCAAAGTCCCCAAGCGAAGGGTCCTGGGTCTCCTGAGATTTAGTTCTAAGCAGTTGTGAGCCCTGTGACATGGGTGCTGGGAACCACACACGGATAGTCTTTAAGAGCAGTATGAACTTGTTCCTACTGGCCATCTCTGGCTACTTTCTGGTCCTTTGCTCTTAAGAATAGTCCTCTGTTGTAGGCTGTCAGGTTGTCCTGCATAGGGATCTGCTTGAAATGATTTTGGTCATTAATATATGATATACCTGCAGTAACATCATTGTGCTGAGTACTTTTGCTACAAATGATGCTTTTTCCACCAGGCAGTGGCAGCGCATGCCGTTAATCCCAGCACTTGGGAGGCAGAGGCAGGCAGATTTCTGAGTTTGAGGCCAGCCCGGTCTACAGAGTGAGTTCCAGGACAGAGAAACCCTGTCTCGAAAAACCAAAAAAAAAAAATTATATATGCTTTTTCCATTTCTTCTTTTCCTTCCTTTTTTTTAAATTTATTTATTTTTTTTTTTTTTTTGGTTTTTTCGAGACAGGTTTTCTCTCTGTAGACCAGGCTGGCCTCGAACTCAGAAATCTGCCTGCCTCTGCCTCCCAAGTGCTGGGATTAAAGGTGTGCGCCACCACTGCCCGGCCCTTCCATTTTTTTTTAATTTAGAAAAAGTTAACTATAGAACTTGAAATATTTTAATTTTTTTTTTTAGAATGTAGTATTTTGTTTCATTGTGTTTCTCTATTTTTCTAACAACTTTTCTTTCCCAAGGGGTTGGTGCTATCTATATCCGCCGTAGACCCCGGGTACGTGTGGAGGCCCTACAGAGTGGAGGTGGGCAGGAGCGGGGCATGCGGTCTGGGACAGTGCCCACACCCTTGGTGGTGGGGCTGGGAGCTGCATGTGAATTGGCACAACAAGAAATGGAGGTAAGTATTGGGGAGAGCAGTAACACCCCTCCCCCCAGCACTCCCCTTACGCAGGGTCTCCATTTAGTGACATAGTAGCATAAACGAGTCTGATCTCTGATGGAAGAGGAAGTCTAAGGAAATCCTGCCTTTGAGCACCTGGCCTTCTATGCTTGTAACCCTAGTTGCCTTGGAGGCTAAGACAGGAGTATAATTTTCAATTCAAGGCCATCCTGGGCTACATAGCAAAGCCCTGGATCAAAATAAAAAGTAAAGGGCTGGATCAGTAGTAGAGTACTTGCCTAGGATGTGCAAGACCTTGGGTTCAGTCCTTGGAAGTAAACATAAAATGTACGTGCGTACACACAAAATTAAAGCCTGCTTTGTCAAGGAACCGCAGCCCCTTGTTCTGAAAGAGGATTCAAAACCCAGACATGCCCTGCTTGTAGTTAACAGTCCGTTTTTCTGTATGTTGTTGGCACCCTGTGTTCAGCTCCTAAGCACCTTTTATACTCAAGACAGTAAGCCCAGTGCTGAAGATAGAGTGGTCTCCACACACAGCAGGTCAACAGCAGGGCCTGTGCTACTACCCATCATCACTCTGGGTAGGGAGAGGGGCTTCTGGAGTTCGTGATACTGAGCCAGCTCATCGCTCGTCACTGCACTTCGTTCTCCCCTGCCTGCCCCTTAGTACGACCATCAGCGGATCTCAAAGTTATCAGAGCGACTGATACAGAAGATAACGGAGAACCTTCCAGATGTGGTGATGAACGGGGACCCGAAGCAGCACTACCCTGGTATGGACGTTCCCTTTCAGTCTTCCTCTGCTTTCCCTTTTGCTTTATTTTATATTTTATTTTATTTTGTTTTGTTTTTTCGAGACAGGGTTTCTCTGTACAGTCATGACTGTCCTAGAACTCACTCTGTAGACCAGGCTGTCCTTGAATGCATAGAGAGCCACCTGCCTCTGCCTACCGAGTGCTGGGATTAAAGACGTGTACCACGATGCCCAGCTCTGTTTTTCTTTTGGTTTTTTTTTTTAAAATTTTTTTTTTTTGTGGGGGTTGTAGCTTTGCTGGGACAGGGACCAGGGGGTGGTGACTGAACTTCCTATATGCGCAGGTTGAAGCTCCGCCCACAAGGTCTTAGGTGGAAGCCCCCACCCCCCACAAGGTCTCCGGGGTTCAAAGTCACTGCTCTACCTGAGACCAGGCTGTCTGTGCACAGATCACCTCCCAACAATCCCCCTCCTGATCTACCTTCTGACAGTTCCTCACCCCATTCTTCTTCTCCTCCCACCCCCATCTCTAAGAGAATGGCTCCATACCCCGCCCCCAAACACATCCTACACCCTGCCAGGCCTCTCCACTCCCTGGGACCAGACCAAGCAGTCCTCTCTCAGCTGTATATGATGATGATTGATAGCTGAAATAAAGGCTAATTTAAGAATTTCTTTCTGGCCTGGAGAGATGGCTTAATGGCTAAGAGTACTGCCTATTCTTCCAGAGGACTTAGGTTCAATTCCCAGCACCTACTTGGTAGCTCATGGCCATGTCTGTTTTTCTTTGTAAATTTTATTTGTTATGTGAGGCTGGAGGATGCCCTCCTTGATACACTTGTGAAGTCACTTCTCTCCTTCCACTCTCCCATAGATTTGAGAGACAGAATTCAGGTCACCAGGCGCGTGCAGCAAGGGCTTTGTCCTGGTGCCCCTCCTTACCTCACCATTCTGTTTTTATTTCTGAAATATATTTTGTAGCTAAAAAAGTTTTTTTTTTTTTGGGCTGTCCTTGTCTCCTTCATGGTAGGTACACTGTACCCCTGAGCTGTCTCCTTCATGGTAGGTACTCCGTACCCCTGAGCTGTCTCCTTCATGGTAGGTACACTGTACCCCTGAGCTGTCTCCTTCATGGTAGGCACACTGTACCCCTGAGCTGTCTCCTTCATGGTAGGTACACTGTACCCCTGAGCTGTCTCCTTCATGGTAGGCACACTGTACCCCTGAGCTGTCTCCTTCATGGTAGGCACACTGTACCCCTGAGCTGTCTCCTTCATGGTAGGCACACTGTACCCCTGAGCTGTCTCCTTCATGGTAGGCACACTGTACCCCTGAACTCTGTCTCCTTCATGATAGGCACACTGTACCCCTGAGCTGTCTCCTTCATGGTAGATACACTGTACCCCTGAGCTGTCTCCTTCATGGTAGGTACACTGTACCCCTGAGCTGTCTCCTTCATGATAGGTACACTGTACCCCTGAGCTGTCTCCTTCATGGTAGGTACACTGTACCCCTGAGCTGTCTCCTTCATGGTAGGCACACTGTACCCCTGAGCTATCTCCTTCATGGTAGGTACACTGTACCCCTGAGCTGTCTCCTTCATGGTAGGCACACTGTACCCCTGAGCTGTCTCCTTCATGGTAGGTACTCCGTACCCCTGAGCTGTCTCCTTCATGGTAGGTACACTGTACCCCTGAGCTGTCTCCTTCATGGTAGGTACACTGTACCCCTGAGCTGTCTCCTTCATGGTAGGTACTCCGTACCCCTGAGCTGTCTCCTTCATGGTAGGTACACTGTACCCCTGATCTCTGTCTCCTTCATGGTAGGTACACTGTACCCCTGAGCTGTCTCCTTCATGGTAGGCACACTGTACCCCTGAGCTGTCTCCTTCATGGTAGGTACACTGTACCCCTGAGCTGTCTCCGTCATGGTAGGTACACTGTACCCCTGAGCTGTCTCCTTCATGGTAGGTACACTGTACCCCGGAGCTGTCTCCTTCATGGTAGGTACACTGTACCCCTGAGCTGTCTCCTTCATGATAGGCACACTGTACCCCTGAGCTGTCTCCTTCATGGTAGGTACACTGTACCCCGGAGCTGTCTCCTTCATGGTAGGTACACTGTACCCCTGAGCTGTCTCCTTCATGGTAGGTACACTGTACCCCTGAGCTGTCTCCTTCATGATAGGCACACTGTACCCCTGAGCTGTCTCCATCATGGTAGGCACACTGTACCCCTGAGCTGTCTCCTTCATGATAGGTACACTGTACCCCTGAGCTTTCTCCTTCATGATAGGCACACTGTACCCCTGAGCTGTCTCCTTCATGGTAGGCACACTGTACCCCTGAGCTGTCTCCTTCATGATAGGTACACTGTACCCCTGAGCTGTCTCCTTCATGGTAGGTACACTGTACCCCTGAACTGTCTCCTTCATGGTAGGTACACTGTACCCCTGAGCTGTCTCCTTCATGGTAGGTACACTGTACCCCTGAGCTGTCTCCTTCATGGTAGGTACACTATACCCCTGAACTGTCTCCTTCATGATAGGTACACTGTACCCCTGAGCTGTCTCCTTCATGGTAGGTACACTGTACCCCTGAACTGTCTCCTTCATGGTAGGTACACTGTACCCCTGAGCTGTCTCCTTCATGGTAGGTACACTGTACCCCTGAGCCGTCTCCTTCATGGTAGGTACACTGTACCCCTGAGCTGTCTCCTTCATGGTAGGTACACTGTACCCCTGAGCTGTCTCCTTCATGGTAGGTACACTGTACCCCTGAACTGTCTCCTTCATGGTAGGTACACTGTACCCCTGAGCTGTCTCCTTCATGGTAGGTACACTGTACCCCTGAGCTGTCTCCTTCATGGTAGGTACACTGTACCCCTGAGCTGTCTCCTTCATGGTAGGTACACTGTACCCCTGAGCTGTCTCCTTCATGGTAGGTACACTGTACCCCTGAGCTGTCTCCTTCATGGTAGGTACACTGTACCCCTGAGCTGTCTCCTTCATGGTAGGCACACTGTACCCCTGAGCTGTCTCCTTCATGGTAGGCACACTGTACCCCTGAGCTGTCTCCTTCATGGTAGGCACACTGTACCCCTGAACTCTGTCTCCTTCATGAAAGGCACACTGTACCCCTGAGCTGTCTCCTTCATGGTAGATACACTGTACCCCTGAGCTGTCTCCTTCATGGTAGGTACACTGTACCCCTGAGCTGTCTCCTTCATGATAGGTACACTGTACCCCTGAGCTGTCTCCTTCATGGTAGGTACACTGTACCCCTGAGCTGTCTCCTTCATGGTAGGCACACTGTACCCCTGAGCTATCTCCTTCATGGTAGGTACACTGTACCCCTGAGCTGTCTCCTTCATGGTAGGCACACTGTACCCCTGAGCTGTCTCCTTCATGGTAGGTACTCCGTACCCCTGAGCTGTCTCCTTCATGGTAGGTACACTGTACCCCTGAGCTGTCTCCTTCATGGTAGGTACACTGTACCCCTGAGCTGTCTCCTTCATGGTAGGTACTCCGTACCCCTGAGCTGTCTCCTTCATGGTAGGTACACTGTACCCCTGATCTCTGTCTCCTTCATGGTAGGTACACTGTACCCCTGAGCTGTCTCCTTCATGGTAGGCACACTGTACCCCTGAGCTGTCTCCTTCATGGTAGGTACACTGTACCCCTGAGCTGTCTCCGTCATGGTAGGTACACTGTACCCCTGAGCTGTCTCCTTCATGGTAGGTACACTGTACCCCGGAGCTGTCTCCTTAATAGTAGGTACACTGTACCCCTGAGCTGTCTCCTTCATGATAGGCACACTGTACCCCTGAGCTGTCTCCTTCATGGTAGGTACACTGTACCCCGGAGCAGTCTCCTTCATGGTAGGTACACTGTACCCCTGAGCTGTCTCCTTCATGGTAGGTACACTGTACCCCTGAGCTGTCTCCTTCATGATAGGCACACTGTACCCCTGAGCTGTCTCCTTCATGGTAGGCACACTGTACCCCTGAGCTGTCTCCTTCATGATAGGTACACTGTACCCCTGAGCTTTCTCCTTCATGATAGGCACACTGTACCCCTGAGCTGTCTCCTTCATGGTAGGCACACTGTACCCCTGAGCTGTCTCCTTCATGGTAGGCACACTGTACCCCTGAGCTGTCTCCTTCATGGTAGGCACACTGTACCCCTGAGCTGTCTCCTTCATGGTAGGTACACTGTACCCCTGAGCTGTCTCCTTCATGGTAGGCACACTGTACCCCTGAGCTGTCTCCTTCATGGTAGGCACACTGTACCCCTGAGCTGTCTCCTTCATGATAGGTACACTGTACCCCTGAGCTGTCTCCTTCATGGTAGGTACACTGTACCCCTGAACTGTCTCCTTCATGGTAGGTACACTGTACCCCTGAGCTGTCTCCTTCATGGTAGGTACACTGTACCCCTGAGCTGTCTCCTTCATGGTAGGTACACTGTACCCCTGAACTGTCTCCTTCATGATAGGTACACTGTACCCCTGAGCTGTCTCCTTCATGGTAGGTACACTGTACCCCTGAACTGTCTCCTTCATGGTAGGTATACTGTACCCCTGAGCTGTCTCCTTCATGGTAGGTACACTGTACCCCTGAGCTGTCTCCTTCATGGTAGGTACACTGTACCCCTGAGCTGTCTCCTTCATGGTAGGTACACTGTACCCCTGAGCTGTCTCCTTCATGGTAGGTACACTGTACCCCTGAGCTGTCTCCTTCATGGTAGGTACACTGTACCCCTGAGCTGTCTCCTTCATGGTAGGTACACTGTACCCCTGAGCTGTCTCCTTCATGGTAGGTACACTGTACCCCTGAGCTGTCTCCTTCATGATAGGTACACTGTACCCCTGAACTCTGTCTCCTTCATGGTAGGCACACTGTACCCCTGAGCTGTCTCCTTCATGATAGGTACACTGTGCCCCTGAGCTGTCTCCTTCATGGTAGGTACACTGTACCCCTGAACTCTGTCTCCTTCTTGGTAGGTACACTGTACCCCTGAGCTGTCTCCTTCATGGTAGGTACACTGTACCCCTGAACTGTCTCCTTCATGGTAGGTACACTGTACCCCTGAGCTGTCTCCTTCATGGTAGGTACACTGTACCCCTGAGCTGTCTCCTTCATGGTAGGTACACTGTACCCCTGAACTGTCTCCTTCATGATAGGTACACTGTACCCCTGAGCTGTCTCCTTCATGGTAGGTACACTGTACCCCTGAACTGTCTCCTTCATGGTAGGTATACTGTACCCCTGAGCTGTCTCCTTCATGGTAGGTACACTGTACCCCTGAGCTGTCTCCTTCATGGTAGGTACACTGTACCCCTGAGCTGTCTCCTTCATGGTAGGTACACTGTACCCCTGAGCTGTCTCCTTCATGGTAGGTACACTGTACCCCTGAGCTGTCTCCTTCATGGTAGGTACACTGTACCCCTGAGCTGTCTCCTTCATGGTAGGTACACTGTACCCCTGAGCTGTCTCCTTCATGGTAGGTACACTGTACCCCTGAGCTGTCTCCTTCATGATAGGTACACTGTACCCCTGAACTCTGTCTCCTTCATGGTAGGCACACTGTACCCCTGAGCTGTCTCCTTCATGATAGGTACACTGTGCCCCTGAGCTGTCTCCTTCATGGTAGGTACACTGTACCCCTGAACTCTGTCTCCTTCTTGGTAGGTACACTGTACCCCTGAGCTGTCTCCTTCATGGTAGGTACACTGTACCCCTGAACTGTCTCCTTCATGGTAGGTACACTGTACCCCTGAGCTGTCTCCTTCATGGTAGGTACACTGTACCCCTGAGCTGTCTCCTTCATGGTAGGTACACTGTACCCCTGAGCTGTCTCCTTCATGGTAGGTACACTGTACCCCTGAGCTGTCTCCTTCATGGTAGGTACACTGTACCCCTGAGCTGTCTCCTTCATGGTAGGTACACTGTACCCCTGAACTCTGTCTCCTTCATGGTAGGTACACTGTACCCCTGAGCTGTCTCCTTCATGGTAGGTATACTGTACCCCTGAGCTGTCTCCTTCATGGTAGGTACACTGTACCCCTGAGCTGTCTCCTTCATGGTAGGTACACTGTACCCCTGAACTGTCTCCTTCATGATAGGTACACTGTACCCCTGAGCTGTCTCCTTCATGGTAGGTACACTGTACCCCTGAACTCTGTCTCCTTCATGGTAGGTACACTGTACCCCTGAGCTGTCTCCTTCATGGTAGGTACACTGTACCCCTGAGCTGTCTCCTTCATGGTAGGTACACTGTACCCCTGAGCTGTCTCCTTCATGGTAGGCACACTGTACCCCTGAGCTGTCTCCTTCATGGTAGGCACACTGTACCCCTGAGCTGTCTCCTTCATGGTAGGTACACTGTACCCCTGAGCTGTCTCCTTCATGGTAGGTACACTGTACCCCTGAACTCTGTCTCCTTCATGGTAGGTACACTGTACCCCTGAGCTGTCTCCTTCATGGTAGGTACACTGTACCCCTGAGCTGTCTCCTTCATGGTAGGTACACTGTACCCCTGAGCTGTCTCCTTCATGGTAGGCACACTGTACCCCTGAGCTGTCTCCTTCATGGTAGGTACACTGTACCCCTGAGCTGTCTCCTTCATGGTAGGTACACTGTACCCCTGAACTCTGTCTCCTTCATGATAGGTACACTGTACCCCTGAGCTGTCTCCTTCATGGTAGGTACACTGTACCCCTGAGCTGTCTCCTTCATGGTAGGTACACTGTACCCCTGAGCTGTCTCCTTCATGGTAGTTACACTGTACCCCTGAGCTGTCTCCTTCATGGTAGGCACACTGTACCCCTGAACTCTGTCTCCTTCATGGTAGGTACACTGTACCCCTGAGCTGTCTCCTTCATGGTAGGTATACTGTACCCCTGAGCTGTCTCCTTCATGATAGGTACACTGTACCCCTGAGCTGTCTCCTTCATGATAGGCACACTGTACCCCTGAGCTGTCTCCTTCATGGTAGGTACACTGAACCCCTAGCTGTCTCCTTCATGGTAGGTACACTGTACCCCTGAGCTGTCTCCTTCATGGTAGGTACACTGTACCCCTGAGTTGTCTCCTTCATGGTAGGTACACTGTACCCCTGAGCTGTCTCCTTCATGGTAGGTACACTGTACCCCTGAGTTGTCTCCTTCATGGTAGGCACACTGTACCCCTGAGCTGTCTCCTTCATGGTAGGTACACTGTACCCCTGAGCTGTCTCCTTCATGATAGGTACACTGTACCCCTGAGCTGTCTCCTTCATGGTTGGCACACTGTACCCCTGAGCTGTCTCCTTCATGGTAGGTACACTGTACCCCTGAGCTGTCTCCTTCATGGTAGGTACTCCGTACCCCTGAGCTCTGTCTCCAGCTCTCAGTTTCCATTCTGGCGGACGCTGAGTCCCAGAGCACCATCGTTCTGTGTTCTTTTCTTCAGGCTGTATCAACCTCTCCTTTGCATATGTGGAAGGGGAGAGCCTGCTGATGGCACTCAAGGACGTTGCCTTGTCCTCGGGGAGGTGAGTTGGATGGCGTAGACCGGCACTGTGGCAGCACTGTTAGCTTGCCTGTCAGGTACCTAGTGTCACTGAGCTTGCTGCTGTGGATGGGACGAGCTCTTGATCACAGTAAAGCTCAGGCGTCAGGCGATGGCCGTGGCAGCTCTCGGTAGAGAGAAATTGGTGACTTATAGGTCCTAGAAGATGTGTCTTTTTTATTTCCTTTTGAGACAAGATCTCCTTATGTAGCCCTGGCCATCCTGAAACGCTCTAAATAGACCAAGATCCTCCTGCCTCTGCCTCCTGAGTGCTGGGATTAAAGGTGTTCACCACTGTGCTTAACTGAAGATGTCTTTTGCAGGGTTGAGCTAACAGTTTGATGTAAGCCACCAAGGGTTTGTCTGTCCTCCAGGCTTACATATTGTATTTTCTGCCCTGGCTACGGAAGGTTCTCTGACTGTTTCCAGGTCCAGTGCGTGGGCTTTTATGTGCTTTCACTCACTGCCAGTGTCCTTAGTCCAGGAAGTTATCTCTAGGGACCAGAGAAGCTGGCTTTATATCTCAGATGTACAGGGCATCATCAAGCCGACGACATTTCCAGGCTATGTTTCTTCTGTCCCTATGGTATTCTTTCAGGGTGTGTCCTGTGGACTAAAAAAAATTTGTCTCCATCCTTAGTGCCTGCACTTCTGCGTCATTGGAGCCCTCTTATGTCCTCAGAGCAATCGGAACCGATGAGGATTTAGCACACTCTTCTATCAGGTCAGTGAGTTCAGCCGCAGAGACAGAGAGAGAGATAGAGAGACAGACAGAGACAGAGAGAGCGCATGGGTGTGAGAATGTGTGTTTGTGAGTGTGTGTATGGGGAATGTTTGTGTGTGTGTGTGTGTGTGTGTGTGTGTGGGCATCTGTGTATGAGTTTCGGGGGCATTTTTCTGTGTGTTTGTATGTGAGAGTAGGTGTGTTTGTGTGTGGCGGGTGTATGTGGGGGGTGTGAGTGGGTGTGGGTGTGGGTATGTTCCTGGTTTGTTAAGGATTTGTCAGAAATTCAGGCTGGTCTTGAACTCTGTCCTGTCTTCACTCCAGAGTGCTGAGATTACAGGAATGTGCTCACCATATCTAGTTTATATAGTTTGGGGTGATTTTACATGATAAGCAAGCACTCTTCCTGCTGAGCTATCTTGGTGAAGATGAAGATGTCTGAGTCCTGTACTCAGCTCCTCTACCCACGAGGTCTAGAGTAGATGTTTCTCAGAAACCTTTGCTCAGAGATGCGGCTCTACCATCTCCTATTTTCCTCCTTTGCTCCAGTAGCTTTCATGATTCCAGTTGACTTCCAGTTGGCTCTGTAGCCAGAGAATGCCCTTGCTTGCTCTGTGTCTACCTCTCAGGGATTGAACCCAGGACTTCATGCGTGCTAAGCAAGAACTCTATCTACTGAACTCCATCTCCAGCCCTTTCTTTATCTTTTATTTAGTATGTCCTCAGTGAGTATTGGTCAAAAAACCAAAAATTGAACCTGCTGCCAGGTGTAGAGATCTTCTCTGTTCTCTCAGGTTTGGCATTGGCCGCTTCACGACAGAGGAGGAGGTGGACTACACCGTGGAGAAGTGCATCCACCACGTGAAGCGTCTTCGAGAAATGAGGTTTGTGCAACTGTATGCAGGTTCCGTGGAAGACACCGTACTGCTGACACCTTTCTTGTCTCTAGACTCTGTTCTTACTGCCAGAAACTCAAGGGTAAAGGGATTGTAGGATGTAAAGATTCCACAAAGCAAGGAAGTAGACCTCCTCAGCTACTTGTTCTTCAGAATATGTTTTAAAAACTAGGTTTTTGTTTATAGCATAGAGGTTGCATCTGTATGGTCAGTAAAGGCCCTGGGTTTGATCCCCAGCCCTGAAAGAACAATGGAAGGCTGAGGTTAAAGATCAGTGGTAGTACCTACCTAGAAGGCTAAAAGCTCAGACCGGGGATCATGCGCATACCGGCATGCCTGACGTTATAGCTCACAGACTGCAGCAGGAAGAGTGTGCCAGTCTTTTCTAAGAAAAACAAAGAGCGTGATCTAGTAACACTGAGGAAAACTGACTGGGGACATGGAAGCCCAAAGCTCAGCAGAAGCCATTGCCTTGTGTGTGCGAGGCTCTGCGTCTCACCTTCAGTGGCAAAAGCAAACAAAGAACTTCTCCCAGCCATCACTCCCACCACCCACAAAGTAAGTCAGGTCGAAGGTCATTACCCACAATCTTCTCAGTAGCATTTCTTGTATAAGAGGGGCGGGTGCTCAGGCCTGAGATTTAAGACATCCTTCCAGGTCAAAACAATAATAGGTAGTCTCCCTGGTTTAGGAAGAGCCTTGGACCAAGCAGGACTTATGAAAGCTGGAAAAGACATGTTTGTCTCTTGTATTGGGGTTCATTAGGGCAAAAGGCAGAGAGGCAGCAAGGACAGGAGGCAAATGATTGCTCAGGGCCTGAGAGGCAGTGTTACCTGCTGCTTCCTGTGTAACCGTCACCCACTCAGTGCCTTTTCTCTTTGGCAGTCCTCTCTGGGAGATGGTGCAGGATGGCATTGACCTCAAGAGCATCAAGTGGACCCAGCATTAGAGGAGAGGGCTGTGCCTTTGTGCTGGCCTGGCTGCTCCGGCCTCACTGATCCAGGCACAGCCGGGAACCTCATTATCTGCAGGTGGCCCACGCTCAGACCAGATCAGAAGGTCTTCAGTGACTTCACCACAGAATGTTTTCAAGTGAGAAATTGAAGGAAGTATCTTTCCTAACCTCGGCTCCTTTGTAGGCACATATTCAGTAGCTCTTCTCTTACCTTGTGTGACCATTCTTATCTGAGGGCCTGTAGGCACTGCCGGCTACTGCCCCGGGGAGTGCCAGGAACAGGAAGAAGGCTCTAGCTTCAAAGACTCTCTGTGAATATTTAAATCATTACTCTTGCTGTTCCCCTGGACTGGCGCCATTACAGACTGGGATAAACAAACTTTATTTTAGCCTTTTTTTTTTTTGTGGCTTTGAAAGACATCTCTTTATATAGACTTAAGCCGAAGAACTGCAAGTTGTATTAAAGTCTCTTTTCCTTTGGGTTCTCATCTTCCTTCCTCTCCTTTGACTTAATATAAGTAGAGCTATCCATGTCCCTCCCATTATTCTCATAATTTTTTTAATGCTCTAAACTTTGTTAATTTGAAGATTGGAGAAATAAATTCCCATTTCCCTCTTATTCCGTGAGTATTTGAGCGTCTGAGGGAGAACTGTGCTTGAGAACTGTGGGGACTTCCTTCCACCTGCCTTTCTTAGAGGACTCAGTCCACTTGCTTCTCATCCAACAATTTAAAGGATTTCCAGGACACATATTTTATCATGGGTATTGGGATGCACAGGTTCATAGGACCAGGAAGGGCTCCCTGTCCTCAGTGAGCTTTTATAACTAGAGGAGAGATAGAAACTCAGAAATTGAGACTGTCAGGAAGCAGAGGCAGGCGGATTTCTGAGTTCAAGGCCACCTTGGTCTACAGAGAGAGTTGCAGGACAGCCAGGGCTACACAGAGAAACCCTTGTCTGGGGGGGGGGGGGAGAAATAGAGACTATTGTACCCGGGACAGCGCTATGGAAAACAAGAGTGTTTCAAGGAAATAGTAGGGAGAACCGTGGTGATCGAGAAGCCGTTCAGGCTCTGTCACACACACCGTGGAGAGCCAGTGCTTGGTGAGCTACATAGAAAGGAGCAGAAAGAGCGTGGGCTAGAAAACCCAGCACAGTGGACTCATATACATAAAGTAAAAAAATAAATCTTTAAAAAAAACAAGCAAACAACTTTTTATTTTAATTTACTATCCATATTTAAAATGTAAAAAGCTGTTGGCAGATCTGTCTGATTTCGTTTTTCAGTTGCCCTTTTCCATGCTTTTTCTCATAGTATTTGCATGTATCCGTGCATGGGAATGCAGGTGCTCCCAGGGCCCAGAGGTACTGGATTCTCTGTAACTGGTAGTCCCTTGTGAGTTCAGTGTGGGTGGGTACTAGAAATCCAACATGAGCCGGGCGGTGGTGGCGCACGCCTTTAATCCTAGCACTTGGGAGGCAGAGGCAGGCGGATTTCTGAGTTCGAGGCCAACCTGGTCTACAGAGCAAGTTCCAGGACAGCCAGGGCTATACAGAGAAACCCTGTCTCGAAAAACCAAAAAAAAAAAAAAAAAAAAAGAAATCCAACATGTTCTCTGGAAGGCAGCAAGTGCTTTTAGGTGGTAAGCCATTTTAAAAAATCGTTTTTTTGTAAAGTCATTTTATGTGTGTGAGTGTATGTATCTATATGCATGCACCTTGTGTGTACCACGTCTCCTCAGAGGTCAGAAGAGAGGTTTGGATCCCCTGGAATTGGAGTTGGATGGTTAGAGCCACCATGATGGTGCTGGAAAGAGCAATAAGTCCTCTTCCCATGGAACCATCTCCCCAGCCCCTAAACATCCAAACAAACTTTATAAGGTTGGGGACCTACCCCAATTGTAGAACACTTGGGCTCTGAGTTCAGTGCCCAGTCCTGCAAACCAACCATAAACATCTTTTTATTTTGAATGATTTCAAATGGGACATGAAGGTGTATACCTCTTATCTTGGTACTTGGGAGGCAGTGGCTAGCAATCTGAGTTCAGTGCCAACCTGGTCTATATTACAAGTTCCAAGCCAGCCAGAACTATATAATGATAGACTGTCCCAAACACAGCAACAAAGACAGTTTGGTGTGATGGTGCATTCCTTTAATGCCCGCTCTCAGGAGGCAAAGGCAGGCAAATCTCAGTGGGTTCAAATCCAATCTGGTCTACAAAGTGAGTTCTAGGACAGTCGGGATTACACAGTGAGTCTTTGTTTCAACCCAAACCAAACCAAATCAAAACAAAACAACACATTTTAAAAATTGTATATAAATTCAGTATGTGTGGGTGTGCATGTACATATCATTCACATGTACATATGGTTCACTCGTGGAGGTTAGAGGACAGTTTACTAGAGTCAGTCCAGCTTTTCCATGGGTTTTTGGGATTGAACTCAGGTAGTCAAGCTTTGTAACTAGTGTTTCTTACCTGCTGAACCAACATGGTTCACTGACCCTGGTTCACGTTTTATGTGTGTGTGTATGTATGTATGTATGTATGCATGCATGCATTTCTGTGATTAAAGATGTGTACCACCATGTCTGGTCCTGGTTTACTTCCTTTTGAGTGTAGTTACTTCAGAGATTATTTGCACAGAGTTCACCTCCTGTTTCCATGCTTACAGGACAAGCCCTTTATCAATAGAGCGAGCTATCCTCCCAGCTCTTCTGTTTTATTTATTCTTTTTTTTAATTTTTTTAAAGATTTATTTTATATATTTGAGTACACTGTAGATGTCTTCATTCATACCAGAAGAGGACATTGGATCCCATCACAGATGGTTGTAAGCCCCCATGTGGTTGCTGGGAATTGAACTCAGGACCTCTGGAAGAGCAGTCAGTTCTCTTAACCACTGAGCCACCTCTCCAGCCCCCCTCTTCTGTTTTAAAAGGAGCATCTCTGTAGACTGAGATGGTCTCAAAGTCGTGACAATTTTCTTCTTGGGCTTTGTCCCATAAGCTTGATGACATGAGCTTAATTCTCAGAACCCAAGTAAAAACCCAAGTAAAAAACAGCTTGAGCCTACATCCCAGTGCTAGGGAGGAGGAAGCCATAGGATCTCTGCAGCTCGCTGACCAGCCAGTAAAACCAAACCGGAAAGCTCCGTCAGTGAGCTTCAGTGAGAGACCTTGTTTTAAAAAATAAGGTGGAGGAGCTGGAGAGATGGCTCAGCAGTTAAGAGCACTGACTGCTCTTCCGAAGGTCCTGAGTTCAATTCCCAGCAACCACATGGTGGCTCACAACCATCTGTAAAGGGATCTGACGCCCTCTTCTGATGTGTCTGAAGACAGCTACAGTGTACGTACATATAAATAAATAAATCTTTAAAAAAAAAATAAGATAGAGGCAGAGGCAGGTGGATTTCTGAGTTCGAGGTCAGTCTGGTCTACAGAGTGAGTTCCAGGACAGCCAGGGCTACACAGAGAAACCCTGTCCTGAAAAACAAAAAAAATTAAAAATTAAAAAAAAAGTTCATAAAAAATAAGGTGGAAAAAGATAAAGGAAGACACCTGACGTTGACTCCTGGCCTCCAAACACATGAGCACATAGGCATACATACTTGCACACACAGCTACATACACAAGAGGTATGGTGGGGTAGCTTAGTTGTAAAGTTGTAAAGACCAGCTGATTCGCACCCAAGCATGCCTGAAGTGCTGGGCTGAATCCTTATTACTTTAGTATCTATAGCTATATATGCACATATGTAAAGGGTAGGTTTCATGTTTCTTTGTTTTTTGTTTTTTTTTTTTGAGACAGGATGCTACTATATAACCCTGGCTTCCCTGTAACTTGCTATATAGACCAGGCCTCTGCCTCCCTAAGTGGTGTGTGTTTGGAATATACACACACATATACACACATGTATATGAAATATATAGGTCTGTAGGTTTGCTTTTATTACTATTATTATATCTGGAATGGAGTCCAGAAATGGAAGGTACACCTGGGACTTAGATCTTGAGTCCAGAAGACACAAGTTTTGATCCAGATCTTTTTTTTTTTTTTTTTTTTTTTTGGTTTTTCGAGACAGGGTTTCTCTGTGTAGCCCTGGATGTCCTGGAACTCACTCACTCTGTAGACCAGGCTGGTCTCCAACTCAGAAATCCACCTGCCTCTGCCTCCCAAGTGCTGGGATTAAAGGCGTGCGCCACCACTGCCCGGCCAGATCTTGATGCTGGAACACACACATACTTTTTTTTTTTTTTGGTTTTTCGAGACAGGGTTTCTCTGTGTAGCCCTGGCTGTCCTGGAACTCACTCTGTAGACCAGGCTGGCCTCGAACTCAGAAATCCTCCTGCCTCTGCCTCCCAAGTGCTGGGATTAAAGGCGTGCGCCACCACCGCCCGGCTACACACATACTTTTAATCCAGATCTTGAGGCATACCTTTTATCTGGGCCTCTACCTCATTTCTATGATCTGTATATGCAGAAGAATTCTCAAACAAACGAAAGGAAGGCTACATTGGATCATGGCAAAAGGCAATCTCAGCCACTGAATCAGTTTCCAGACTTGAGCCAGTTTGCAGTCCCAGAATCCCTTGAATGAAGCAGTGGCCAGGTTCCCCTGAGGAACAACCTTGATAAGACACCTAACAGTTTTACTGTTAGTCTTTCTCCAGTTCTTCCTTGGAGGGACCTATGGCCTTTTACAAGGGCAACTGTACGCTGAGGGAAAGGAAATGATCAGGCTTTCGAGGATCTATTGGTTACTGGTTCTGACACTGATCCAAGGAGATCCCAAGAAACATTGTTACCCATCAGTTAAAGTATGAGCATATGGAGACCAGGTGATTACTGGAGTTTTGACTGATGTTTGACCCACAGTAGGTCCAGTAGGTCCCAGAACACATACTGTGGTCATTTCCCCAGTTCCAGAATGTATCAAAGGATAGATATACTTAAAAGTTGGCAGAATTTTGGAATAGGGGTGGGGGTGGGAAACATCCTTGTGAAAACAGGGGCAGGTGGGGGGAGGGGGTATGGGATGTGGAACAGTCAGAGGGGACTTGGAGGGGGATAAAATCTGGAATGTAAAAAAAAAATTAAATTAAAAAAAAAGTCATATTAGTTCCCTGACCTGTGGATTGAGGGCTATTGTGTTTGGAAAGGCAAAACTGTAAGCCTTTAGAGTTGTCTCTGCTAAAGAAAATAATGAATCAAAAGCAGTATCATATTCCTGGAGGAATTACAGAAATTACTGTCATCATCAAGGACGTGAAAGATGCAGGCTTGGTGCTTCCCACCACGTCTCCCTCTTAACTCTCCTATCTGGCCAGTGCAGAAGACGGATTATGGAGAATGACAGTTGACTATCGGAAACTAAATCAGGTAGTAACTCCAATTGCAGCTGCTGTACCAGATATAGTTTCCATACTTGAGTCAATTAATACATCTCCTGGTATCCGGTATGCAGCTATTGATCTGACAAATGACTTCTTCTTAGTGCCTATCCATAATGACTGCTGGAAGCAATTTGCTTTCAGTTGGTGAGGTCAGCAGTATACCTTTACAGTTTTGCCTCAAGAATATATTAACTCTCCTGCCCTGCGTCATAACTTAGTTAGAAGTGATCTTAATCATCTGTCTCTTCCACAAAATATCACATTGGTGCACTATATTGATGACATTAAGCTGATTGGACCATGTGAGCAGAATGTAGCAATCACTTTGCACTCATTTGTAACACATACAGATATCAGAGGATGGGAAATAAATCCAACCAAAATTCAAGGACCATATCTACCTCATTGAAATTCTTAGGAGTCCAGTGGTGTGGGGCATGTAGAGATATTGCTTCTAAGGTGAAGGATAACTTATTGCACCTGGCCATTGCCACCACCAAGAAAGAAGTGTGTTTAGTAGATCTATTTGGATTCTAGAGACAGCACATTCCTCACTTGGGTGTGTTACTCAGGCCCATATACCAAGTGACTCAGAAAGCTACTAGCTTTGTGTGGGACCTGGAACAGGAGAAGGCTCTTCAACAGGTCCAGGCTGCTGTGCAGGCTGCTCTACCACTTGGGCCATGTGGTGATTTGTATATGCTTGGCCCAGGGAGTGGTGCTATTTGGATGTGTGGTCACGTTGGAGTAGGTGTGGCCTTGTTGGAAGAAGTGTTACGGGATGGGGGTGGGGGGTTGAAGCTCTGCCCATGTGGAAGAGTCAGTCTTCTCCTGGTTCTCCTCAGAACAAGATGTAGAACATTCAGTTTTTTCTACAGTACCATGTCTGCCCAGATGCTGCCATACTTCCTTCCATGATGTTAGTGGATTGAACTTCTGGAAATGTAAGCCAGATATAATTAAATGTTGCTCTTATAAGAGTTACCTCAGTCATGGCTTTTGTTCACAGCAGTAAAACCTTAATTAAGGCAAAAGTTGGTATTAGGTGTGGGGTATTGCTGTGATACGCCTGACCATGCTTTCGATGGAAGGAATGTGGATTTTGGGACTTTGGATTTGGGAAGCAGTGGAATGATTTAAGTGGGGCTTACTGGGCTATCCTAGTAGGAATATGGAAGACATTGGTGCTGAGGGTGATTTGAACTGTGTAGATCTGGCCCAAGAGGTTTCAGTGGAGAAGAATTTCAGTATGTGGCCTAGAGACTTTTCCTGTGATATTTTGGTGGAGAATATGGTGCTTCGTGCCCTTTTCTGAAGAGTATACCTGATGCTAAAGTAAAAAGATGAAAATTAATTACATTGACAAAGGAAGTTTCAAAAAAGCTCCACAGAGACTTTGTTCTCTGGGAAAGTCTCATGAAGAACATTTTGAACAAGTTTAGCAAACTTAGAAAGGAAAAAATATAAAATGTGTGGTTCAAGTAATAGAGCGGCACCAGGTAGTGAAACAGAGCTGAATCTTGAGTTCAAGTAGATAAAGAGATTAAGGGACTGGTGACTTCGTGGCAAGATCCCATCCAGCTAAACTTACTGTTTATTCGCTTGCCATTGAACAAAGAATAGTTATATCATATTAGGCATTATTATTACTGGGTTATTGACTTCATTTGAACTTTTATTCTGGCATGAACAACAATCCAGAAATGGAAGAAGACACAGGCTTTTGATCCTGATCTGAAGGCATAGTGGCCATGAAAAGGTTAGGCCCAGGCAAGGAGGTACACACCTTTAATTCTTTTTTTTTTTTTTTGGTTTTTTCGAGACAGGGTTTCTCTGTGTAGCCCTGGCTGTCCTGGAACTCACTTTGTAGACCAGGCTGGCCTCGAACTCAGAAATCCTCCTGCCTCTGCCTCCCAAGTGCTGGGATTAAAGGCGTGCGCCACCACCGCCCGGCTCCTTTAATTCTTTAATTCCAGGAAATAGAGGCAAGAAAATCTCTTTCTCTCCATCTCAGTCTCTTTCTCTCTCATAGACACACACACACACACACACACACACACACACACACGAACACACAATCAAGGGGCAGAGAGTCTGGTGCAGCCCCTTATATAATCAAATACTGGGCCACCAGGAGAGAATGAAAGATATTTTACTTCTTTTTTTGTTTCTTATATTTATTTTCACTTTATTTTTATTAATGTCTCTGTGTGAGTTTGTGCACACTAGTGAAGGTGCCTGCAGAGACCAGAGGAGAGTGTCTGCAGGCTGGAGTTTCCGGAGCTCACAGAGGTCAAGACCTCAGGAAGAGCAGTGTGAGCTTTTAACTTTGAGCCATCTCTCCAGCCCCAAGACGGAATATTTTCAATAGTCAAAAAAAGGATCAAGCTTTTGCTTGGTGGTGCGTTTAATCCTCAAGACAGTTCTGCAGAGTAGGCACTGTTCCCCTACTTTCGTGGGATCTCCAAGAGCCAAAGGAACCTGTACAAAAGCTCTGCAACGAACCTTGGACAATAGCTTCAGGCCTGACCTTGTAAACAGCGATTAAAAAGCCCGGTTTACTACAAATACCTGCAACTTCCCAGGTTCCCCACCCCACCCAAACTAGCAGCGCGCCTGCGTCTCCCACCAGGTGACGTCGCCAGCGGCGCTCCGCCCACCCCGGGAACGCGGAGCGGGCGGGCGGCCATTTTGTGAAGCGGCAGCGGAGGTGTTGGCTGCAGTGGGCTCCGGGAAAGCCGTTCGGGCTGGGGCTGTCGGCCGCAGGGCTGAGGCACTCGCGCGGGGGGTAACTCGGGTCTGGGTTCTGGTGCCGCGCAAGCTCTCCCCGGTAAGACTCCCGCAGCCTCGGAACGGGCGGGGCTGTGCGGGGCTCGAGCCGCCTCCTTGGTGCCTCGGGGCGGGGCCTTCCCAGGCCTCGGAGCCCGCGGCCACGCGCGCCCTACACAAAGGGTCGCGGCAGGGCTGCGGGGGTCCTGGGGGCGCCGCTCACGCTCCGCGGCCTCCGAGGATGCGAGAGGTGGAGTCTGCGTGCCGAAGTGGGAGCGAGGCCTTAGCGGGGACGCCCCGGTGGTCTTGAGAGGGGAAGCGGCCAGCATTGGATGGCCTCGCGGCCTGCGAACTACCGGGTTGGGGGATTGCGATGGAAACGCCTGCCCGCAGAGTGGGGAAGGCTTCGTTGGCTTTAAACGGAAACGAGGTTTTAACTCTCACCTCTGCCCCCGTAGTGAAGAGGTCCCATTGGCCTATGACCTGCAAAAGGGGACTACACTAGGGACACACCTAGTGGGAGGAAGGTGTCCAGGGAGGCTGGGAACTGGTCGCCTTTAGGGCCTATAGGTGCAGGGAGTTGCAGTGAAGTGCTTCCTAGGTCCAGCGCTGAGGAGGGGCTTCCTAAGTGTAGGTAATGGGAGCCACCCTGTAGGTAGGAGAGGCTTGAAGTCTTGGAGAATTGTAGATAGGATAGCTGGTCCTTGATTCCCAAATAGGGAAGGGGCTGCTATCTGCAGCACCTTTACTGCACCTTTGGGAGTTACAGGGAGGAAGGAGGGTGGGTGCCTTAGATAGCTTACTGTCTGAAGGTTGGCGGCGCAACTTTGCAGCCGCGTAAAATAGAAGGGAAGGCATTTAAGGATCTACGGGTTAGTATTGGGGTATGGATTAATGTAGCGGGTTGGGGTGCCCGTGTTAGTAAGTGGGCCCAAGTGTGTGTTTTATAGTGAAAGTTCTAAGGAGTCCCATGTGGTCTTCTCAGGGTTAATTCAAGTGCTGAAGATTCATTCATTCTGGTAGATAAAGTTGAGAATTACAGGCTGTGTTGCAGAAGTATTCTGGGTCCTAAAGCCTTCTTGGCTCCTAGATGCGGAGATGACTGAATGTGTGCAGTTGGCAGGAACCATTTTATTGTGTAAGATTTAAGTTGATGCGAATCTTACTATATAACTTGGTGGGAAAAAACTAGAATGGACGGCAACTGAAGGGAGAGACTATTTCTCCCAGAGCTTTTTGGATAGTTTGAGGTGTAATTTTTGGCAAACTTCAGTCTTAGAAACAAAAATTGTCCGGGACCTTGTTAACCACTGTATATACTGTTAAAGTGCGTTTGCAGTTGGAAAAAACCTTACAAAAATTTTTATTTAAAAAAAAGTGGATATATAAAACTGATGTTCTTGTTTTTGAAACTTGTTGCTTTTGATGAGATGGAGACTTTTGGATTAGTAGAAAGTGATTGTGGAAGAACTGTTCACATAACTTCGAATATAAGTTTTGAAGGAAATGAAATGTTTGTGTTTAGGTGACTTCACAAGTTTGTGCTTAGTGTGTATTGAGTAGTTTATTAAAACGTGTTACATTTTTATATCACCTTATGCTTGATTAAATGTTGGTCACTGGATTGTAATGCGTAATTTTATGTTCAGATCTGTGAACATCCAGCCACTGTGCTGGTTACTGTTCTAGGCTCCTGCAATATATTTTAGGCTTCTTTTACTCTTTTGTGACATGTTGAATGTTTTGATTGACTGTATATTGAACATTTGGGACTTCTTGGTACAGTTTTTAGGTGTAAAACGTCATTATATCATACTTGTGTTTTATACTGTGTGCCAGATGCTAGACCCCACTGCCAGTCGTGATAGTCCCACTTGAGTTTTCAGAGAGCAGCTCCACGGCTTGATTCTTGGAGGTTTGGTTGTTGTTTGTCCCTCGTTGGCCATAGGATCTTGTAGCTTAGGCTGACATTGAACTCTCAAGCTGATGGGGCCACTAATAACAGTTGGCTTTGATAGTAAGTTTGAATAAGTGATTTTTTTTCTGAAAATGTTGTTAGTAATTAGTTGTACATTGTATACTAATTTCTAAATCTCCCCTTAAAATGCAGAGTCCACTTTAAAATCTAAAACCTAGCCTGCAGTATTTTGGGTGTGTGGGTATTTTGCCTGTATTCATGCCTGGTGTCCTCAGAGGCCAGAAGAGGATGTCAAATTCCCTGCAACTGGAGTTAAAGTTGTGAGCTGCCACTTGGGTGCTGGGAGTTGAACATGGATCCTCTGGAAGAGCAGCCAGTGATTTTAACCACTGAGCAGATGCTCCAGCCCTCTAGTCTACATATTTGTAATAAATGCTCATTAAAAACGAATGCTCACTAGAAGTTTTAGGCAGACGAAACAGAAAAACAATTTCACTTGTAGTTCTAGCAGCTTTACTGCCAACCACCTATGTACCTTTGGTTTGCAGACTTTTAAGTTTAAAGCCAGCTTTTAAGACTAAAAGCCGTAGTGAAGGAAGATGTGGTTAGTTAGGCTAGAAGTAATATTTTTATTTTGAAGTATAAATGAATAAAAAGGATATTTTTGTTGGTATCAATAATAACAATATTAATTTTTTTTTTTGGCAGAAGGAAAATATTTACAAATGTCTTGATTTGCTGCCTGAGTACTAAATGAGAAATTAACGTGAACATTCAGCATTATACATTTTATCAGTGTCAGAAAAATGTATTTATAAGGAAGGTCCCAGGATCTGAAGTGTGTTTTATCTGGTGATGTGGGGGGGGGGCAAATTTAAGGGGATGAAGCTGTGATTTCATGATTTCTTGGGTGATGGGGTCACACTGCTGATAACATAGTGCCCATTGTAATAGAGGCTTTGGTGATGGGGTCACACTGCTGATAACATCGTGCCCATTGTAGTAGAGGCTTTGCTGCTAGTCTCCAAGGTGAACGTTTAAGGGGTTGTTGGGATTTTTGTTTCTTTTAGATCTTAAGTGCATAGCTCTGCTTTACCCTGATTCTTGTTAAGTAAAGGTTGATGACTTTACAAAATGAAAATTTACTTTCTCTGTGTTTATTGCCAGATATAAAGAGTGGAAATACTGGAGTTTTAGTTTGTTCCTTTTCTTTGTAACTAAAAGGTTTGTTGATGGACATTTTACTTTGAAGTTTCAAATAATTGGAGTGGCTAGTAAAATAAGTATCTTTTTGGTAACATGCAAATACTTACTGTTTATCTGGTTTCTGTTGTGCTGAAACAGCATCTGTTAGGAAATGAAGTGGAAAATATGCTAAACGAGCAAGCTTGTTGTTTTAGGTCTTCTGAATTATATCTATGGATCAGTGGCCAATTTTCTCCTTGCCTGTTCTTATATTTTATATATAGATAGAATATGTTTATAAGACACTCTCTGTTGTAGTCCAGACCAACCTCAAACTGTTACTCTTTGTCCCTTTGCCCCTTAAATGCTAGCATTATATGTGCAGCATGTCTAGCTATAGTACCTATTTTTATTTTTATATATATATATATATACACACACACACACACTTTTTTTTTTTTTTTTGAGACAGGGTCTCATTGCCTGCCTCTGGCTATCATGGAACAAGGCTTGCCTCAAACTCCAGAGATCTACCTGCCCCTGCCTTCATGCTTGCTTTGGACTTAAAGACACAGCCATATTTGAGTCAATACTTTTTTGAATTGGTTTTTTGAGATAGGATTTCTCCGGGTAGGTCTCGACGTCCTGGTAATCTGTAGATCAGGCTGGCCTTGAATTTAGAGATCTACCTGCCTCTGCCTCCTTGAGTCCTGGGATTAAAGGTGTATCGCCTTCCCCTATCGCCTTTATTTTTTAATAGACTCATTTTAGTCATTGTCCTTCCAAAGTTTACCAGAACTCAGGTGAGTGGGGTAGATTTTTAAGTCTGGGATCCTGTGTTCAGTTAGACTCCAGCTCACATTTTAACAGGAATAAGCAGGAATAAGCAGGCTCTGGGAAAGCGATGCTGCCTCAGTTAGTTTGTGATCTTGGGGCTGGGGAGATGGCTCAGCACTTAAGAACACTGGGTGCTCTTCCAGAGGACCAAGGTTCAATCCCAGAACTTAAATTTAGGCAGCCCACAGCCATCTGTGACATCAGTTCCAGGTGATATGATACCCTCTTTCTGCCTCTGCCAGTGCTGTGTTTGTGTGATGCACAGATATACAGCATCTAGGCAGAACATCCATACCTGTGTAAACACATAATTTTTTTTGTGCTTTAAAACAAAAATGCTGCTGTTTTTAGTTTCCATCTGATTTATTTGTGAAGGAAGAGCTGTGGTTAAAAAAAAGGTGCTGGTATTTAGCTTTGATGTGTACACTTTTCCTTGGTATGGGAATGCTTCTGATGGTGTTTCTTATATGTAGATTCATTCTGTACTGTAAGTTGAACACAAGAATTAAACTATATGTTTGCTGAGATCAGCTGGGCTGTCAACATTTCTTAATGTAATAAGAATTTTCCTTACTGTGAATTCTTTTGAAACCTTGAGTGTGACTGGCTAGCCTAAATTTGTCTTTCTTAGGATGGATGTGGGGTATCTTCTTGTGTCTGAAAGGGAAAAAAGAGTTAGGAAACTCAGTTCTCTAATATGTGGGAGACATGCCCAGGCCCAGACCGTGTGTTTTGTTCCTACTTGGTTTTTCTGCTCTCATTGTATTACATCCTGACTGGATTTGAATTTACTGTATAGTCCATTCTGACTTCGAACCCAGGATCCTCCTGCTTCTTGCCTCCTGAAGCAGCGAGGTTATAGGAATGCAATACTACACCCTGCTATGCCAGACCTTTCAAATTAGAATCTCCAATAGGTGCCAGATGTTTAGCACAAAAATTAACTAGAAAATTACCCTGGCTTTTAGCACCTAGTGCTGACCTTTTATGCAGTTAGAGATAAGTATTGCAATAATTATTTGTTACTTTATTTGAAGCAAACCTTCTGTTTTATATTTTCCGTTGTGACTAGTTATAGAAACTGCTAGATTCAGGTTTTGCTTTTGTTTGTTTTGAAATAGAGTTTCTCTCTGTAGTTGTCGTGGAACTCTATAGACCAGGCTGGCCTCAGACTCAGATCCACGTGCCTCTGCCCGAGTGCTGGGATGAAAGGTGAGTGCCACCACTCCTGGCTCAAAGAACGGAGAGTTTGGCTAGGCTGTGAGATGCTCCATGTGAGTGAAGGGACTTGCCATAAAGCTTGACCATCTTGTTTTGGTCTCTAGAACCCACATGGTGGAAGGAGAGGACTGAGTCTCTAAGTTGTCCTCTGACTTCCACACATATGCTGTGGCTTCTGTGACACACAAATATACTAACTAAATAAATGTAATTAAATGGAGAGTTTAAGAAAATAGCTGGCTAGGTTGTTCAGAAGGTAAAGGCTTTTGCCACTAGTCTGAGTCACCTAAGTTTGGTCCCTGGATCCCACATAAAGGAAGAAAGATTCAACTCTACAGAGTTGTTCTCTTATCTCCACACAGTGCTGTCTGGCACATGTGTGCACATACACATCACCTACATGATTTTTGGACAACATAATAAGGATTAACGTAGTGCTCTGGCCTTTTAAAAGCTTGGTTTTTCGTTGCAATGCTCACTTTTATGTAATAATTTTAAGTTGTTAGAATATTTTTGCTTTGTCCATTAGACAAGTTCAGAATAACACTTGGGATTTTTTAAAATTTGTTTTACTTTTTGGTGATAAAAATTATTACTGTGGCTTACTTGATCTCAAAGAATATTAACAAAGTGTATATCATTCAGATAAGAAGTTCTGTTGCTAATCTTAGTTCCAGACAGGGGCAGGTTTTTTTTCTCTTTTTCAGAATTTAGAAATGACTGTCTCAGGCAGTGGTTTAATGGGGCATGAGGATTCTCAGAATCTTTGTAAAGAAAGAAGTGTACACCTGCAAGCCTAGCGCTCCTCTGGGAAGCTGGGAGATAGAGATAGACCCTGGGGAGTTCACGGGCCAGCCAGCCTGGTGTATTGCAGCCAAAAAAACAAAAAAAGAAGCCCTTTCTTAAGGTGGAGGATGCAAGGACTGAGGCCCAAGATTCTCCTCTGACTTCCACAAGCACACAGATTTTTTTTTTAAATCACTGTTTTTAAAAATGTTGTTACATGCCTATAATGCCAGCATGTGAGACCTTCCCCCAAAACAAGTCTCACCTTTCAGTGGATCACAGTGGCGCATACCTATACCCTAGCCCTTGAGACAGGAGGATCAATAAAGGCCAGCCTCAGCTACTTACTAAGTTTGAGGCTTGTTGAACTGCCTCAGACTTGTCTCCAAAACAAAATCTAGTATATTTGAGCCAGGAGGATCACCAGCCTGATTTAAAAAGTAGAATATGGCTGATAAGATGACTACTTGGTTCCAACCATACGGTGTGAGTTTTTACCCTATGACCCACATGGTAGAGGGTGAGAACCAACTTTTCAGAGATGTCTTCTAACCTCCACATGCATTCTGTGGCCTGTACATACAATAAATTAAAAATAAAATACTGAGCTGAGGGTAGAGCTCAGTAGTAGAAGATTTGCCTAAAATGTGTTAGGTTTATGTTTGGCCTAGGACTACTATACTACACCACCCCCCAGAAAAGGTTAAAAAGTAAAAGTACATTTTAAAATGACCTTTTAAGTATAATTATGGGGCAAGAGAGAGGGCTCAGCAGTTAAGAGCATTGGCTGCTCTTCTAGAGGATTTCAGTTTGTTTCACACACGGTGGCCTACAACTGTCTGTAATAGCAGTCCCAGGGAATTGGAAACTCTCTCTGGCCACTGGGCAAAAACCTGAACACGGAGAGATTAAGGTTAAAAGATAAATATGGTTTATTGTTTGGTGTATATGTTGCTTGTGAATTGTTAATAACTAGCTTGGAAATAATTACCCTGAAAGATAAGTACCCTGCTACCTGTGTGTGCTTTGGAAAGTATCATTATAAATTAAGACATTTGCTGGAAAAATACTTTGTTTTTGAGACAGGGATTTGTTGTTGGCCTTGGTTGGACTTAGAACTTAGTATGTAGCCCAAGCTAGTCCAAGACTTAATAGTAGTGTATCAGCTTCTGCTTCTGGAGTGCTGGGGTTACAGTTGTGCTTTAGATACTCTTTAAGCAAGTTTTTTTGGGGGGTGGGAATTACATTCAAAGAAATCTCAATGTCTTGAGAACCAATAGAATTAGTGCTTAGAGTGTGAACTTGCATTTCAGTTGTGTTTTGTGATCTGTAATAGTATGATGCAGAGGTGATTATTTGAAAGTCATGGCAGTGATGTCTCTGAGTGTCCCACGTTGATGACAGTTGTCCAGGAATGGTTACTGTGCTGCTTCCGAAGTTTGGTGAGAACGTCTTGGTAGGACTTCTGGACTGTGTAGATGTTAAGTGACAAGCAGTTACTGTCTGAAGTTGAGCTTTAGTACTGTTCTTAAGTTTATTTTTTGGCTATTTTGTGGCATATTCTTGATAAAACCTACCTGATAGCGTTTTCTGGATAAAATGGTTTTCAGACTTGAAAGCACCATCAAATTAAGAATATGTTTGGGATTTTGATGTCTCTTTCCTTAAAAAACAAAACAAAACTATACATTCTTTGAAATACTCTGCTTGTTTCAGACTCTTCTTCATAAAGTACAGTTCAGTGTGGCCTGTGCGTGTTGTTTCCTGCATTGATTTTTGCCTCCATTTATTCTCTGTTGCAGTCTAAAAGTTGGTTTTAATTGGTTGCCCACAGGATTGACTTGGCCTCTGCTTCTTAAGAAAATACATCTCTTGTTTTACAAGGTAAGATATTTTGAATAGGTTCATATTTATACAAAATAAAATGCGATACCTTAAACAGTATGAAAACAGTTGTAGTAAACTCTGTGTCCGTGTGTATGTGCGTGTGTTTACTGAGGGATGAGAGTGGGATGAAGAGTTGTTTCCTGAGAGTTTGTTTTATTTGTGTATACATTTCTTATTGCTAGGTAGTGAGCTCGTGCGCCATCTCCCATAGCATTGTGATGGGTGATAGATTTGAGTGCTTCTTGGCATGGTTACTTACAGTCCTAGAAATACAGATGTAGATGTTAGGTAATAGTTTGTACAGCACAAATTTTAGACCTTAGCAATTGAATTTAACCTTTTGTTGGAAGGACCAAGCTGGGTTAAGCTTTGCTTTCAACCAAGTACTTAGTAGCAGGATAACAGATATTTCTTTATATTTTTCCGAACCTAACAACTTTTTCTGCTTAAGATGGGTTTAGGAGTAGATCCTGTACTCGGCTTGTTTTAATCCTCCAGCCCTTTCCTAGCTGGCACTCTTAGGCAGGTTATTAATAATCGGGATGTTTTCATTGGGTTCATTGTACCGACTTTCAGTAAATCTCTTAGCAATATGGCTTAGAAACTTACATGAATGTAATTTAGACTTGTGTTCTTGGGACCATTTTAAGTTCTCATCTTATTAAGTTACAAACTAAAGCATTTTTCCTTTAGGTTTTCAACATCTGGCCTACCTATGATATTACACCCATAGAAAGTGATGAAATGCTGGGCGGTGGTGGCGCACGCCTTTAATCCCAGCGCTTGGGAGGCAGAGGCAGGCGGAGGCAGGCGGATTTCTGAGTTCGAGGCTAGCCTGGTCTATAGAGTGAGTTCCAGGACAGCCAGGGCTACACAGAGAAACCCTGCCTCGAAAAACCAAAAAAAAAAAAAAGAAAGTGATGAAATATTTTTTTGAAGTTGACCATAGTGCCATCATGATTTGCACATAAACATGTTTCTGATTAAGTAAGGAATGTGAATTTGACTCTGTTATGTACTGATATAGTTCTATATTGCAGTGCTAAATAGAGAAGGTCTATTGGTAATGATCTTTGTTGTTTTCTTTTTAATGCTTGTGTGTGTGTGTGCGCGCGCGTGCACGAGTGCTTGTAGGAACTGGCACTTGGAGTGATACACTGTGGAGGTCATAGGGAAGGTTGCAGAAGCCAGTTGTTTTCCTTCTCCCAGGTGAACTCCAGGGATCAAACTCAGGTTACTTGAGCCTTCTTACCAGCCTTATTGTTGACTCTTACAAACCATACCTAAAAAAGCTTTACTCACCCACCCCACCTCCGTCATTCTTGGTACATTTGAAGATTGCTTTTATCTTTGTATATAATTGTAAGAATATGAAATCACTGGTAGAGTTTGCCTAACAAGCACAAAGTTCTGGTTCAATCTGCAGTGTAACATAAATTGGATATGGGGTAGCACATCCCAGCGCTAGGGAGGCAGGAAGAGGATTCTAAACATATAATTTGGCTGTGTTTGATTTATGAAATTTTTTCAGGTGTACTAAACAGTGAGATGAATTTTATTGTTTTAGGCTGCCAAGAGTGGGGGTACACACCCTTAATTCCAGCACTCGAGGTAGAGGCAGAGGAAGGTGGGTCTGTCTGAGTTGGAGGACAGGCTACTTTCTTTAGGGAGTTCCAGAGCTACAAAGTAAGAACATATTTCAGAATAAACAAAAGATAATGGAGATGTGTGTTGAGAAACAAAAGAAAACAAAACAACTATCAAAACCAAACAATATATTTCTATTTTGTATATAGTAATTATAATGTCGATACAATTAGATTTTATTTTATTCATGAATTGGAGTTCATACAGTATTTGACATTGAAGAATTTCTTCCATTTATTTGTGTAAGTGTTAGAGCTTATAGCATAAAACCTTGTTCCTTCTAATGTTCTTATTTGAGAAATTATTAAACCAGATCTCAAGTAATTAAAATTTCCCTGAGCACTTAGAGCCAACTTAATAGGTTTATATTTAAAATTTGATCGATTACATTAGTTTCAAATGATCATTTTTCCAATCCCCAAATTTTGATTCCCATTCTTTTAAAAGTTGTGGAAGCAATTAAAATTGAAATGGTAATGCTGCCAGGTACAACAGCGGCAACAGGAACAACAAACAAGCACAGATAAATGGAAATCTTTTTTTTTAAGATTTATTTATTTATTATATGTAAGTACACTGTATCTGTCTTCGGACATCCCAGAAGAGGGCATCAGATCTCATTACAGATGGCTGTGAGCCACCATGTGGTTGCTGGGATTTGAACTCAGGACCTTCGGAAGAGCAGTCAGTGCTCTTAACCGCTGAGCCATCTCTCCAGCCCAATAAATGGAAATCTTGAAATCAAATTTGGACCTGGGAGAAACTTATTTAAAATTTCTTTTAAAATATTAAAATTATTTTTTTAAAAAACGATTTAATTATGAGTCCTTGAGTGTCTTTGTGTGAGTATATGCATGTGAGTGCAGGTACTTGTGCAAGCCAGAGAAGTTAGATTCCCCTGGAGCTGGAATTAAACAGCAGCTTTAAGCCTTCTGACAGGGTGCTTGGAACTGAACTCAAATTTCCTAGATGAGCAGTTTGACTTTTTAACTGCTGAGCTATTTTACTTTCATTTCATGTGTATGAGTGGCTGCCTACATGTATATGTTTGTACCTGGCAAGGCCAGAAGAAGGTGTTGGAGCCCCTGGAAGTGGAGTAATAGATGGTTGTGAGCCACTACATGGATGTTGGAAACTTAACCTGGGTTCACTGTAGAAACAAGTGATCTTAACCACTGAACCATCACTCCAGGCCCTCTTATTATTTTTCAAACAATCTCATGTAT
Organism: Tokudaia tokunoshimensis; assembly: GCA_036184795.1. Taxonomy (NCBI): domain Eukaryota; kingdom Metazoa; phylum Chordata; class Mammalia; order Rodentia; family Muridae; genus Tokudaia; species Tokudaia tokunoshimensis. The sequence continues at coordinate 127,374,783 of BTHU01000004.1, forward strand.
CTCAGGCTGGCCTTAAATTGGTTATGTAGCCAAGCATGACTTTGAACTGAAAATCCTGTAACTAATAATGATAGGATTACAAGTATATGCCTCCATGTCCAGTTAATGAGTTGCTGGGATTGAACTCAAAGCCTCAAGGATACCATGCAAGCACCAACTACTTTTTGTGTTTTGAGACAGTATCTTACTATATATAGCTCTAGCTGGCCTGGAATTCACTGTAGGCTGTCCTCAGACTCACAGATATCTGCTTGCCTCCTTGGTGCTGGGATTAAAGGTGAATGTCACCACAACCAGATTTGTCTGCCTCTGCCTCCCAAGTGCTGCTATTATTATTTAATAATAATAATAATATAATTTTGCATATATGGATTTTTGCTATGTATATATGTGTACTGTATGTACCTTGGTGCCCATGGAGGACAGGAAAGGGCATTAGATTTCCTGGAACTGAGTTAGAAGTGGTTGTGAGATACTATGAGGATGCTCAGCCCCAAACTGATGCACTCTCTCCCCAAACTGATGCTCAGCCATTTTTCCAGCTGAACCCTATTATTATCATTGTAGTTTTATAATTATTTATTTGTATGTTTTGTGTGTGTGTGTGTGTGTGTGAGTGTGTGTGGAGGGGGGGTAGGAGATTCTCTTCAGTGTATAGGTCCTAGGGATGGAACTTTTCAGCATTTATTAGCAAGTTAAGCCATCTCATTGAGGCCCCCTTTCTCTCCACCTTTTATGTATTTGTTTGTTTATTTGAGACAGATTTTGCTGTATAAAGAGATAGTGAGCAACCAGAGATTCAACAGGAGTTAAGTTGGGTTGGAGACCAAACAGAGAATTAAACACTAATGTATAATCTGTGGTCTTGGTCTTGAATTCAAGCTCCTCCTGCCTTCTTACATACTGGATAATTGATATTCCCTGCCATACTGAGCATCTGTGGTGTTGGGGGTGGATTCTTGAGCTTTATGAGTGCTAGGCAAACATTCTACCAACTGATTTATGTTCCTGACCCCTGTTTTGTTCATTTGTTTGAGACTGAGTCTCACAAAGAAGCCCCCAGTGGCCTGGAGCTCTATAAAGCAGAACGGCTTCAAGCTCACAGAAATTGACCTCCTAAGTACTGGAATTAAAGGCTCTTCCACCATCCCCTGGCCCTAGTTGTCCTTTTTTAAGTAAATCCAGAAAGAGAGAAAAGGAGAGAATGTGTGTGTGCATTTTCACCTGTGAGCCTGTGTGTACAGGCAAAGGCTGGGAGAGGATGTCAGGTCTTCTATCATTCTGTACCTTATTATCATGCACCTTTCATTATACTTGGAACTTAGGCTTTCAGTTGGGGCTTCCAGCTAGGGTTTCAGAACTATGTAGCTATACCCATGTGGATGCTGGGAATAGAACTCCTGTTCTTGTGATTGCACATACAGCAAGTTCTTACCCAGTGAATCATCTGTGCAGCCTCAGATAGTTCTCTTTCTTTTACTAAAACTATGAAACATATTGAAAACTTATACTATGAAATACGGAGTCTGTTATCATTTGAAATTTCTTGTGCTAAGGATTGAATTGGGGATCAGTGTTTGAATGCTAGTCAAACACCTACCACTCTTCTTTTTGAGATATGAACCTACTTTATCATTCGGTATTTGTAATGCAGGAACATTCCAGTTTTCTGTTATTTCTGGTTTTTGAGATTGAGCCTTAAAAAGTATCACTCTGATAACTATGAAATTAAAAAGTTTATATGGAAGATGCTAAATCAGTTTTAAATATTAATTTTGATGCATCATTTGCATGATTCCTCCCATAGATTTTTGCACATTTATTTTAAATCTTACTGACGGCTTAGTGATCTAAATGATGTTTATTGTGACTTTACTGTCCTTAGTTTTTCCTGGATCTTTTGAGTATTAGACTGAACCTCTAACCTCTTTATAACTATTGCCAAAATGAAAGCTTTTAGAAGTTGAAATTGTTCAGATCTTTGAATTATCTAAATTAAAAACATTGTGATAGCTTGAGGGAATGTGGGTTAATGTGGTAGCTGGTCATTCTTGCAACTAAAAATCTTGGTATAATTATAAGGAGTCTGACATGGCCGTTGCCTTTTCTCATCTGCAGGTGTGTGTGGTTTCAGCGCAGCATGGCTGTGGTCATCCGTTTGCAAGGTCTCCCAATTGTGGCGGGGACCATGGACATTCGCCACTTCTTCTCTGGATTGACCATCCCCGATGGGGGCGTGCATATTGTAGGGGGTGAACTGGGTGAGGCTTTCATCGTTTTTGCCACTGATGAAGATGCAAGGCTTGGTATGATGCGCACAGGTGGTACAATTAAAGGGTCAAAAGTAACACTATTACTGAGTAGTAAAACAGAAATGCAGAATATGATTGAACTGAGTCGTAGGCGTTTTGAAACTGCCAACTTAGATATTCCACCAGCAAATGCTAGTAGATCAGGACCGCCGCCTAGCTCAGGGATGAGCAGCAGGGTAAACTTGCCAGCAACAGTACCCAACTTTAATAATCCTTCGCCAAGTGTGGTAACTGCTACCACTTCTGTTCATGAGAGCAACAAAAACATACAGACATTTTCCACAGCCAGCGTAGGAACTGCTCCTCCAAGTATGGGGACTTCTTTTGGGAGTCCAACATTCAGCTCAACCATTCCGAGTACAGCCTCTCCAATGAACACAGTCCCACCACCACCAATTCCTCCAATCCCAGCGATGCCATCTTTGCCACCGCTGCCATCCATTCCCCCAATACCAGTTCCTCCTCCGGTACCAACATTGCCTCCTGTGCCACCTGTTCCTCCCATTCCCCCAGTCCCTTCTGTGCCACCTATGACCACGTTGCCTCCTATGTCAGGCATGCCACCCTTGAATCCACCACCTGTGGCACCTCTACCTGCTGGAATGAATGGCTCTGGAGCGCCTATGGGTCTGAACAATAATCTGAACCCTGTGTTTCTGGGTCCATTAAATCCTGTTAACCCTATACAGGTGAATTCTCAAAGCAGCGTGAAGTCTCTTCCCATCAACCCTGATGATCTGTACGTGAGTGTGCATGGAATGCCCTTTTCTGCAATGGAAAATGATGTCAGAGAGTTTTTCCATGGGCTCCGAGTTGATGCAGTGCATTTGTTAAAAGATCATGTAGGTCGAAATAATGGGAATGGATTGGTTAAGTTTCTCTCCCCTCAAGATACATTTGAAGCTTTGAAACGGAACAGAATGCTGATGATTCAACGCTATGTGGAAGTCAGTCCTGCCACAGAGAGACAGTGGGTAGCTGCTGGAGGTCATATCACTTTTAAGCAAAGTATGGGGCCTTCTGGACAAGCCCACCCTCCTCCACAGACACTTCCAAGGTCAAAATCGCCTAGTGGGCAGAAAAGGTCAAGATCAAGATCACCACATGAGGCTGGTTTTTGTGTTTACTTAAAAGGGCTACCATTTGAAGCAGAAAACAAACATGTCATTGATTTTTTTAAGAAGTTGGATATTGTGGAAGATAGTATTTATATAGCTTATGGACCCAATGGGAAAGCAACTGGTGAAGGCTTTGTAGAATTCAGGAATGATGCTGACTATAAGGCTGCTCTCTGTCGTCATAAACAATACATGGGCAATCGCTTTATTCAAGTTCATCCTATAACTAAGAAAGGTATGCTAGAAAAGATAGATATGATTCGAAAACGACTTCAGAACTTCAGCTACGACCAGAGGGAAATGGTGTTAAATCCAGAGGGGGAAGTCAGTTCTGCCAAAGTCTGTGCCCATATAACAAACATTCCATTCAGCATTACCAAGATGGATGTTCTTCAGTTCCTAGAAGGAATCCCAGTGGATGAGAATGCTGTACATGTTCTTGTTGATAACAATGGGCAAGGTCTAGGGCAAGCATTGGTTCAGTTTAAAACTGAAGATGACGCACATAAATCTGAACACTTACACCGTAAAAAGCTGAATGGGAGAGAAGCTTTTGTTCATATAGTTACCCTAGAAGATATGAGAGAGATTGAGAAAAATCCCCCAGCCCAAGGAAAAAAGGGCCTAAAGATACCTGTTCCAGGTAATCCTGCAGTACCAGTGATACCTAGTGCAGGAATGCCCACTGCTGGAATTCCCACTGCTGGAATACCAGGTGCTGGAATGCCTAGTGCGGGTATACCTGCTGCTGGGATGCCCGGCTCTGGAATGCCTGGTGCCGGAATACCTGGTCCTGGAATACCCGGTCCTGGAATACCTAGTGCCGGAATACCCGGTGCCGGAATACCCGGTGCTGGAATACCCGGTCCCGCAATGCCTGGTCCCGCAATGCCCGGTCCCGCAATGCCCGGTCCCGCAATGCCCGGTCCCGCAATGCCCGGTCCTGCAATGCCCGGTCCCCCAATGCCCGGTCCTGCAATGCCCGGTCCAGCAATACCTGGTGCTGGCATCCCCAGTGCAGGAGGAGAAGAGCATGTCTTCTTGACTGTAGGATCAAAGGAGGCGAATAATGGACCACCATTTAACTTCCCTGGTAATTTTGGTGGGCCCAATGCCTTTGGGCCACCACTCCCCCCTCCAGGATTAGGGGGTGCCTTTGGTGATGTTAGGCCTGTTATGCCTACCGTTGGAAATAGTGGTTTGCCTGGCATAGGACTGGAAGTTCCAGGTTTTGGAGGTGCACCAAATAATATAAGTGGGCCATCAGGATTTGGGGGCATCCCTCAGAACTTTGGAAATGGCCCAGGTAGTTTAAATGCTCCTCCTGGTTTTGGAAGTGGCCCCCCTGGTCTTGGAAGTGTTCCTGGGCATTTGAGTGGGCCTCCAGCCTTTGGACCTGGGCCTGGGCCTGGCCCGATCCATATTGGGGGTCCCCCTGGCTTTGGAGGTAGCTCTGGAAAACCAGGACCTACAATAATTAAGGTGCAGAACATGCCTTTTACTGTATCTATTGATGAAATTTTAGATTTCTTTTATGGTTATCAAGTAATTCCAGGTTCAGTATGCTTAAAATACAATGAAAAAGGTATGCCTACAGGTGAAGCCATGGTGGCCTTTGAATCTCGGGATGAAGCCACAGCTGCTGTCATTGACTTAAATGATAGGCCTATAGGTTCAAGAAAGGTAAAACTCGTTTTAGGGTAGCCATTCACATCAGTTCCTTATTGGGTATATCTTTATTTTGCTGTGATTAATGCATCCAGATTGTTTTCCTAGTAGTTCCAGGTTAGAACCTGTGGATTGTTTCAATTGCAGATAGATTGGTTTCTATAACACAGAGCATTGGTTGGCTGTTTTACAACTCACAGAATAAATATTGCAATTTGTTACAGTAAAGCTATCTGGAGAGAACACAAAAATGATTTTGGCATACAGTAGAGACCATTTGTAATGCTCGATGATCATATAAAGCTTATCAAGGAATCTAGATTGGTTTTCTTTTATACCACATGAGATGAAGAAAATAGAAACGTGAGTAGAGCTCGTGGAGGGGGCTCATGCCAGTGCTGACAATTAGAAGTTGGCTACTTTTGCAATTTGATTTAAAGCTGGACATACTTGCTTTGTTATAGGGTCAAAGCTTTGTCTGAAACTTTCATTTTCTTTTGAATAAAGTCTCTGTATCTGGATCCATTGTATGTACCTTTATTGCTTCTTAGGGCTCTCGCTGTACAGACAGTTCTGCTTCAGTGTTGCCGTTTATTTGCCTGTTTGATTCACTTGTAATAAGTACAATTACTTTGTTAGTTTTCAATTAATTTCTAATATAAAAACCTCCACACTTGTGGTTTGTGCTAAATAACCCTGAACTTTGATTTCTGATATCACACTTATGATTGTGTGAAATGACTTTTACCATAAAAATAAACTATGGAGTCCTCTACTGACATTATTTGGTTTGACTGCCAAGTTTTATTTAGTTTAGGAAGTTTAAAATTTGTTCATATTGTTTGGATGACAATGAAAATCAGAAACCACTTAGTAATCAGTGTTTAGGTGTTTGATTTGAAATCCTTTACTGTGATGGACTAATTTAGCAAATTGTTTTTGTCCCAATTTATGTGAATTTTGGAACAAAGGAATTCGTAGGAAAGAGTATTCTATCTTGGAATATAAAACTGAAATTGAAAGTGGTAGTTTTGTTAGCAGTAGTATTGTAGAATGAAAAATCCCTACGTTGGATCATAGGTTGATGTGTGTTTAATTCTGTTAATTTGGAAGCTTTTTGGTGTCGTTGTTTGATCATGAGCCTGTTCACAAAAATTCTTTATGCAGAGTCTAAGTACAGCTGTCAGAAGAGAGAGGTCACTCTGTGCAATTTATATTCTTTCCTTTTGACTATCAGGACACTAAGATGGAGGGAGTCTTCGGATGACTAAATGTCCTTTCCCTTAAAAGCATTTGGTTTATCACATCTTGTTCACTGACACTTTTTCTAAATTTAAAATGCTTGAAAGCTGTTTCACATTTCACATAACTTACAGAATTGGAGATTGATGATAACGGAAATAAATAGTATCTTCCACATAATGTAGCTTTACTACATTGAGAAGTCTATATTTACTTTTAAAAGAAGCATTTCTCACATACATTATATATTTTTTTATATATATATACATGTATGTATGCATGTATACACACATATACATATGCACACACAAATGTATGTCTGTCTGTCTGTATGTAGTGCCTTTTTTGTGTTCTGAGTGGTACACTGAAGTAAAGTTTCGTCGTGTAATTTTAGAGTTAAGAGTGGCAACAGTCTCTTGCGTGGAAAGTTTGGGAAACCTGTTCACTACTGTAGTCTTGGAGAGACAGTTTGGGGTTGTTTAGGGAAAGAGTTGTGCAGACTTTGAAAAGTGGTTGCCTTGTGAATCACTTGATAACTCACAAACACAATTTGCATGACAGATAGCTACTGCCTCAAAAAGCAATATGTTTATATGTGATGTTCTTTGTTAAGTAATCATTTCTCGTTCCAAAGACAGAGCGAACACTTCAGAACTATTTTGGTCATCTTATTTCAACTGCAGAATATTTTCCCCATTGAAAACTGACTATATTTTAGAAAAAAAATGATTGTTGAAAGGTGAAAATCTTTTATCCTTTCTCACAATTTATTTTGGTTGTATCTTCGTACATGATTATTAAATATTTCATACACTCAATTGCAACTATTTTGTTATTTCTGCATCTTAGATAAATGCTAAAAAGAAAAACCTGGTTCTCACTGTTCATTAAATAAATTAAGAAAATAGTGTTGGTATAGAGAGAATTGTGTTCGGCATTCCCTTTAATCACAACAGAGCTTGTTGTGAAATGTAATTAAATGCTTTTCCCTTTGGAACTTGAGCTTGTATATTTGGGACAGACCTAATTGCCGAGTATATTTTATCTTGTTTGGGCATTGAAGTTTCAGTTTTTATTTTTGTTTTAATAACCATGAAAATGTGTTCTATCAAACTATTCATACCTCTCGTCAGACAAATTTTTTCCAGAATTAGACTTGGTATAGATTTGAGTTCACATAATTTTTTTCATTTGTATGGTATGAAGGCTTTGTAAAGCTTTGCTCAAAGTGTGTTTGTAAACACTGTCAAGGTATTCTCAATTTCATGTGTAAATTTTATTGTCTGTTTTCGGTGACGTTGACATTTATGGAAAAGAATATTTCATTAGTTTTAATTTGTTTCTCCTAAGTTTTTATTAGTGTTTATTTTTCTTTTGGTTTTATAGGAGTAGAGAAACCTACAAATGTATTGTATAAATAAGCAAATTGTAAATTTTTAAATCTGGCACTGGCCAGATTTAGCTCATAAGCATAATTTGGAGGTGTTTTCTGTGTTTATATTAGTCTGGATGTACAATTATTAGTGGCTGTTGTAGGTTTTGTTTTAATGCAACAGTGTTAAGTGAAATGTAGTTCCTGACTTGTTATTTTAAGCCATCAAAGCATTGACAATTAAAGCTGCATTAGGAAATGTCAACCTTACAGATAGTAATGTTCAGTGTAGCTAAGGTCAGTCCCGATCTGCTTGATGAAAATCTAGGTGTACGTACATATCTGGAAGTAAGCACGCACACATGGTTTTAGGTGGAAATGCTCACCTTGCACAAAAATAAGGAAAGAAAAACTAACTCAAACTCCATTTTGCTGAATTCTGTGATTGATGAAGTGTGTAAAAATAAAATGCACTCAGTTTGAAAGCGTTGAGAATATGAGTGAAGAACATAACATGTACAGTGACTCCTAGTCCATGTGTGGGGACGTTTGTGGTGTGATCACTGAGTACCTTTCCTACTCACAATGCCATGTGTAAGTTATTTCACCTCAGCTCTTTTATTGGCAGTGCTGTAGTCCACACTTTTGAAATCAAGCACAGCCAAAGGGCTGTTGACAGTGTGACCACAACATTGCCAGCACATCCTGCTTTGGCATCATTTAGCAATTTTTGTTTCTAAAGAAGAAGTCTTGGATACTGTTCAATAAACTTGTCACAAAATAAAGGCTGATGCTTTAATGCTTTAACTGCACAGTACTTCTTTGAGCTATAATACCACATTTTGGGTTTTTGTTTTTAACTCAAGAAAATATTTTGTGCCTTTGGAAATGTGGATTTGGTGATCTTAGAGGTAACAATTGTTGCTTATAATTGTTGTCTTCTAATGCTGAAGTGTGGAAAGAAGAGGATGCCTTGGGACAGTAGGGAGGAAACTTGATTCTAGGTCAAATCTGTGGTATCTTTGTTTTCAGAATTTCATTTTATTGTGTGTGCTTTGTTAGCTAATGGCTTCGTTATGTGGATTTGGAAAGAACCTGAGGACCAGATACTCCTCCTCACCAGGAGTCTCCAAGGGTCTGGGGACTCTTGTTTTCAAATACTGGTTGCAGTGGAAAAGGGGCAAATGCTTGGAGTAGGTTCTTAATTTCACTCACCAAAAGCTTTGTTTTTGTATCCTATGTGACTGGCTTGAGGTGGGGAGGAGAGGTAGCCAAAACAATGGCTGCTTTGTGACATTGGTGTGCTGGGTTTTGTCCCTTTCACATTTGTTCAACTTAATGAACTTAGTAAACGAAGTTGTCTTAAAGGCTGGGTTTGAGTTGCTAGGATTCGTGGGCTGTGTTTTACAACCAGAGGTCTTGGGAAATGCTTGTAGCTTTTATCTTTATCATGTAAGAATTTAGCTTGTATTTAAATATCCTATTGTATTAGAAAGTCCGAGCAGGCAGTCTGCCACTGAGCTGCATGCCCTGTTTTAGAAGAGCTTAGACTAATTAATACGTAATTCCACATTAGCAACTGAGTGATTTTATTGATTGTATTGCCCAGGCTACTTAGAACTGGATTCAAGAATTCTTCCCACCTTGGCTTGTGGAGTAACTGGACAACAGACACAGGCTACCTAAGTCTTTTTAAATCTGATCAGTGTTGAGGAAGCATTTGCAAAAGGATGGAATGGCATCAGCAGCCCTGTACACATAGATATATATCACACCATCCTCCCCAGAGTATATTTTTTCTTAAGGGGATATGATAGTATCTAAGCTTAAAGCTTTGCCCTTTTGTGTAAAAACTGGTACTTAGTATAAAATCTGATAGGGCATGAAAGCTTCCTTTATAGTAGTTTGAAGAGTACTGTGCTAGCACATTTGCAGTAGGGACAGCTCTGTGGAAAAGCCCCATGTCCTCCAACATAAGCAAGTTCATCTATTAAATACTAATTCTTAGTATGTTCTTCTGGACTTGTGATGTTTTGAGCTACGTTCTGTGTGTTCGAGTCTCAGGCATCCTTAAATTAAGTGTGGCTCCTTTTCTGGATCAACATATGTAACAGTAAGCTGCCAATGCAGTGTGTCGTGCTTTCTACATACCATTCTGCTATTGAAGAGTCCAGGGGAAATGACCCTGATCTAAACATTTCAGCCCCAGGTACAGGACAGCAAGCACTTCAAAAGCACTGAGGCTGTTTAGTAGGGGGAAAATGTCATTAACCATGGTCTTTGATATCTGTTGAGCCTCGGTCCTTTCTCTAATGAAATGTTAGGACATGAAACCCAGCAAATAGTTGCAGAGAAGTAGCGAATGGGACAGTATTAATATTGGCAATTTCATGTCAGACATATAGACTCTGGAACAATTATTTTTTAAGTCCTTTTCAATAATCTGACAACCTACTTTACGTTGGAAGGAGGAAAGACATAAATACAGATGTTGGCATAGCCTGGCTCATGCCAGCCCCTTGATGTTTCAGGTTCTGCTGCCACCACCAGTTTTCTCCTTTGCCTTCTCACATGTAAATAAATCTGGAAACCAGAATGACAATAGTCAGAGCAAACTGTAGCCTCCTAACAGTAAGGGTCATTTACTTAAGTTACATGATTCATAACAAAGAGTAACCATGTTGTGCCTCTACAAACCGGCTGTGGCACTTCCTATGTCCAGCACTCTGGATCGGTCTGGTCTCCATGGCAACTTCCAGACCAGCCAGGGCTAAATAGTGAGACCTTGTCTCAAGAGGGAAAAAGAAAGGCCAAAAGAGCCAAGCCACTTAAATAGCCAAAATACCAGCCTGTGCTGCTGTGCTGCCTGTCCACTACTCCACATGGTAGGTTGCAGATGGAGACTGCATCTGTAATTCCCTTTGGCCATGTGATCTATGAGACCAGTGGCTATAAACTTGCTCAGGTGGTCCTTTTAGCAGATAGACCACTTTGCTTCTTTTATGGAGGAACTCAACTTTGTTGGTCTTCATACACTTATGTTTTCATGTAACTATAGTTTAGCCATAGCTGTATGCCATGCTAACAAATTTTTGGGCAGTCATGTGTGGGGCACAACAGAACTTAATGATGGGAAGGCAAAAATGCCACAGAATCTGAATAAAGGCTCTCCTGGTCTTTATTGATGGTAGACAGTTAACTTGTGTGAAAACAAGTTTGAGGCTATACTATAGTTTCCCTGTTGAAATTTTATTAGTTTTCTAGAACTTTTAAAGGCTAATACTTAAGATCCTCCATGTATACCAACCAAGTGAGTTTTTAAACCGGTGAGTAGGGAAAACCTGCATTATGAACAAAGACTTTGGTCCACCGTGCTGATGAAGCCCCATGCACACTGGATAGACAATGTTTTTGACAATGTTCTGTCCCTGGTGATGCTCAGGAAGATGGTCTGATATTTCCTCACATCCTCCGTGACATATGTATGTTGTAGTAGGGTAGGATGGAAGCAGAAGTTGACTACCCTTAAAGGTAGCTGCTGTAAGCCACTTCTGAGATGAATTTTACCATACATGTGTTTAAAAATTAGTCCTTTGTTGAAATCCCATAAGTTTGGAGTCCTGTAAGTCCTCCATTGTTGTCTCAGTGATAAGGAGATTATGATGGATGTAGACTTCTTTACATCATCTGTATGTAAGGCTAGTTAGTATGTGTAGGCCATGGAGAGAAGTTCACATAGTACAGTAGGGGACTATCTTAAGTGGCTACCTAGCTCTGAGACTGGACTGAACTATAAAATGGGAGCTAGGGACAGAATGGGACAGAAAAATTCCCTTTGGTTCCATTAGTTCTTGTGACCCATGGCTAATGTGTCCTTTGGGCGTTCTGAAAAAGAGGATTCAGATTATTCAGTGGTAAGTGTGTATCGTTTTATGACCCCAGCTATTCCATTTCTTTTGGAAATTGGTATGAGTTTGGCCCTGAAGAGAAACTTAAATGTGTTTGACTTGACTGCTTTGGTGACTTCCCCTCCCTCTTGAGTGCAGTAGAATAGAAGCCCCCACGTTGCTACTCAAAAGAGAGATCTGTCACTGTTCTATTATAGCTTGTGCCCATCCTGCCATTTAAGTCCTAAGTGTCCCACAAGCATAAGGATGAGGAGGAGTGCTAAACCAACACCCAAACGCACACTTGCCGCCATCACTCCCATTTTATTGATAGAGAAGTCTACAATGTTGGGACTTCAGGTATGAGCTATGAACCTACACTACACAACTACAAACAGAATTTTCATGGATGTTCTCATACTTTATAGTTAGCGGGTGTTTTCCCTCATCTGAGGGAGGGAATTCCCAATAGTGGTCATGTGATGGATCCCCAGCCTATTAGGGAAGAGCCTTTCTCAATGCCCCGTGATTTTAGTTCCCCAACTAAAGTAAACATGGGGTAACAAAGCACTACCCAGCAACGAGCGGTAGTGATCAGATGCAGGACCTAAGTGGGCAAATGAGATTTGATAGTTTGATAAAGGATGTGTTCAGAGTCTCTGGGCAGGGAGCAGCTCCATATCCAGTTCTCTCTGGGCTAGGTTTCCTACTATGAAGGGTCGGGAATGGGTGAAATGTGTTTGGCTTTGGCAAGATCTTTGGAGATCCTGGAATTGAATGAGTGGATTTCAGAGTTTTCTGACCATCACAAGGTGGGAACCTGCTGTATTTCCCACTTATGTTCTTATGTGCACACTTTAGGCTTTGCAGTATTGCCAGATTCTTGTGACTCAGGCTTAGAAGAATATGGATCTAAATAAATTTCATCATTTGTAGTTTTAACTTATGAGCATTCCTTTTATTAGATTTGAGTCATGTATGAATAAAGAATGTCACTAGAGTAAGAACCTGGACGTGGTCATGCTGTAGCAGTACCCTTAATAACAACTCTTAAGAGATTGAGGCAAGGGGGATGTGGAGTAATAGGCCAGCCTGCTTTATAGACTGTCTCAAAAGAATTATTTGGGTCAGTGTGTGACCTGTGAGCAATGTCTTTGGAACTGTTTATTTAAATTTGGAGAATTCTAAAGTTGGAGGTAGATTGCAAGGGTAAGAAAAGCACTTGCCTTCCCCATGTCCTGTGCAGAAATGAGATGGGGGAAAAAAAGTGGTGCTGCTGGTGTGCATGGACTGCTCCAATTTTATGGGGGAAGAGCTATTCAGTGGGTGGCTGCGCTTCAGTTGGGAGCCTCTGGAGGATTTCCTGATTGGCCTCCAAGACTCGTCCCAGCATCTGTGAGCTGCTCCATTTTGCCAAGGTAGGCAACGCCAGGTGTGAGCATGACTGAGTTGACTGAAGGGCTGCTGCTGCTACAGAGACTGACCTACTTGTGTGCCCTGCCACTTCTGTACCATGGCTTTGGATAGATGAAGGGAGGTAGGGATTGCCGGGTTGCCTGAGTAAGCTCTTGAGTATGAAAAGGCTCATATAATTCATGAGCTTGAAGGACCAATAAGTGGATTTTAGGCCATCTGGCTCTGAGCTAGATGCAACTGAACCGAGAAGGAAAAAAGAAAAAAGCTGTCCTTGGATTTATGAAGAGTAGTTAGTACCTGCTAATGCTGGGAAAAGAACATAAAAAATGAAGGGCACATAATTTTTCTATTGCTGAAGAGAGTCCCTATGAACAGTGCTATGCTGGAAACCTCTTCCAGGAAAAACCAGGGGAGGGCAGCATTTAATCTTAAATGTACCAAGGCCTCCTGCTCCTGCTTTAGATTCTTTTAAGTCTGCTCCAGTACAATGATGCCAGCTTTCCTGAAGTTTTTATTGTATATAGCTCTGTGGTGTGTGTATAGTTCTGTGATGTGTAGCTAGGGATGTGTCAGTGGAGTTCTTGACCTACAATCAAGCATCTGGGAGATAGAGGTAGAAAGATAAGGACCAACGTTGGCTTGTTGGCTTTCATGAAAGTTGGAGGGCTCTATGAGACCCTGCTACAGAGTTTCTCAATAGGCTAGGTGGGGAGAAACACAAAAAGATACAATTATCCATTGCAGATTAAATGTGGTGCAGCCCTCCACATACTCTCTACATGGATTTTCAGAGCTAACCATATTTCCCTGAAAGCCAAGGAATCTGAGAATTATTTTGCCCAAATTTTATAGGCAGGATATCATCTGGTACAATAGCATCTTGTGGCTGGGAAGGAAGTAGGAGCAGTATTTGGTGTCCATTCACTATTGGGAAATCCATCCTTTTATCTTCTTTAGATTGATAGTGAATATAAAACATTTTCTTTTTCAGGGGAGAAGAGAGTTTATAATTCAGAAAGTTCTAGGCCAGGTATGAAGGCGCATGCCTTTAATCCCAGTCCTTGGGAGGCAGAGGCAGGTGACTCTCTGCAAGTTTTAAGCCAGTCTGTTCCATATAGCAAGTTGCAGGCCAACCAGTGCCACATGGTGAGATGTCTCAAAAAACAAAGTTCTAAGGGGGACTTAGGAGTCCAGATATATTGGTGTTCTCGCCTGAATTTCACTTACCCATATGGTCACATCCAAATCCTGCCTCCTCTCTGCCTGGGGTCACAGAATGTGGGTTAGATAATCACTTAATCCCATTTTATGTATGATAATGCAAACTATAAAAGTAAGATAGTGTTTTTCACTTGGTTTAAGACATTTTCATTATGTAAACTCATGGTTGATTCAAACCTTCAATTCTCCTGCCTCAGCTGGGACTGGAGACCTGCACCACCATGCCCAGCTGTGAGTCTCTGCTTTAGGAGAGGATAATATAATGTTTGCATTCTGTCATGGTATGGGGCTTAGAAAGCTCTGAGGTTGGCTTTGGGAGGAGAGGCAGAAAACAAGGAAAATGGAAGGGAACAAGCCTCCTGCCTCCATGTGATCATGAACAAGACAGAAAAAGTTAGAACTCAACCCAGATATTTTCATCTGGAACTGTACTAGTCCCAAATGGAAAGAGGAGATAACAGTATGCGAGAAAGCTCACCTTTACCATGATGGGTTTAACATTAGGCCAGGTCATTCTGAAGTCATTTCTTGAGTCACTTCTGAAGGTCCTTGACTCATTCTGTAATTGATTGAGCAGTAATTCTTCTGTAAATAATAAGCCAGACCTCTTAAATGAGAAAGCTTATTTTCTGTTAATCATCATACTGTCATATTCAAGGAAGTTGAAATGAAAGCCTTGTGGGGATAATAGCACTATAGGAACAGTGAGTCTGGGTAAAGTCTGTAGCTGTTGACAGTGCATGGTGGGCACAGGCTGTAATCTCAGCACTCTGAAGCCCAAGACAGGAAGGCAGTGAATTTGAGGTCAACCTAAGCCATTTGAAGAGATGTCTCAAAACAAATGGCATGTAGCTGATTAGGAATATTAAAGGGGCGGTCAGAAGTGCACTGGGAGTTTTAGTCATGGAATTCCAAGCAGGGATAAGCTTAGAAGCTGATTTTAAGGAAGACTTGAAAAATTAATAGTTCTACGATTACAGGTAATATAAAGGAAACTTTAGTCAAAAAGTAGAACTAGCTATAGGTAGGTATGGTGGTTTTCAGCTGCAGTTCCAGTACTTGAGATGAAGACTAATTGGTTCTTCAGGACAGCAAGGTCTCCATGAGTCACGTCTGTCAGGGTGGGGCCTAGGGAGGTGGCTTAGAGATAGAACACTTACTCTGAGTTTGATACTTCAGCATCACAGAAAAGCAAACTACAGGTTTATTTTGTTTCTATATCCTTGAGTCAGAATCTTGTGGCTCAAGCTGGCCGTAAGCTTCCTCCAGCTTCTACTCCCCAAATGCTGGGGTTGTAGATATGATTCCTACTGGCCAGTGAAACTTCAAATAAGAAAAGGGAGAATCTATGAGAAGAAAACAAAAAACAAATAGCAACCTTTTTTTACAGGAACCCGTAACATTTAGACTAGAAGCCAGGCCAACTTCATAACATCACTGAGAGTTGAGCCCTATATGCTACTTTGCACACTGGGCCCACAGTAGTATGGTTGAAAACAAGAGTAGACCCTCTGAGGCAAAGTCCTACCATGGTAAGGATGGTCATCCTTCCCTAGAGTCTGTCCTTCACCAGTCAATACCAACCTCTCCCTGGGGGAGACGACACCAGAGGTTAGTTTTTGCAAACTCTAAAACTAATAAATTGAATCAGTATTTTTATCCTTAATATTCATCTGGACTTCAGGTATTAATCTTTTTTTTTGCTAATTGATTTTCTTTCGATGGCTCTCGGAGCGCTTTGGGCTGCAGTGACTAAA
Source organism: Tokudaia tokunoshimensis (assembly GCA_036184795.1). Lineage (NCBI taxonomy): Eukaryota > Metazoa > Chordata > Mammalia > Rodentia > Muridae > Tokudaia > Tokudaia tokunoshimensis. The sequence goes on from BTHU01000004.1 coordinate 127,390,776, forward strand.
GCTGCTGTGAGCATTCTGTACAAGGCTTGGTGGATAGCATGATTTCATTTAAGTCCGCCACGGGAGTTACACGTGGCTCTGTGTATATTTGGCTTGCTCACAACTTGGCCAGGCTGTTTACCAAGGTGGCACACGTTTTACTAGTCCTTAGGACTCATATCCTTTGCCAGAATTTGGCCTTGGTGGTCTAATACTTAGTTTTATTTTGCCTTTCTCTGGTCACTTATGCCGTGAATCCTTTCATTAGCTTATTTCTCACTCATGTTTTATGGAGTGTCTTTGAATCTTTTGCCTATTTATTTAAATCGGTTCTCATTGATACGGAATTATAGGAGTCTACATTGAAATTTTATGGTTTGATTTTTGTTTTCCTTTTTTTTTTTAGTGTAGAAGGTTGAACCCAGGACTGTGTGTGACTAGGCAAATACTACATCTTAGCCCTCTGGATTAAAATTTGTCAGTACAATTGTTAAAGGAACAAGATAGGGAAAGTTTATTGGTATGCATTCATTCAAATGAAAAGGGCCCAACGTTATCATCAAATAGCTGTGAACACCAACTTCTCACACTGAGTACTGGGCATTTAGAGAATACTTAGTGGTAGGTCTAACGAACCCACATTTAAATGGAATTGGAGGGGGACACAGTTGTAATTTCAGCATTAACTCAGCTACTGAGTATTTACTGAGTGTCTATTATAAGTAGGTACTAGAGATACAGACAGGATTCCTGTTCTTAGCATAGCTTGCTATCCTTGGGAGAAGATATGATACAAACACCCCGAGCTGGAGAAAGGACTTGATACTGTGGGTGTGAATCAGAAAGAACAGCCCAGTGGGAACACACTTGGGTGGCTATTTACATATGGTTTAGATTTTGTAGACAATTGTAAGAGCTATGTGAACTTTTAAATTTTTTTTAAATGATTTATTTATTATATATACAGCATTCTGCCTGCATGTATGCCTGCAGGCCAGAAGAGGGCACCATTACAGATGGTTTTGAGCCACCATGTGGTTGCTTGGAATTGAACTTAGGACCTCTGGAAGAGCAGATTGCTCTTAACGTCTGAGTCATCTCTCCAGCCCGGATTTTTAAAGTTATATCTGGGAACACTGAGGAGATGTGGAGTCCATGAGACAATCAGATAATTTGCAGGTCTCTCCTTCCACTGTGTGGGCCCCAGGGATCAAGCTCTAGTGTGATCCTAAGTAACTTCACCCACTAAGCCATCTTGCCTGCCACAGAACTTTGGTGGGATTTGGCGGGGGGAGTTGTCTGGGGAGTGTTAACTTTTGTGTACGTATTCAGGTCTGTGCATGGATTCGTGCATGTGGTTACAGTGCCTGTGGATACCAGAAAAGGGCATTAGATTCCTTGGAGCTGGAGTTGCTCAACGTGGGTGCTGGAAGCTGAACTCTGGTTCCTGCCACCTCTCCAGCTCTCAAACATGGGATTTTGTATTGAATCTACTGTGAATCTATCCCAGGGTTTTAAACAGAAATGACATGCTCCGCTCTTCATTTAGCTGGTAAACACAGAAATGGCTATGTAGTTACAAAAGACTGATAAAGGAAACCACTCCAGTTATCCAAAGATAATGAAATCCTGCCGGGCATGAATTCATAAGGGGAATCATGTCAGACCAGAGCTTTGGATGACAGGATATTCACTAGGTAGGATATAGGTTCTAACATTCTGCCCATCCCAACTGAAGGAGCTAAGGAAGCTGGCAGGCTAGGAAAGGTCTTACTTACACTTTGAGCTAGAGAGTGCAGGGTTAACTACAACACAGCCCTACTCAATGCTGCAGAAATTCTCCCTAGGGGAGATCAAAGCTTGCTATAGAATTTGGTATTAAATGTAAGGGTCATTGGGCAGTTATATAGGATTTTAGATTTGAGACTGGGCCTTGGCTAGGTAAGGCAGTACTGAGACTAAGAAACCCATATGGGCCAGAAATGTTATAGCTTGTTTGTTCTTGAACTGAGTAGTCAATACTTAAATGTGTGAATTAGCATTGAGTAGGAAGCTAACAAAACAAATGCATGATGTTGAAAACAATGCAGAGGTGTACGGATTGTAACAGCCCGGCATGGTGCTGCATAGCTGTAACTCCAGCACTTAGTAGGGAGAGAAAGAGGTCAGAGGATCCAGAATATAAGGTTAAATGTCATCCTCATCTGCAAAGTGATGATGGAAAGTCTCAAAATATACAAAGGGTAGTATAGAACATAAGAGATTCTTGATTTTATCTCATTTCTTAACACCCCTAAAAGCAATATTGACATGCTTCTGTTACTCTGTGTGTGAGCATGTGTACGCGTGTAGATCCATTGCATATATACTTAAGTAACATATTTAAAACTGGGTTACACTCGTGCTGACTTATAAGGTAGTGTGGGCACATGGTCTACCTGTTGAGCTGATGCTCTGGTTTTTTTTTAAAGATTTATTTATTTAGTATACGGTATTCTACATGCATGTATGCCTGCACACCAGAAGAGGGCACCAGATTTCATTATAGATGGTCATGAACCACCATGTGGGTGCTGGGAATTGAACTCAGGACCTCTGGAAGAGCAGCCAGTGCTCTTAACCTCTGAGCCATCTCTCCAGCCCTGGGTCTCTCTTGTTAAAGCATAGTGAAAAGAGTAGCAGACACTGTCCCAGAGAACATGAGGGGATGACAGACAAGGAATTCTCGTATGATGGGGCAAAAGCTGTAGTCTGTTGAACCTCTAAGGGAGCCAGCCATCTGGAAGGTTAAAAGTCTGCATGCCTCTTGTAGACTCACCTTAGAACACTGCGTCTGCCAATCACAGTTTCCTTGGGATTGTGGATGCCTCCAGACCACGATCTCTCATGCCCAGATGGGATCAGATCCTGGGGAAGCAAGAGGCTCCCTGGGTGGGAGTAAGCACACACGTCTGGTTTAGTTTGCCTACAGACTCTTGGATGAAGAGGAGTAAGGGTGACTCTAAAAATATTGTGGGCACTGATCTGGGTGGGAGACTAGAGCTGAGGGTGAGGTTCAGTGACAGATGCTTGCCTGGCATGCACAAGACTCTAGGTTCAATTCACATTCCATAAAACCAACAACCAATGAGAACCATAAGGACCAAAGCAAGGCGGTGTAGTTTGAGAGGAGAAGGGGTTGACTGAGGGCTAATAATAGGGATCTTGAGGCTGGGAGTCATCCCAGGAAGTACTGCTGGGTACCTGGGGTGCTGAGGCAAGTCCAGCAAGGAATCTCTGTGTACACTTGACGTAGGTGGGTCATGTCACCAGCCCATCATTGTGGGCAGTAGGAGGGAACTACATTGTAGTCACTCTGGTGACTCATATAAAGTGATGATGTTTCTGACAGAGGAAGCAGGTGAATTGGAGAGGTTTGCTGCTGCTTGAATTTGGAGACAGGAGGCCTGTCCGTCTGAGAGTTTGGGCTAGAGGTGGCCGTTCGGATTTCATGTAACATGCTCATCTGGGTGCTTGGGATAATCGTGCACAGATGCATTCTTCTTCACACTTGGAGTTTTCATCCTAGTGCTAGAGACTGTAACCAACATATATGTAGTAAGTTAGATACTGGTGTGAGAGCCAGAGTCCAGTGTGATGTGTCAGTGGTGCTAGGGTTCGGATTTCAGAGTGGCAGACAAGACTTAGTCAATGAAACATATGTGATGAGGAATGAACTTTACGAGAGAGGAGACAGTCCTGTGGGTGATAAAAACAAGAGTACTTGGTGCTGCAGGTCTTTGGAATAGGAATCTGGTGGGCTTGAGGAATGGCGAAGGTCAGAATGAGTGCGCGAGAGAACTGACGGGAGATGGTGTTAGAAGGACTTGTGCAGTTTCTACAAGTGATGGCCCAGAGTGTCAGGTTCATCGGGGAGGCTCTGATTTTTTTATTTTTAATTAATGTATATATGTCTGTGGACTAATGGCATGAGCTGGAGGCATCAGATCTCCTGGAGCTAGAGTTGTAGACTGTTGTAAGCCACCCAGCGTAGGTGCTGGGAATTGTACTCAGGTCCTCTGCAAAAGCAAAGCATTCTCTTAACTGCCGAGCCATCTCCCAAGACCTTTTGTTTGCTCTAGAGTTGAGATCTCATGTAACCCAGGCTGGCTTCATACTCACTTTGTAGCTCAGGCTGGCCCTGAACTCTTGTTCCTTCCCTTTGTTCCCTTAGAGCTAGAATTACAGGTGTGGGCCACAGTGCATTTTCTGTTTTTTTTGAGACAAGATCTCACTTTGTAGCCATGGGTAGCCTGCAACTCTATATTTTGCCTAGGGTGGCCTTGCATTTGCACCAGTCCTGCTTCTGCTTCCTGTGTGCTGTGATTTCAGGCTGGGCCACCATGCCTGGAATAGATATTTTTGCCATGATTAATTTGGTTGCTATATTAATAGCCTGGTGGGGTGGAGGTGGCAAGTGGTAGTAGGAATGGCACAGGTTAAGAGACCAGCTGGAGAGGCTGTTGCCGTTTCCTGGCACCATAAATAGTGGCTAGGACCGGGTCGTGGCATAGACGTGACCGAGACGGTGAGGAGTGCACTCAAGCCGCAGAGTCGAGATGAAAGTCGGTGGGGCGGAGCCCAACGTGCAAGGTTTAGTTAGACCCAGAGTTTGGAGAACGTCATTATCAGCTGTTGGGGAGCAGTGAGTGATCAGAGCGAGATCAATTACTCTCTGCAGTGGCTAAGGCTAGAACCCCAGGCATTGCTGAGGTTAAGGCCACTTTCAGAGTAAGGATTGATTTTGAGCCAGAATTTGGTGTCACAACTGCATCCTGTGCTATTGAGCTTACTTGGAATTCAGGGGTGTGAAGCTTGTGACTTTACCAGGCTGGGAACTATAGTCAGTGAAAGATGGCAGAGAGGCCCTGGTGCTTGACCCAGCTCTTTTCCCCACAGATGGCCCATTGTGTGACCTTGGTTCAGCTGTCCGTTTCCTGTGACCATCTCATTGACAAGGATATCGGCTCCAAGTCTGACCCGCTCTGCGTCCTTTTACAGGATGTGGGAGGGGCCTGGGCTGAGGTGAGATGGACCTTAAAGGTTAAGGTCATCAAGGGGGGTAGCATTATGTTTGGGGTGGAAGGTTTGTCATTGATGCTTAGTGACCTGTCACCACAGCTTTGCCGGACTGAACGTGTTCGCAACTGCTCAAGCCCTGCCTTCTCCAAGACTCTGCAGATAGAATATCACTTTGAGACTGTCCAGAAGCTCCGCTTTGGCGTCTATGACATAGACAACAAAACACCGGAGCTGGGGTGATGGCTTCCTGGGGGCTGAATGTCCCCTTGGTCAGGTAAGTGATGTTAGGGATTAATCAAGTGACCCCTGGAGACCCCACCCTGCCTGAGATAGATGATGACCTCTCTCCTGCCTCACTTTCCCCAGATTGTGTCCAGCCAGACGCTAACTCTACCCTTGATGTTGAGGCCTGGGAAGCCTGCAGGGCGGGGAACCATTACAGTAAGAAACAACCCTGGGCGGGGAAGCCGTCCCTAGAGTAAATAATTCCCAAGGTGATACATTCTTTTCTACCTAGGTTTCAGCTCAGGAACTAAAGGACAGTCGAGTAGTAACCATGGAGGTGGAAGCTAGAAACCTAGATAAGAAGGTGTGTCTGGAAGGAGACCCTGAGGATTCAAGAATTACAGAGGGTTGATGCCATGTTTGTCTTCCTTAGTCTTATAACCCGGATCTCTTTGGCATCTGCAGGACTTCCTAGGAAAATCTGATCCATTCTTGGAGTTCTTCCGGCAGGGTGATGGGAAGTGGCAGCTTGCATACAGAACTGAGGTGACTCCTGGCATCGGTTAGCTTGGTAGAGGAGAGAAGCCACAGGGCTTGTGATTAGCAAGTTTGGGAACTGAGAGAAAAAGACCGTTGGTGGGCGGAGATGGTGAGCTCTTCGCGGGCCAGACCAGAGAGCTCTCTACTCTCCACCCGCAGGTAGTCAAGAACAACCTGAACCCTACCTGGAGGCGCTTCTCAGTCTCTCTCCAGCATTTCTGCTGCGGGGACCTCAGCACACCCATCCAGGTGAGTTTACCCTAAACGGATCAAGGGGCGGAAGGGGTCCTGGGAAGAGACTCCTTGCCTGTCATGCCTCTGCTTTATACATACACATGCCCTCTCTCAGGTACGCTGCTCAGACTATGACAGTGACGGCTCACATGATCTCATTGGTACCTTCCACACTACCTTGGCCCAACTGCAAGCAGCCCCGGTAAGTGTTGACTGGTGATGGTGCTTCTGCGGCCCGCAAGACTGCCGCCCAGAGGGAAGTCCGGAGAGCGTGGCATAGGTCCTCCGCTGATGCCGTGGCGGCTGTCCTCCTTTAATTTTTCGCCCCACCAGGCCGAGTTTGAATGTGTCCACCCTGAGAAGCAGCAGAGAAAAAAAAGCTACAGAAACTCTGGAACCATCTGTGTCAAGACTTGCCGGGTAAGATGGTGACCCTGGTGACCCAGGCTCTGAGCTCTGAGCTCTGGGCTCCAAGCTGCTAGCCCTGTTAGCCGTGTCCTAGCCTGGTTTCATCTGCAGGTGGAGACAGAGTATTCCTTCCTGGACTATGTGATGGGAGGCTGCCAGATCAACTTTACCGTAAGTGAATGGGAGTGCCTTCCTGGGCAGGCAAAGAGGCCTTAGGCTGGGCAGCTTCAGCTCCATGCTCGCTCTCTTCCCAGGTGGGCGTGGACTTCACTGGCTCCAACGGCGATCCATCCTCACCGGACTCCCTGCATTATCTGAGCCCTACAGGGGTCAACGAGTATCTGACAGCCCTGTGGAGTGTGGGCAGCGTGGTGCAAGACTATGACTCGTGAGTCCCTGGCTCAGGCCTCTCCACTCCCTAATGCACTTCAGCTTCTAGACGCCATCCTCCCGCTGCCCCTTACAATTCATTGTCCCCACAGGGACAAGCTGTTTCCAGCATTTGGGTTTGGAGCCCAGGTGCCCCCTGATTGGCAGGTAAGCCCTCTTCTTCCCTCCCTCTATTCTCTTTTTGGTATCAGGATCCTAAGTCCAGAGTCTGTGGTAAATCTGTTTATCACCTGGCACCCAGCTTCAAGGAAAGTTACAGCGATCCATTCTTGCAAGCATATATACTGCAAGCTCGGGGCTCAAGCGCTCCTGTTGAAACCCTGGCTTATATCAGAATGCCCATGGTTTGATTTTGTATTTTGGGGGCTTGAACCCAGGGCCCTAAACATGCTAAACATGCTGAACTAGCTACACATGGATCCTGAGAGTCCCCTTTTTCTTGAATGTAAAAGGCTGGGGGTGTTCCTACACAGATGCCTCAGTAGTTGAATTAGCAGTTGCTGCTTTTCTAAATAACCAAAGTTCAGTTCCCAGCACCCACATAGGATGGTTAGCTACCTATAACTCCTGCTCTAACGGGAACCCAATGCGTTCTTTTGATCTCTTTGGGTGTGCACACACAGAGACATCAACAAAAATAAAAAAGAAAGCCTTAGTCAGGTATGGTGATGCACACCTTTAGTCCCAGCACTCAGGAGGCTGAGGCAGGGCAGTATCTAGGAGTTTGAGGCCAGCCTGGTCTACATAGTGAGTTCTAGGACAACCAGAGCTACATAATGAGACCCTGTCTCAAAACAACAAAGCAAACAGACAGACAAACAAACCCAAACTCTTTGGTGAGTGCGGTTGGCACATGTCTTTATCCTAGCACTTAGGAAGCAGCAGCAAGTGGATCTCTCTAAGTTCAAGACCAGCCTGGTCTACAGAGACCATGTTTGAGGAGTTGTGGGGGCAGAAGGTGCTGGGGGGGGGGTGTTGGGAATGTGGGAAGGATCTCATTTTTTCTTTTTTTGGTTTTGTTTGTTTCTTTGTTTGGTGAAGCTGGCCTTGGTATACAGTGATCCTAATGCTCCTCTGTGCTGGCATTAAGAATGTGCACTTCTGCCCAGCCATGTTTGGCTCACTATATCTCAGGCTAGGTTTAAACTGCAGTCTTCGGTCCTGGCCCCTATGTGCTACTATGAGAGGGTTGCACCCCAACTTGATTCATTCGATTTTCATCTTGCCCTCAGGTCTCACATGAGTTTGCCTTGAACTTCAATCCCAGTAATCCGTATTGTGCAGGTAAATCCTTCACTCCAGTGTGGGACACTTCCACACCCGAGGAGTAAACTCTTGCAGGTACAGACCACTGGGAGGGAGGATCCAGCCCCTTTGTACAGAGGAACAGAGGTTAGAGCTAGCCCAATGGAGATACTCATTTTATTACTGAAATGTCTTGGGGCAAGTTGCTTACCTCTGTGTGCTTTGGTTTCAAGATGAAGCTAAAATTTCCTGGACCTAGTGGCAGAGCTTATCAGCAGGCTGAGGCAAGGGAGTCAGTAGTTCAAGGCCTGACGGGGCACCTTGGTCTCAAATAAAAACATGGAAAAGGGCTGGACCGGCGACCATTGTGCTAAGGACGCATCCAGGGCTTCTCATAGATGAGTCAGTGCTCCCTTACTGAGCCCCACCCAGCCTGTGCAGCAGATGCTCTGCGTGAGCTTCCAAAGCTTTCTTTGTAAAGACCCAAGATATGCAGCTTCCTAGCACTTCCACAGGATGCCTAGTTAAAGTGGAAACTGATCTCGCCTGACCTTGCTCTTTATCTTACTCTTTTTAGTGTGTGTGTGTGTGTGTGTGTGTGTGTGTGTGTGTGTGTGTGTGTGTGTGAGAGAGAGAGAGAGAGAGAGAGAGAGAGAAAGAGAGAGAGAACGAACAGAGGCATCAGCTCTCCAGAGCTGGAGTTACAGATGGGTGTGAGCCCCTGGCGTGAGTGCTGGGAACCGAACTCAGGTCCCCTGCGAGAGCAGCTCAGGCTCTTAACCACGTTTTCCATTTCCTTTCAGTTTTAGACAGATCTCAATCTTGGCCAGACTGTTCCAGAACTCAGTTTTTAACCAAACCTTCCTGCCTAAGCCACAAATGCTGTGTGCAGTCAGTGGGAAACCACATGAGGATTCAGCCTCCATTTTAAAACTTAATTTTCAGTTTGTATTTTGATGTAAATTATATATAAATGTTTATGTAATCCTAGTAAAGGAAGAAAAATTATAGTTCAAGGCTAGCCTAGGCTGTATAGCATGAGTGTCTTAAAACAAGACCAAATAGTCATAGGAATCCTAGAATCATTGGAACTGCATGGTCAAGGTATTTGTGTGGAAAGTTACAATTTTTTGTTTCGTTTTGTTTTGTTTTGGTTTTTCGAGACAGGGATTCTCTGTATAGCCCTGGCTGTCCTGGAACTCACTCTGTAGACCAGGTTGGCCTCGAACTCACAAATCCCCCTACCTCTGCCTCCCAAGTGCTGGAATTCAAGGCATGCGTCACCACTGTCCAGCTAGAGTTTTTTCTTTTTTTTTTAAGATTTATTTATTTATTATATATAAGTACATTGTAGCTGTCTTCAGACACTTGAGAAGAGGGCATCAGATCTCGTTACAGATGATTGTGAGCCACCATGTGGTTGCTGAGATTTGAACTCAGGACCTTCGGAAGAGCAGTCAGTGCTTTTAAGCGCTGAGCCATCTCTCCATCCCATGGTCCCCTTTAACCCCCACATACATTACATATACATATATATTTAAATCCAAATTCTGTGTCCTTAGTTTGCCAAAACTTTTTTCCCTTCTTGAGACAGTCATTCTATGTACCCTGACTGGGATAACCCAGAACTTTGTGGGCTAGCCCTAAACTTGTGACCGAGGCCTGGTTTGGTGGTTCACTCCTTTAATTCCAGCATTTGGGAGGCCAAGGCAGGTGGATCTTTGGGGGTCAGTTCTCTTTCTCCCTATTCTCTGAGAATAAGAGTTCTCAGACCTCGTTCAAGGTCTGTGAATGGAGCTCGGGTTTCTGAGCTTGTGCAGCAAGCGCCTCACCTGCTGAAGCGTCTCACTGGCCGTATTTGCTTTTTAAAGAGTCGCACTGTATGCCAGGCTCTCTTGACACTCACCGCAGTGCAATCCTCTTCAGCTTCTAAAGGACTGAGGTTCAACCACTCCCTAGCTCGGAAGCGAACTCTTATTCTGGGTTTTAATTCCAGATGTTATATATAGCAAGTCCTAGCTCATCTGCCCCTTAGTTTCATTTGTTGGATAGAGTTGTATCCTGAGGGACAAGTGTGAGACATTTCCTAGTTTCTAAACTTTCTGAGCAAAGATGGGCTGATTTTTAGGTCTAACTTAATCCCATGAGGTCTAAGGTCTAAGGTTCCCTGCTTTTCTCTGCAGGCATCCAGGGTATCGTAGACGCCTACCGTCAAGCCCTGCCCCAAGTCCGTCTCTATGGCCCCACCAACTTTGCACCCATCATCACCCACGTGGCCAGGTTTGCAGCCCAGGCTGCACAGCAGAGGACTGCCTCGGTAAGAGCTGTGCACAGCGTGGTGCTGAGCTGGCAAGGACTGTGTAGAGGGGCACCTTGCCAGTGCGAATGTGCACCTGGTTGGTTGGGATGGGGTTGGGAAAGCCAGTCTGCCTTAGTATATGAATGGACTTGTCTCTAGCAATACTTCGTACTGTTGCTTTTGACTGACGGCGCTGTGACAGATGTGGAGGCCACGTGTAAGGCTGTGGTGGAAGCCTCAAAGCTGCCCATGTCCGTGATCATTGTGGGTGTGGGTGGTGCTGACTTTGAGGTCATGGAACAGCTGGATGCAGATGGTGGCCCTCTTCGTACGCGCTCTGGAGAAGCAGCTGCCCGAGACATAGTGCAGTTTGTGCCTTATCGACGATTTCAGAATGTGAGTGGGGAAGAGTTTGGTGGTAATGGGGTTGGGGGCCAGTAGATAAAGCCTTTTTAATTAGTGTCTGGGAAAGGCGAGGTTTTGGGTAAGATGTAAACCCTGGGAAACTTACAGGCTCTCACTGATCCTGCCTTTCTTCTCCTGGCAGGCTCCACGGGAGACACTTGCACAGACTGTACTTGCAGAAGTGCCTACACAGATGGTTTCCTACTTCAAAGCCCAAGGTTGGGCCCCGTTAAAGGCACCTCCAACCCCAGCCAAGGGCCCCACACAGGTCCCGCAGGCATAGGTTCTCTTGGAAGAGTAGGCTATACTTGAATTCCTGCTCTTCCTACTCTAGCTTCCTAAGTGCTGGGATCATAAGCATGCCTCAACTGTACTTGACCTTTAACAGCTCAACAGTTTAATAGCTTTTTTATATTATTAAAGATTTCACATGCATATTCATTTTACATCCTAACCACTTTGCTCAGACTGCCTTAGACTCTAGAGCTCAAGGTCCTGGAATAGCCGGAACTACAGTTAACTTAATGCCTGGTTTAGCAAAACCAGTTTTGTTTGCAGGGTGGAGGGAGGGAGCTCCTAAATGCAGAGTTAAAATTTCACACAACCTGCATGCATCCCAGTTCCCAGGAGGCAGAGAGGGATTTTAAAATTCATTCTCTAATTTAATGAAACATTGTTTCAGATATCAGTATTATATACAAATAGAAAATGGGAACAAAGATTGTTTCATGGTTGTCATCCCAACACTCAGAAGTCCCACTCAGGATTGCTGGGAGTCTGATGTGGACTTGAGGTACACTGAGTTTCAGGTCAGACAGAACAATTTTAAAAAGCTAGCACATATGCTGTTTGTATCTGGTTTGCATTTATTTTGGATGCCTTATCCACCGGAACTTACTGCCTCCCCTCCTTTTTCATATCTATTTTTTTGTAAGAATATACCAGAGTTTAGAAATTCCCTTCCTTACACACATTTTTGAGGAATTGGTTTTTCATTGTGGAAATGATTGCAGGTGGTATTTAGAATGTTAGCAGTTATTACAGATTGCCTTCCATAGAGAGGTGTCATCTGACTCATCCCATCTGATAACCTGTGGTCACCTTCCTTCCTCAGATCTCATTTCTAGTTTCCATTTACTTCTCTTTATTATTTCATACACATTTTCTTATTTCTCAGTAACCTGTTCATGAGCTGTATGTGTTAGAGCTTTTATTCTGTTGTTCTTGACATGTTGAAAGTTTTCCCCTCAGCTGTTACCGTTTTATGTTTTTATACTCGATATGCAAATCTATTTTTTATATATTCTAACCTTTTAAAAATGTATCCATGTATCAATAATAATATATACACCTCCTCAGTGGCTGCTTTTGTTGTGTGTTTGGTGCTGGGGATTGTGTCTAGGGCATAAAGCATGCTGGAGTCAGGCTTTACCATGTAGCTAGCTTATCTTTGGATATATTTAGGGCATCTTCTACCACACAGGTAGTTTAAGGATAGCCAGAACTACAAAAGCATAGAGGACATTGCAAGTTGATCACTGGGTAATAGTGTTTGCTGTATGAGCCCAACCACCTGAATTCTCCTTGTAGGAGCAACGTAAAGGTGGGAGGAGAGAATGAACTGCACAGACTGTCCTCTGATCGCCACTCTAGCAATGGTGCACAGTCACATATATATTTAAAGCACGAGCAGAAGCCAAGCGAGGGAGTTCATACTGCAGTCCTGGCACTGAAGTGGCGGAGGCAGGATCACGACCTTCAGCTTTAATAACCTGGGCTGTGTAGTGAATTCTAGGCCAGCCTTAGAAGGGGAGTGGGAATAATATATGAAGTCTTAAAGATTTTGTTTCCTATGGCAAAACTGCCCTCTGTGTACGTGTACTGAGGACTGAAACCAGAACTGGGGACTTTTTTTTAATTGTTTACTTGTATTTTCTGGGCATTGTTGTTTTGCTTGCATGCATGTCTATGTGAGGCTGTCAGATCCCTTGGAACTGGAGTTAGTGTGAGCTGCCATGTGGGTACTGGGAATTGTATCCTGGTCCTCTGAAAGAGTAGCCTGTGCTCTTAACCACTGAGTCATCTCTCCAGATACAGGATCATGGACCTTTACACACTAGGCAAACTTGTGCTCCGCCAGCTCCATCCCTGTACTACACTGCCAGCAGTAGTCCTTTTTATTATTGTTATTTTTTTCATCTCTTTTTTTGGAGACAGGGTTTTACTCTGTAGACCAGGCTGGCCTAGTACTGAGAGATCTACCTGCCTCCGCCTCCCAAGTGCTACAATTAATGGTGTGTCCTGCCAGGCCCAGCCTTTAGTTCTGTTTCTTTCATTTGCTTTTGGAGACAGGTTCCATGTAGTCCTGACTCTCCTGGCTTCAGCCTTGCAGAAATCCTACCTCTGCCTCCTGAGTGCCAGGACTACAGGCATCTGGGCACCACCATGCCAGACTTTAGGTCTATTTTTTTTTAATCTTAGTTTAAACTTGTTTTCACATTTATTTTGTATGTGTGTATGTGTATGTTCCACCATATATATACATGAAGGTCAAAAGACGACCTGTGGGAGTTGGCTATCTGTTGAATGGGTCCCAGAGATTGAACTCAGGTCACTAAGACTTGACGACAAGCCCCTTTAGCCTACTTGAGTCATCTTAATGACCCCCCACCTTTTTTTTTTTTTTTTTGGTTTTTCGAGACAGGGTTTCTCTGTGTAGCCTTGGCTGTCCTGGAACTCACTTTGTAGACCAGGCTGGCCTCGAACTCAGAAATCCTCCTGCCTCTGCCTCCCAAGTGCTGGGATTAAAGGCGTGCGCCACCACCGCCCGGCTCCCCCCTTTTTTTTTAATCACATTTAAATTTTGTCTAAGTGCCACGGTGTGTGGAGGTCAGAGGACAACTTTTATGGAATTGTTTTTCTTCTTCACCATGTGGATCCCAGGGATTAAATTCTAACCATCAGGCTTAGTGACCTTTCCCTGTTGAGACAGGACATCTCACCAGCCCAAACCTCAGGTTTTGTTATTAAAGAGTTTTATGTGTTTGGATGTTTTGGCTTTTTTATGTACCACATGTATGCCTAGTGCCTGAGAGGCTAGAGGGGACATCAGACTCCCTAGAACTGGAGTTACAGGTAGTTGTGAGCCACTGTGTGGGTGCTATGAAGTAAACTCAGGTCCTCTAGAAGAGCAGCCAGTGCTCTTAACCACTGAACCACCTGCTCACGCTCAGTCCCTCCTTTCTACCCTTAGGAACTCTACTGGCAGGCACTGAGGGCATTTCCAGGAACTGGGGGTAAGAAGTGAACACAAGTATGCCCTCAGCTGCCTGGCAGCTCCAGTTGAAGGGGACGGCCTCTTGAGGAAGGCCCATTCTGGTGGTACTTTTCATTAGTACTTGACTGAAGCAAGTTTCCTTCTCTGCTGAGGGTCAAGATGTGTCGTTTACAGTGTAGAATCTTCACAGCAATATGACTCTGGACTTTCCCCGGCAAACGGGATGTGTTGAGGGGCATCCCCTAAAAGGTGGGCTCCCGGCGCCTATGCATTCTTTAGCACTAACCTCGATTCTACACCAACCATCAGCATTTTTAATGGGGTCCCCCTGTGACCCCCATGGCATTATTGTCCGCTCACTCTGAGTTCTCCACACTGTGGGCGCGGACTCGATATAAGCACGTGAAGCGTGGATGGCCCCAGTTGCTCAGAATCTGGATCTTCACCTTGGGGAAGGCAGATGGAGGGTCATTCTGGGGAGACAAAGGGCTCATGCCAGGAACGGTTCTGTCAGGATTGTCCTCCCCATCCTGCCTGGACATCTTAGCCCTGTCATCCCTCCAGAGATAAACACACCTGGAGGTGGAAAGTCTGAATTTCAGATTTCTGCACATCAAAGATGAATTTTCCCAAGAACACTTCAGTCACGTCATCAGTTTGGAGCCCCTGGTGGATGAAGTGTGTGGAAGGACAGTGAGGCCCAGAGAGAGGGGAGAGAAAGCAGCTGTTCAGTAGCTACACGAGCTCTGGTTTATGTTCTTATGGTAGGGTGTGTAGTTTGGAACATAGGCTTAAAGAAACCAGTAATAGCCAGGATGTCCTAGAACCAGCGATGCTAAGCCAAGATTGTTAAGTTTAAGTCAACCTGAGCTTCATAGAGTAAGCCTGTCTTAAGCAAACAAGCCAGGCTATTAGCAAGTTTTTAGCAGGACTAGAAAGACTGCTCTTACCGAGGACCCTGGATGGATGGCTCCCAACTGTTCTTAACTCCATTCCAGAGTATCTAACACCTGACTTCCTGAGGCACTGAGCATGTACATGTGGTGCACATATAGGTTAAAAATACTCATACATTTAAAAATATGTTTCCTTTTTTTTTTCAAGGAGCGTGACTGAGCTTTAATCGCTCGTTGTACTTCATAAGTCTTGCAAGCCATTCCTAGTATCTGGATATGGTTATGCACATTTATAAACCTAAAGCAGCCCGTGAGGCAGATGGAGGTATGTCCAGTTTGTAGACGAGCAAACAGTGTCAAAACTCCACTGCCTGGTGTTCGCGAGTCAGAATCCCCCCACTCCGGGCCTCAGCCCCACTCACATAGACGGCAAAGTCCCGGGGCGCGCTGCTCGCCCCTCCGGTGTGTGCTACTGTAGTTGGAGGATGCTGCAGGGTGATGTCACCTAACTGCACAAGACCTGCCAGTCGGATCACCACCTGGCCTTGAGCACCTTCAAAAGCCCAGCAATTTCCAGGATACACATCTGGCTGCAGGGGTTTGGGCAGGACCGTCAGAACCAGGCCATCCCAGAAGGCCAGTCTTAGGACCGCTGCTCAGCCCAGAACTCTGCCTTCTGCTCTGGTTCTCTCCTAGCCAGGTGAGGCAATGCTTACAGCTCCCTTCATTTTAACTCCAGACTCTGCCTGGCTAGAGCCCTACCACACTATGCCGGACTCTGCCTCCAGTGGGGTGCCTCCTGAAGCCAAACTGACTCCGCTCCACTCCTCCCTGCACCAAGCTGATTCTTGTTCTTACCCCAGCTCTTGCCCCTTGGTCCTGTCCCCAAGCACTCTGGCTCCAGGCCTACCTCCAATATGACAGAGGGAGGGCGGGCGTAGTTCCAGAAGCTCAAGTGATTCCAGAAGTAGGCAGTGTTCTGGTCCTGGTAGTCACTGGACGTCTTCTCCAGGTCGATGGAGGCTCCTGGAACAGGCACAAGTCACTTTCAGGGGCTCCTACTGGGACTTCTCACCAGTGTGATAGAATAGCTGTCTTATGACGTCCCTCCAGCTCTTTCCACACATCTGTCTTACCCACAGAGCTCAGTGCATAGTCAGGCTTCTGTACGAAGTCCTCATTCAGCCTCTGGAACACTAGCTTGGCCACTCTCTAGAGAGGCAGAGGGTGGACCAGGAGGATTGTGAGCAGGTTTACAGGTAGGCCTGCTCCTCAGTAATTCGATGCTCTGAAGTAAGAACTTAAGGGCCTTGAGAAAGATTCCCCATGGTGGGACCCAGGATGAGATCGGCTCAGAGCAGCCTTCCAAGTGAACACTGCTAGGTCCGAGCCTCCCAGCCGGGCCCCAGCCCCTGTGCATGGGACTCACCTCACTGTGGGCTGCACGAACGCTGGACATCTCCTTGTGGAGTTTACTCAGTTCTGCCTGGAGCTCCTGCAGTTGCTGGCTCTGGGAGTGCACGCGGTGGTGGTATTGGCTGTAGTTGGGAGGTAGGTACCATGCGGTTAGCTACCTGTCCCTGTGTATTCCTCTCAGAAAGCACCCACAGAGGCATCGTCAACGTGGCCCCAGGCCCGCCCCAGCTGCCCTTTCACCTTAGAGTCAGCATCTCCTTAGGTTCCTGTAGAGGAATGGATCAATAAGTACCCTTCTCCCTTGGCCCTTGGAGATTATACTCAGTGCTTCCTACACTGCCCCCTCCCAGCAGCCCAGGGATACCCCACCTGGGCACAGAGGTCTCCCCAACTCACATTCTCCAAAGGAGGGATCAGGTACAGGAGCCCCCACCAGAGCGCTGGAGAAAGAAAAAGAAGACAAGGTAGAAAGCGAGGAGTTGGGGTGAAAGCTAGGGCTGCAGGAGTACGTGGGAGACCAAGTTGGGGGGTCAAGAGTGAGAGGGGCGGTGAGCTGGACTTGGCTGCAAACCTGCAAGAGCTGGGGCTCCAGGGAATCAGTGCTCCTCACCTGCCAGAAAGATGCTCAGAAGCGACACAGCAGTGAACAGGAAGCGAATGGAGCAGATTTCCCTGAAGAACCAAGGTGGAAGCTGATGCCTAGAGGGTCTAATCCACGCAGGCCTGGACCTCAGGGTCCTAGACCCGCCTAGTTTTGGGAAGCACGCCTCAACCAGATCTGGATCCGCTCTAGCCTTGGTGGGGCCCAGCCCTGCTGCCCTCCCGAGCCCTGCCACTCCCTCTGACCTGTACACGCAGACCAGCCTGTTGGCTACCAGGGATAACACCATGCTCAGCACCTGAAAGAGCAGGCCTAGGGCCGGAGAGCGGAGATCAGCTCAGAGAGGGCGATCCATGTCACAAGTGAGGTAGGGCAGGTTCGGAAGGGCCGGGGTGGGGGCCAGGGGGTGGTGTGAGGACAAGGGCCTGGGGCTCAGAGGGCCAGGAAACCAGCTGAGGCTGAACACTAGGACACCGGCTCGAGGAGGAGAACTGGGAACGGGGGCAGGGGTCAAAGAATCTGGGCTGGATTCTCAGACTCGAGCAGAACTGGGGTTCTGGTCCTAGAGTCCTAGGTCAGAGGGGATGGGGCTGGCCTGGCTCGTACTCAGGAAGTTCTTGGACACCCGCGGGGTAGGCATCTCCTGCCTCAGATCCAGGAGCGGCGGAAGAAGATTGAGTTGTTCCTCCAGGACTACAGGAGGACCAGACAGTTCTGCGAGAGCCCAAGGCTCCATTGAGGTTTTGTGCACCGCAGGCCCGCTCTTCCCCTCGGGGCCCGGGCGCAGGCTCCTGACCCTAGTGCCAAACAGCTGGGCAGCCTCTCAAGCAGGCCTTTGGTCCTGCCGCACCCCCATGTCACACTCCCTGCACACCCCCAGACCCGGAGCTGGAGAGTCTCGGTCAGTAGAAACCGCCCCAGTCTGAGTCCCTGGGCCGGACCAGGGTCCAGGCTGTCACTCACGCCGGCCCTGCGGCACCTCCTCAGCCATGCCCAGGCACAGCATCTCCTCCGCCCCCTCCCGGGACAGGCCATGGCACCGAACTCGCCCCCGAGGGACACGTGGTGGACACGCCCCCTCAGGGACCAGGTCGGTTCTGCACCCGGGTCCGCGCCGGGCCCCGCCCCGCCCCGCCCTCTCGCCCCCCGGGTTCGACCCCGCCCGCACCCGAGGCCCCGCCCCTCACGGTTGCCGCGCCACAGGCGGTCTGCCCATTGTGGCTCCGAGGCGCCAGGATCGGCGGAGAGCTTCCTGCCCATGTGGCTCCTCCGGGCACTCCTGGGCTTAAGGCGGGCTCACCACAGCTCGAGCCCCGGGCCCTTCTGCCCTCGGGCTCCCCGAGCTCCGGCCCAGCGGACCGGCGCCCATTGCTGTCCCCCGAAGTCGCGCTGTGGGAACTATTGCTGTTCTCGCTGTAGAAGTTGGGTGTGTGGTTGTGAGAGGATAAGGCCGAGCCTGGGCGGGGGCTCCGCCGCATCCTGACCTGGGCTACCCCTCTAGGAAGCCGAAGTCGCCGTAGCCAAAACCCTCGGCCCTCCCTCAGCTGCCTCGCGCCGCCGGGTAGGACCCTGCGTGAGCCCCGGGCGGCGCGGCAGACTGAGCCCTGGCGTCTGTGACCCTCCGGCTGCTGTGCTTTTGCCGCCGACGTCACAGAAAAGACGCGTCACAGAACGCCCGTGACGTCACTGGGAGCCAAGTAACCCCCTTTCCTGATTTTTTTTTTTTTTTTTGGTTCATGGCTTCGTGTGTGTGTGTGTGTGTGTGTGTGTGTGTGTCCATGTCCAGGAGTTGATGTCTGCTGCTGTCTTCTACTGCTCTCCACCTTAGTTTTTGAGATAGAGTCTCACTGTTTTTATTTTTCAACTAGGCCCGATTGGTTCTTAACCTTCCTAATGGTTCGACCTTTTAAGACAGTTCCTTATGCTGGGTGACCTCCAACCATAATTATTTTCATTGCTATTTCATAACTATATTTTTGTTGGACTAGAGAGATGGCTCAGCAGTTAAGCGCACTGACTGCTTGCTCTTCCAGAGGTCCTCAGTTCAATTCCCAGCGACCACATGGTGGCTCACAACCATCTGTAATGGGATCCGATGCCCTCTTCTGGTGTGTCTGGAGAGCAACGGTGTACTTAATACATACAATACATTAATACATACAATAAATCTTTTTTAAAAACTAATTTTGCTACTGTTATGAATCACAAATATTTTTGGAGATAGAGGTTTGCCAGTTGGGGGTCAAGACCCACAGTTTGAGAACCACTGCCCTAGAGCCTGGCAGAGTCCATGGCTCCTCTTGTCTCCGCTCCCACAGAACTTCAGTTACAGGCATTCACCATAGCACCCTTAGTTCATGTGGATTCAGGGGTTACAACCAGGTCCTCATGCTTAGCAGCAAGCGTGAGGTTTATCCACTGGGCCATCTCAACTCCTGTTTTCTGAGTCACGCTCTCTTACAGGTTTGACTAGAGAGCTAACCAATGAGTCCCAGGGATATTGCCGTCTCTGCCTCTTCAGAGATGGGATTACAGTGCCCTAAGCTCTGGCCTGAAGCTTTTTACCTACAGTGCTGGGTATCTGCATGTGGGTCCTCAGGCTTCCACACAGATATTTTATTGATTGTGACATTGCCCCAATCTTCTATGTAGTTTAGACAAGAGGTTCTGCTATGATTCTCTTGCTTGCCTGGTACTGGATATGGTTCCAAGTTAGGGCCATACTCCTGATTCAGTCTCCCACTCGCTGAGACTACAGGCGCTCCATTATGTCTATCATGTCCAGCTACAATGTCAACTAGGTTTTGTTCACTTCTGTATCCTGTAGTACTTAGACAGGTCTAGCCTACAGTAAGTGCCCGGGTATTTAGGGAAGCAGTAAGTATTACAAAGGAACAAGCATCATTCAACACATTAAAACATTATTATGATTTAATCATCCCTGCTATTCACTTTAAAAAAAAGATTGATTTATTGATTTCTTTATTTTTATTTTGGTTTTTCGAGACAGGGTTTCTCTGTGTAGCCCTGACTGTCCTGGAACTCACTTTGTAGACCAGGCTGGTCTCGAACTCAGAAATCCACCTGCCTCTGCTTCCCAAGTGCTGGGATTAAAGGCGTGCACCACCACCGCCTGGCTATTGTAGAGAGTCATATGTAGAGAGCCATGTCGCCTGACAGAAACTTACTCTCCCAGCCTGTGAGAAGTAGCTGAGCTGCCTGCATCTCCCGCAGAGCAGCGGGAGCATCCAGACCTCAGTGAGCCACACCTCCCCCACCTGGCGGAGCCAAGATGACACCTACTGTTCTTCAAGGAGCTTGCAGCTTGCATTAACAGAGCTGTGGGATCAACATCCTCAGAGGAACAGTGGAGCTGAAGCCCCGCTGGTCAGGCTGGCAACTCTGTCCAGAGGGTCCCCACCCCCAATGCTTATATTGCCGCCTTTACCCCCAAGTAAAGAGAGACTTTGTACAGCCAGGAATTAATGTGTCTGTGTTTCTTTCTCTCATCCCCCGTCATTTCATTTTCCCAGCTCTGTCCACAGAGAACCGGCTAGTGTATAACTCCCAGGAGGTTTCAATTTATTTTTTTTAATATTTATTTATTTTATTTTATGTATATGAGAACACTGTAGCTGTACAAATGGTTGTGAGCCATCATGTCATTGCTGGGAATTGAATTCAGGACCTCTGCTCGCTCTGGTCTGCCCTGCTTGCTCTGGCCCAAAGGTTTTATTGTTATATCTAAGAACACTGCAGCTGTCTTCAGACACACCAGGAGAGGACGTCAGATCTTATTATGGATGGTTGCAAGCCACCACGTGGTTGCTGGGATTTGAACTCAAGACCTTCGGAAGAGCAGTCAGTGTTCTTAACCGCTGAGCCATCTCTCCAGCCCAAGATTCATTTATTATATGTATATGAGTACACTGTAGCTGTGCAGATGGTTGTGAGCCACCGTGTGGTTGCTGGGAGCCATCTCTCCAGCCCCCTGCTCTTCACTTATAAAACAGAGTTTCACTGTTTTATAAAACCAAAGCAGGTCTGGAGCTCAGATCTGCCTGCCTCCACCTCCCAAGCTCTGGGATAAAGGCATGTACCACAACTCCCAGCTGAGAGAGAGAGACAGAGACAGAGAGACAGAGAGAGAGAGACAGACAGACAGACAGAGAGAGACAGAGAGAGAGAGACAGAGACAGACAGAGAGAGAGAGAAGCAGAGAGAGAGAGAGAGACAGACAGACAGACAGACAGACAGACAGAGGCAGAGAGAGAGAGACAGAGAAAGAGAGACAGAGACAGACAGAGAGTGACAGAGAGAGAGAGAGAGGGAGAGAGAGAGAGAAGCAGAGAGAGAGAGAGACAGACAGACAGAGGCAGAGAGAGAAAGAGAGAGAAGCAGAGAGAGAGAGACAGACAGAGAGAGGGAGAGAGAGAAACAGACAGACAGACAGAGGCAGAGAGAGAGAGACAGACAGACAGAGAGAGGCAGAGAGAGAGAATATATATCAGTTTTCTCTTTTCACCATGTGGACCCAGGAATCAAGCTGAAGCCTTCAAGGTTGGCAGCAAGTGCCTTTACCTGCTGAGCCACCTTACCATGCTAGAATGTACATTTTTGAATAACCACATGCTTGGACCTAATTAATGTCCACACCAGGAGCAGCAACAATGTAGTGTAACCCGCAACATTTACACAGGGAATCTATCAGGTCCAGAGGGAAAAGGACTTATTTCTCTGAAATCATGGTGCATGACCGGTTAGAATTTGGGAGTCCTGACCCAGCATGGTGGTAGCATACTTATTTAATCTTAACACCACGGAGGCTGAAGTAGGAGGATCTCTGAGTTCTGAGTTCAAGACCAGTCTAATCTCCATAAAGAGTTCCAGGACAGCTAGAGCTCTATAAAACCACAACGACAAAAAACAGAATTCCAAAATCCTGCACCCACCTGGGATTTTTCTTGATACATCACATCTCACTTAGAATGCTAACCAGCTTGCGGAAGTGGCAATTCTTAGAGGCTGAGGTATAAAGACAGTCTGTTCTGCTAAGCTGTGTTCCAGCCCAGAGGAGGGTCTTATATTGTACCAGGCTCTTGAGAGGTGACATTATTATGTTTCATTAGATTACAGAGCCCCGGAGGAAAGTAAAACAGGAAGACCAAGAATTCTGATCCGAGCTAGTCAGTCCCCGTCTGACCCTGCCCTGTGCCCTATTGGAAATTTCCATTGGATTGCAGTTTCTCTGGCAGAAGAAGGTGAAGCCTCCTCAGCATGTAAGTACCTTGACACCTAACCTGGATCTTACTTGAAAAGAGAACAACCTGGACAGGAGAGATGGCTCAGTGGTTCAGAGCGCCGTCCTGAGAACTGAGTTCAATTCCCAGCATCCACAGGGCAGCTCACAACTGTCTGTAACTCTAGTACCTGAGGATCTGGTACCCTCTCACAGACATGCAGGCAGAACGAACACCAATGCACATAAAAAGAAATAAATCTTTAAAAACAAAACAACCTTGGAACTCCTAAACCAACAATACAAAGGGAGGTTTTCCATACCTGGCACTAGAGATTTTGGTAGTCTTTGGCTTTTGAGAAGAACATTATCACTCTCTCTCTCTCTCTCTCTCTCTCTCTCTCTCTCTCTCTCTCTCTCTTCCTCCCCCCCCCTCTCACACACACACGACATATTTACACATATATAGTACACTTCTTTTTAAGGGGGGTGGGTTCAATAACAAGATTTTCTCTGTGTAGCTATGGCTGGCCTGGAACCTGCTATGTAGACCAGGCTGGCCTTGAACTCAGAAATCCACCTTCCTCTGCTTTCTCAGATGCTGGAATATATATGTGTTATTAAGTAAGCTTATAAAATATGTTTCCCTATGACTTTTTCAAGCTTCGTTAGTGTAATTTCTTTCTCTTTCCTCCTTCTGTATTACCCTCGTCCCCCAGTTAGAACCCCCTCCTGTTCTCCTTTTCCACTTTAGAGCACCCATGTCCTCTCTCTCTCTCTCTCTCTCTCTAGAGCTCCCCCCTTTCTACCTTCCTGTTTCTGTCAGATTTCAGGTAATACACTCAGTATAGACACACTCATTACTTTTTTGTTGCTGTGATAAGACACATTTTCTGTAAGGATGCTTACAGAAAATGAATTAATTTGGTCTTATGGGTCCAGAGAGATAAGAGGCATGGCAACGAGGCCTGATTGACAGCCAGCAGCAAGCTTGGCAGCTGGAGCAGCGCACGGAAAGCTCTTACCTTCAACAGCAAGCACAAAGTAGAACAAACCGGAAATGGCTCAAGCCTTTCAACTCTCAAAGCTCACCTTCGGTGACATCCTTCTTCCTACAAGGTCACACCTCCTAAACTTCCCCAAACAGTACTACCAACTGGGTACCAATTGTTTAAAGATGGAGACTGGGGACATTTCTCATTCAAGCCACTGCAATAAGCTATTGCCTTTGTCCTAGGTTACCTCCCAGAACTGGAAGGTAAGACTATTGCTGGAAACACCATATGCTTAGGACACGGAACTTGGAGGAATCGAGTTGTAACTTGCCCAGAAGCCTCCTCCCTGAGGACTAGCTCTCATAGTATCACAACTACTATACAAGGCAAGGAGACAAAAGCAATCAATAGTTGTCTCCAGGTGTAAGCCTATGAACCACAATAATGACCAGTCTGGCAAGATGTCCCCAGTGGTACAACGTGGCATTATTATCTCAAGTGTTACCAGCAGCTGTCTAATTGGACTGAAGGCCTGCCCAATAGGAAATTCATGCCTGGGATGGTAAACCTGGCCAACTATCTGTGGCTGAAGTGGCCCTAGTCCCTAGAGGAGAATCTACTACTATCATTTTTCTAAATCAATATAATTTCTAATCATATCCTTGTGTCTGCTCTCACCCCTCATCAAAGGAGCTTCCTTCTTCAGCACACAGAAGCTACAAAGATTCCAGACTGGCTCAAATGCAGAGAATAAGTGACAGTTGTCATCCCCATTTGGCACACTTGGGTATAGGACTTGGGGTCCTGGTGCTCACAGCACTAAGGAAAGCAGGAATGTTGAACACAGTGTTGTCTTTCAAAGAAAGTGTTGTATAGTCTGTTTTCCACCCAGAAGGCTGGGAAAGGATGTAGTTTATACCCTGGTGACCTCTGCACTCTGTGTGTCCTGATCACACCTGTCTCCCCCAGACCCTTGTATTTATCTCAGTCACTCTCCATAGACCCTTATTGAGCACTGTTTCTCAGTCAATAGAACCGATCTCTATGGAAGAGGTGACATGTACTTTCCAGTGACCTTTGCACTATCTGTATGACCAAGACCACACTAGACCCTTATGATGAGACATGTAGTCAATCTATAGGACCCATCTTTAGGAAAGAGGTCACATGTACTTTTCAAAGAGTTTCAATGTAGTCATGCCTCAAGCTTTATTGTATGCATGGGATTGAGTTAATTATCAACAGGAATATTTTTCCAAGATTACGCTATACTTAAATATGCCGAATATAAACTTCCCTGTGTCAGACCCTACAGTTTGAACCAACATTGGCTGCTGAGTGATGTTGAACCAGACTTCTTTCTTGCCTCCCTCAGATCCACACTGTGCTGGATCTGGTGGTCACAGAGACCTCCATATATCTAGAGTGCAACCTCCAATACCTTAGGAAACATTGGGAAGAAGGAGTGGGAGGAGTGGAGGAGCAGGAGATGCTTCAACCATGGAATGTCGACAATATGGTCACCTGAACAAGGCCTGCATAACAACGCCAGGCATGATAACCGGGATGGGGGAGCTCTGCCGCTAGATGGAGAGCTATGGCAAACAATGACTGCCAAGGGAGGGAGAATCAATTTTCTCCAGAGACAAATGTGCTGATAGGGGTTAACTCTAAGTATGCATACATAAGAGCAACACTAAATGGGCTTGGTAGGGGGTGTGTGTGTGTGTGTATGTGTGTGTGTGTGCACACGCGTGTGTGTGGCACAATAATAATTACAGAAGAGGTCATGAATTTGAGAGAGAGTAAGAGAACATGGAAAGAGTTGGAGCGGGAGGGGTATTAGAAATGATATAAAATACCACCTATAAATGCCATCTATTAAATTCTCAAAAAATTAAGTTAAAAAGCAACTGATCCTTCTTGTCAGATGTAGGGTTTTGTTATATTTTTTTTGTTTGTTTGTTTGTGTGATTTTTAGGTTTTAGAAACAGGGTTTCCTGTAACCCAGGTATGCTTCAAACTCACTATGTAACTAGCCCAGGTTTGCTGCAAACTCCCAATGTAACTAACAATGGCCTTGAACCTCTCATCCTTCCGTCTCTGTCTCCTGGAGTTGTGGTCATTCACTATGCCTAATTTATGGGGAGTTGGGGTCTAAACCTGTAGCCTCCTAAATGCTAGGCACGTATTCTACAAATTGATTTACCTCTATAGTTCATCCTGGTGCCAATATTGAGATGGAAAAACTGACACAAGGAATAACGGTGTTCTACAGCTTGAAACTATGTAACAAGACCCAGTTTTCTGAGGCTCCAGTCTTAGGTGTAGGCCTTTCTGAACATTCTCTGTATCTTAGCCAAGCTGAACAAATTTCAAGTCCCAGGACACATGAGTGTCCTGGTCCTAGAACATATTCCAAGTGCCTGAATGCAGGTTTCTTGTCCCAGCTTCTATCTTAGAATCCCATTTTAAAGATTTCCTCTTCAGCCTAGTGCTTCTGTCCTTCCTCAGAGATCCCCAGGTGTGACCCTTACCTACTGGGAAAGCAACTGTGGTGTATTGATTTTGGCTGTGTTATTTATTATTGGCATCTATGACACTTCTGAGAGATAGAGAACACATCTGTTTCACTTCTCTTTGTCTGCATCTCTTTGTTTGTGAGAGCACACCCTTAACCCCAGCACTTAGGAGGCAGAAGCAGGCAGATCTCTGTAAATTCAAGGCCAACCTGGTCTACAGAGAAACAAACAACAAACAAAAAATTGCTGCCAAGTCTGGCAACCTGAGTTTGATTCTCAGGACCCACTTGATGGAAAAAAGATAACTCACTCCTGAAAAGTTGTCTTCTGGTCTCCACATATGTGCTGTGATGTATGCACACACCCTCCAAAACAAACAAACGAATAAATGTAATTCAAAAATTAAAAGTTAAAAAAAATTTTTTTAAAGCTAATGTAGGGGCTGGAGATGTCTTAGGGGTGAGGATTAGGGGTGAGGAGTGCTGCTCTTCCAGAGGACCGGAGTTTGGCTCTCAGGATTCACATTTGGACAGTTCACAACCACCTATAACCCAGGCTCCAGGGGATCGGAACCTATGTACACACATACACATCAATAAAAAAATAATAAAAACAGAATCTTTAGCAACTAAATAGGACATTTAAATACAGAAAAATGCACACATAGTAAAGTTGTAGTTTAATTCAAAGGTTTGCAGACTCCCCAGAGCCCATTTCGAGCTTCACTAGATTCCTCGTACACTGAGTCAAGGACTCTGGCTTCTGGCTAAGAAGCACAAAAGACAGGTACTGTATGTAGCCAGGGATAGTCAACCACTCACTAATTCAACAAATATGTTGAATGCTGACAGCACTAACCCTGGGGGAAGAGGGGGTCCATCTTTACTCCATCTATTCATCCAGACTGTATTTTTTGTTTGGAGACTAGGTCTCACTATATAATAATATATAATAATATATAAACTGACCTTGAACTAGAGATGGTCTCATCTATTCATCCAGACTGTATTTTTTGTTTGGAGACTAGGTCTCACTATATAATAATATATAAACTGACCTTGAACTAGAGATGGTCTCATCTATTCATCCAGACTGTCTTTTTTGTTTGGAGACTAGGTCTCACTATCTAACTCAAACTGACCTTGAACTAGAGATGCTACTGCCTCGGCCTCCCGACTATTGGAATTACAGCCATATGCTACTATGCTTGACCCCAGCCAGTGCTTTCAGGGTCTGCTGTATGTGGTATATCTGGAAGTGAACCCTGAGGACTCAGAACAAGGAAGGTTAGAGCTAGGAGAGGTAGTGCATGCTTTTAATTCTTTTTTTGTTTGTTTGTTTGGTTTGGTTTGGTTTGAGACAGTGTTTCTCTGTATAGCCTTGGTTGTCCTGGAACTCACTCTGTAGACCAGGCTGGCCTCGAACTTAGAAATCCGCCTGCCTCTGCCTCATGCTTTTAATTTTATTGCTAGGGAGGCAGAAGCAGGTGGATTTCCATGTTTGAGGCTAGCCTGATATACACAATGAGCTCCAGGACAGCTATGATTACACAGAGAAACCCTCTCTTGATAATCAAAGAAAATTATGTATTTATTTATATCAGCCTGACATAAAGTAGGTTGGTCTCAGAAGAAGAAATCTCAATTGACAAAATGTTCTAATCAGATTGGCCTGTGAGCAAGCCTGTGGGGCATTTTCTTAATAAGGGTTAATTTGGAAGAGCCAGATCTTCTGTGGGCAGTGCCTTCTCTAGGCAGGTGATCCGGAGTTATATGAAAAAGTAAACTGAGAAATCCAGAAGTAGCAAGCCAGCACACTGTGGTCCTCTATGATGTCTGCAAGTCAGCACACAGCAGTCCTCCGTGATGTCAGCTTTGGTTCCTGTCTTAGCTTCCCTTGATGATGAACTGTTACCAGTAAGCCAAATTAACCCTTCCCTCCTGACCTGGCTAGTTTTATGTCAATTTGACACAAGCTAAAGTCATACTAGAGTCCTCAACTGAGAAAATACCTCTATAAGATCTGGGGTAGGCAGGCAAGTCTGTAGGCTATCTTCTTAATTAGAAATTGATGAAGACAGAGGAAAAGCCAGCCCATTGTGGGTGAGGAAACCCCTTGGCTAGTAGTCCTAGGTTCTACATTTAAAAAAAAAAGCAGGCTGAGCAATCCAGTAAGCAGCACTCCTCCATGGCCTTTGCATCAGCTCCTGATGCAGATTCCCACCCAGTTTGTGGTCCTGCCTTGGCTTCCTTCGATGGACTGTGTGTGTGTGACTAAGGACATGTTAAACAAATTAATCCTTTTCTCCCCAAGTTACTTTTGGTCAAGGTGTTTCAAAACAGCAGTAGTTAACCTTAACTAAGGCAGAAATATTGGTACCTGGGGGAGGGACATTACTGTGACAGACCTGACCACATGTTTTTGGAGAACTACGGAAGAGCTTTGAAACTTTGGGCTAGACAAGCCACTGGGTGTTCAAAGCTTGGTGAGCAGTTCTGTAGGAGCTCGGAAGATAAGATTGCAGACGATGGAGGCCTGGCTTGGGATGTTCCAGAGAGAAGTTTGAGAGCCACTCTAAGACTCTATTGGGGTGGTTTCATATTTGAATTAAGAGTCCATGCTTTCTAGTCAGCTAGGGATGAATACTTGGCTGTGATTAACAAGATACCAAAACCTTTAATGTGAAAACTTTTCTTTCTTGTGACTATGGACACTGGGCAACTCAAGCTAAGAAATTAGTGGTGATTAAGAAGAGTCCAATGTGGGGCTAGAGAGATGGCTCAGTGGTTAAGAGCACTGACTGCTCTTCCAAAGGTCCTGAGTTCAATTCCCAGCAACCACATGGTGACTCACAACCATCCGTAATGGGAACTGATGTCCTCTTCTGGTGTGTCTGAAGACAGCTACAGTCTACTCATATAAATAAAATAAATCTTTAAAAAAAAAAAAGAAGAGTCCAATGTCACTGAGGTAAGGTCTTCTGGGCAGTGTTTCCTCAGGGTTAACACATAGAAGCTGTTTTCTAGAGGAGCCTACATAGTACCTCATTCTGGTAGCTGAACTTGGTTATTTCTAAGAGTCTCTCAGGTGGTACTGGTTTTGAAGGCATGAAGTGGTCATGGAGAGCAGCTGAGGCTTGGCACTGTGAGAGGTCTGGAAAGGTCTGGAAAGGTCATGGTCAAGATGCAGCCTGGGTAGCAGTTGAAGGCCCAAGATTGAAAGATTGGTACCATAAAGACAGTCTAGGAGAGGCTATGGGTGAAAGTGCAGCCTAGTTGCAGCAGGAGACCATGCATTTCGGAGATGCCAGTACCATGGGATGACTATCAAGGACAGAAACAGCCTTGGAGTGGAGATGGGCTGAGCCTTTGCGACAAGGCCTTCCCTTTTGGAGGAGCCCAGAAGATTGTGAGTTAGTCCCAGATGTCTGCTTTTGCTTTGTTTGGATTATGTTTGTGCCCTGGTTCTTCCTTCTTGGAATGAGAAAGTGCGTGATGTGAGCTTGATTTTACAGGACCCCACAATTGAGAGACTTTGAACCTTTAAAGAGATTTTGGAATTTTTAGAGATTGATATTTTAGACGAGATTGAATTTTTAAAATGTTTGAATTTGTAAAGATTGTGAGACTTTTACATTTCTGATATGATTTATATTGTGTTATTTATTAATATGAGCTCTTGGAGATGAACAAAAAAGGACAGGTTATTGTTAAAAACTGTTGTCTTGGTGTGTCAAGCTGACAAGGGGTCAATTGTTCCGGGTAGTTTTATGTCATCTTGAAAGAAGCTGATGTCATCTGAGAGGAGGGAATCTCATTTGAGAAAAAGCCCACGGGGGGCCGAGCAGTGGTGGCACACACCTTTAATCCCAGCATTTGGGAGGCAGAGGCAGGCGGATTGATTTCTGAGTTGGAGGCCAGCCTGGTCTACAGAGTGAGTTCCAGGACAGCCAGGGCTACAGAGAGAAACCCTGTCTCGAAAAACGAAAAAAAAAAAAAGCCCATGGGACAGTTTCTTAATTAGTGATTGATGGGAGAGGGCCTGGCTCCTTGTGGATGGGGACGATTCTGGGAGGTAGTCTTTGGTTCTATTAAAAAAAAAAAAAGGGCGGACTGAGAAAGCCATGAGGAGCAAGCCAGTAAACAGAACTCCACAGCCTCTGCATCAGATGCTGCTGTGAGCTTCCTGCCCAGCATGAATTCCTGTTCTTTTTAATTTGGAACTGTGGGTGAAAGGTGCTTTTGATCATGGTGTTTCGTCACAGCAATAGTAACACAACTCTCCAAGTTACTTCTGGTCATGGTGTTTTATCACTGTGAGAGAAAAAAAACCAAAGCAAGGCCCTGGAGGCCTCCTAGCTGGCGTGGACCAAACTGAGATCCCGTCTTCTCCATCCCTACCTGTCCCAGCTCCCATCCTATTAAGGCTCAAGCATCACGTCATCGTGCAGATGGTACAGCAGCGTTCTGTGCTGACCACAGACACCTTGCCCCCACACCTCTCAGCCTCGATCCTTCCCCAGCCATGACCTCCAGGTCTGCCCCCTGAGTGTTTGACTAAAGGGAAGGGATTGCTGAACTTGCTGGGTGAGTCCTGCTGGGTGAGTCATGGACAACACAGGTGGGCAGAAGGGCAAGCAGGCAGTCTGAGAGCCGGTGGCACTGTGACCATGGCTCTGACCGTGTGTGTAAGGCACCTAACAGGGCTGCCGGGCACCCATGATCGACAAGTGAGGCTCTGCTTTCGAGGTGAGACTTGCGTGTGGATGGTCTAAGTCTTCTTAGAATCGGGAAGTTCTACGTTCTTCATTCCCTAGACTTTAAATCCTGCTCAGCTCTCTCTAACCTGTCTGCCTTCTCCCTGGCTTCTACTTCTTTCCTATCTTCTACTTTTCTTTAAGTGTGAGACGGGAGCTAGACAGTGGGGCGAGGGTGTGGAAAGCAAATGATTGTGTCTATGCGCAGGGGCTGATAAACAACTAGTTTTATTTTTGAGCAGGCTTTACCCAGAAAACAAGGAAAATTCGCTGTGGCCGAGAAGTGGATGTTGGTGAGGTCAGTAGAGCTGGTTCTTTTCTGGGACAATCCTGGGGCAGAAGGGCTCATTCCTGGGCTTGGAAGGTATGAATCTCAGGTTAGAGAGTTCAGACTTGGTTTGAGATGTCACCCTCAAAACCAGTGGGATTACTTCTTGACTGGCAATCAGTCCCATATCAGTCCTAGATTGACACCAACCCCATGTTGGAGGGATTTGTTCCAGGTAGCCTCATGTTTGGACCATTGGGGATAGACTCTGGATTAGGTGCGAGGGTCAGTCAGCCCGGCACCTGGTATCACGAGCATCTTCCCGTTTCTAGATGTTTCGTTGGCCCCACTACGGATCCCCACTGGCTGGCGAGAGTCTATCTGTGCAGGTGGTCAACTGTAGTCGTGTTTTCAGCCCCAGGTGAGGAGAACGGAGGGAAGCCAGGTGATGGCTTGATGTCACCCACTGGCTCAGTCTTTTGCTCCATGCCATTCTTCTAGGTCCCTGGGAACCCTGGTGATTTCTCTGCAGCAGCTGCAGGGTGCTGGGCATTTGGTGCTGAGGGAAGCTCTGGTGGATGAGAGACTCCGGGTATCCCCGGTAAGTGCTACCAGCTTACCTTCAGCAACCTCGAGATGCCTCCAGACAGACGGTTTGAATTAATGGAGAGGAAAACCTGAGCCTGACAGGAGTAGGAACAAGCACCTGGCCCAGCTTCAGCCCCTGCCGGAGTCCTACATGGGCCATGCTCATTTCTCAGTCCCGGAGTGTGGTGCGTGCGTGGACTGTGGCTCCTGAGGTCTGGGGTAGGCTCTCTTCTTTTCTTATGGGAGACAATGGGGAAGCTGATAGGGTTTTCCTGGTATTTCATAAAAAGTCATATATCCTTAGAAGAGTTGGATCTGACTTCAAATCATAGATCTGCCACTTCCCACTGGTGTACCTGAAAGAGTTCCAGGCATCTCTAAGCTGTCTCCCCATTTACATAATGATTTACGCTTGACTTTTTTTTTTTTTATTCGATCGTTGGCTAAGTTAAAGGATGATATTGAGCGGTGAGGACTCAGTGATAAGTAAAACCGGATAAAGATTTGCTTTGTTGAAGCCCACTAGCTGCACGAGGGGGTCAAACATTAAGCAAGCATCCATCCACACAAGACAACGTAAGTTTGCCACCATGAGTGTTACAGAAGAGCCGACACAAGGCTGTGAGAGTGTATAACCCGTCGGTGACCCTGATGGGGAGGCCTGAAGACTTTCCCTGATGAAACCACACGCCTGTGCTCAGAACTGAAGGTGATAGGCGCTAAACAGAAGCGAGAGCGTTCGAACAGAGGAGTCCGAATACGGAAAACGCCAGGGTCCTGATGTGAGAGGTTGGGGTGCAGAGTAGGGAGAAACCTAGAAGGATCCGGAATTGGAAAAGCTGTCGGGGAGCAGGCCGTGAGGGCCAAGAACAGTGAGAGAGCAGGACAGGAGGTGACGTGCACACTGGGCTGAGCCCTGTCGTTTGCTTGTTTGATTGTTTTCAGTGCTGCTGAGCCCAAACTCAAGCCTTTCTGAATGCTGGCCAAGCACTTTACCAACCGAGCTGCACCCCCAGCCTCAAGTCCTTTTGTCTATTTCCATTTTATTTGTAGCTGAGTGTGGTAGTGCATATCTTTTTTTTTTTTTTTTTTTTTTTTTTTTTTTGGTTTTTCGAGACAGGGTTTCTCTGTGTAGCCTGGCTGTCCTGGAACTCACTTTGTAGACCAGGCTGGCCTCGAACTCAGAAATCCGCCTGCCTCTGCCTCCCAAGTGCTGGGATTAAAGGCGTGCGCCACCACCGCCCGGCTGTGCATATCTTTTAATCCAGGCCGAGGCAGAGGCAGAGAGGCAGAGAGGCAGAGAGGCCGAGGCAGAGAGGCAGAGAGGCAGAGGCAGGTGGATCTCTTTAAGTTTACAGTTAACTATGGCTATACAATAAAATCCTCTCTCAAAAAATTATTTTAAACATTTATTTTTTTGTAAAGATTTATTTATTCATGTATTTTACATATATGTATGTGCCCGGACTGCATGTACACCTGCATGCCAGGAGAGGGAATCAATCCAATTACAGATGGTTGTGAGTCATCATGTGGGAACTGGGAATTGCACTTGGGTCCTCTTGGGTTAAAAGCAGCCAGTGCTCTTCACCGCTGAGCCATCTCTCCAGCCCTTTAAACATTTCACTTCTTATGTGGACATGAGCCTTTGTGTAGAAGTTAGAGGACACCTTCTGGGTGCTGGGCCTCTTCCGTTGAGTAGGTCCTGGGCATCCCTCTCAAGTTGTCAGGCTTGGTAGCAAACATCCTTTAAGCTCCTAAGCCTATTGCCATTAGTTCTCAAGAAGGTTGTGAATATCTAAAACATGATGTTCTTTAATAATGTTACGAGAATTTAATAGGATGCATTTGATCATATTCATCCCTCAACTCTTCCCACGTTTTCTCTCCACCCTCACCTCCCTGCCCACCTGACTGTGAGTTCTCTTTATTTTTCACGCCTTGATAAAAGTCAGTTTGTATTATCTAGCTGCTCTTGGGAGCAGGGCCTGCCCTGGAGTGTAGCCAACCTACCAGGGGTCATCATTAAAGAAAGCTGCCTCAGCCTCTTCTAGCAGCAGTGCGGAAGGTTGTGAATGCTAACATTATTATAATTGGAGAGGAACATGCTACTGCAGAC
Source organism: Tokudaia tokunoshimensis (assembly GCA_036184795.1). NCBI lineage: Eukaryota > Metazoa > Chordata > Mammalia > Rodentia > Muridae > Tokudaia > Tokudaia tokunoshimensis. The sequence continues at coordinate 127,424,239 of BTHU01000004.1, forward strand.
ATAGACAGAGAGGCCCCCTATTTACAGATGGTGTGTAAGTTGTTGGTACTTCTTAGCCCGACGGGTGCCATATTTGGTTTCAGATCCAAGTGGAGCTTGACCTAAAGTATCAGCCCCCTGAGGGAGCTGCTGGAACATGGGCAGAGGAGGACTTTGGGACACCCATTCGAGACAGGTAATCACCTAGTAACCTTTGCAAAGCCTGGTGTCCCCAGATGAAACTCTCCCTGAGGAGAGAGGTGTAGCATTCACGCCCACCCTGAGTCTGCTGGGTGCTTTGATCTCAGCACTCTATAGTTGGGTCTTATCCTCTCTATTTTTCACTCCCAGCTTAGAGTTGATCATCCCCAATGTGGGCTTCCAGGACATGGAGTAAGTATGGGGGTGATAGGGAACAAACAGGGTCGGTTTGGGGGTGAAGAGCTGTGCCATGATTTAGTTCTAGAGTCTGAGATTCTGGTGATTGAATTATAAGGTCAGAGGTTAATCCTTGCATCAAGACTAGGTTCTGAAATTAGACAGATCTTAGCATTAAGAAGAGTCAGTCCGCCGGGCGGTGGTGGCGCACGCCTTTAATCCCAGCACTTGGGAGGCAGAGGCAGGAGGATTTCTGAGTTCGAGGCCAGCCTGGTCTACAAAGTGAGTTCCAGGACAGCCAGGGCTACACAGAGAAACCCTGTCTCGAAAAACCAAAAAAAAAAAAGAAGAGTCAGTCCAAAGCTGGGGGTGGTAGCATATCCCTTTAATCCCAGCACTTGGAAGGCAGAGGCAGACGGATCACTGTAAGTTTGAGGCCAGTGTGGTCTACAAATCAACTTCCGGACTGCCCAGGCTACAAAGTGAAACCCTGTCTCAAAAAAACCAAACCAAACAAAAAAGCGTTAGTCCCAGGATAAGTGGGGTCAGTCTGAAGGTTAAAGGTCAGCTCTATGCATGACCTCCGGGGTCTTTCCTCTCAGGCCTGGGGAGGCCCAGCTGGAGCGGAGGGCAGTGGCTCTGGGCCGCCGGCTGGCTCGAAGCCTGGGAACACAGGACAATGACGAGAACGAGCTGGAGCTGGAGCTGGAGGAGGAGGAGGAACCCGACGTGGAGATTTCTGGGGTGGTGTTCAGCCCCCTCAAAAGGTAGTGTACTCACATGCTCCTGGTCTCACACCCTGTGGCTGAGTCAGTTTTCCACATAAGCCACACCCATCCATCCACACCAGGGTACCGGGACGGGTGGATACGCTGGCGCTGGTGACAAAGGTCAGTCACTTACAGTGCAGACCCTGCCGCGTTCAAAGTCACTTACAGCGGCTCACACTGATTTGTAAAGGAGTTTGATAAGGACAGGTTGTGTCTGTTGTCCATGTCAGTGGTACAGCGCTCAGTGTGACCACAGAGCCGGTCTCAACCAACTTTTGTTCAGAGCTCCAAGAGTGAGTTGAGTTCTGGATGTAGACCCGAGGTGGAGGTAGGGCAAGGCGATCGATCTGACTCCTCATCCCAGCGCCAAGCATCTGGATGTGTGGGTGGGAGAGGAGGGAAGGGCAGAGCTGACCCTATACTTCTTTACAGTCGCGCCCTGGGCTTGCCCCGGGGAGACCCCTTCAAGGTGTGCAAAGCCCAGGATTTCCAGGTATGCCTCTCAGCCCATATTCTAACCCTCGTGGAATCTCACGGGTCTCTCCCCTTACCCAGGCAGCTCTAACTTTATTTCCTCTCTGTTTCATTCCTTACCTAGGTGGGGGTCACAGTGCTTGAGGCCCAGAAACTGGTGGGAGTCAATATTAACCCCTATGTGGCTGTTCGCGTCGGGGATCAGCGCCGAGTGACTGCAACACTGCGCGGAACCAACTGTCCCTTCTACAATGAGGTGAGGCGCCACCAAGGAAGAGGGCGGGCCTGAGAGAATGAGAGGGATTCAGAGAGGCTGGTCCCTAGAGGGGGCGGGGCCAGGATGCAAAGAGGCTGGTTCTGCATTTTGAGTCAGGCCAGGGGGAGTCATGGGGGGTAGGCGAGTGAGTAGGTGACTTTTAGGAAAGGGGGCTCACATTCGCTATGCAAGAATTCGGGGCGAGCTGAATGAGTCTTTCACACCTAACCTCCTCCCACTACTCTAACCTTTCTCATCCTACCACTCAGTACTTCTTGTTCGAATTTCATGAGACCCGGCTTCATCTTCAAGACTTGCTGCTGGAGATAACTGTGAGTGGGAAAGTGGATTCATGTTAGGAAAGGGAGTTGCCCGGCTGGACATCTGGGTGACTGAGGCAGAAAAATTGCCATGAGTTTAAGGCCCAGCCTTGACTTTCTCTCAGTCAAAGAGAGCCAAAGGCAGGCAGGGAGAAAGATGCCAAAGAACCAGGACTAACTCTTCCCTCCCCAGGCTTTCCATTCGCAGACTCTCCCGTTCATGGCCACCAGGATAGGAACCTTCAGGATGGACTTGGGGATGGCCTTGGACCAGCCAGGTATTAAGCCCTTCCTCTCATTCAAACTTATTTTTATGAACAAATTGACTGAGTTCTGGGCAGTGTACTAACTTCGAAGACAGCCATCTCTTACAAATGCTGACCTTTCTTGTACAGTGGTTTTCTCTGCACAAGACAGGATGTGTTGGCCCAACCCCAGTCATTGTCCAACGTCCTGAATTTGTGTCCCTTAGATGTCTCCTCACTTTCTGTCCTCTTCCTCTGTCCTTAGATGGCCACTTCCATCAAAAGTGGGCTCCTTTGCATGACCCCCGTGACACCCGCGCCGGAACCAAGGGCTTCGTCAAGATCACCCTGTCTGTGAGGGCACGTGGGGAACTTCCCCTTCCACCACCACCCCCATGCCCAGGGACCAGTTCGGACATAGAGAAGTAAGCGGGGCTGTGGGGGGCGGGGGGGGGAGAAAATTGGATGAGGCGTGGCCTGGGGGGCTCAGACTCCAGCTTTGCTCCTGATGTTGACTCTTCCTAGGAATCTACTCCTGCCACGTGGGGTACAGGCTGAGCGGCCATGGGCACGGCTGCGAGTCCGTGTGTACCGTGCAGAGGGGCTTCCCACAGTGCGCACGGGGCTGCTGGGCAGTCTGACTCGAGCCCTGCATGATCAACATGTCCTCCTGGACCCATACGTGCGGGTGAGCTTCCTGGGGCAGCAGGTAAGTCACTCCTTTGGCCCATGCTGCAGCTCGAGTCTTTTTAAAAGTATTTCTTAATGATAATCATTATTTATTTATTTAGAGACAAGGTTTTGCTATGTAGCCCTGATACGAAGAGACCTGTTTGGTAGGATTAGGGAAGACCACAATGACTGGTTTTGTTGTTGTTGTTGTGGTTTATTTGTGTTTTCAAGATAGGGTTTCTTTGTGTATAGCTTCAGCTGTCCTGGAACTCACTTTGTATACCAGGCTGGCCTCGAACTCAGAGATTTGCCTGCTTCTGCCTCCTAAGACTATTTTTATTCTTAATTATGTATGCATGAATATGAAAACAGTTGCTTGTGGAGGCCTGAAGAGGGTGTCAGACATCACCTACAGCTGGAGTCCTAAGTGTTTGTGGGCTGCTGGATGGGTGGAGGGGGACCCAAACTCCCTCTGTGGAATAGAACTCACGTTTGAGCCATCTCTCTGTTTATTTTGTGTATGTATGTGGTGCTCTGAGTGCCACAACACTTGGGTGAAAGTCAGAGGACAACCTGTAGGAGGGACAACAGGATATAAGACCTAGGGATCAAACTTAGGTCATCAGGTTGATATCAAGCGCCATCATCCGCTGAGCCACTTTTAGGATCCACACTGACCCCCTCTGCCTGACTTGGCCTTCAGGGTGAGACTTCAGTTCGGGGAGAGGAGACAGCACCCGAGTGGAACGAGCAGTTGAGCTTCGTGGAACTCTTCCCACCGCTAACACGCAGCCTTTGCCTGCAGCTGCGCGATGATGCCCCTCTTGTGGATGTGGCACTCGCCACACACATTCTAGACCTGAGGCAGATCTCAAACTCGGGTCGGGCAGGTGAGCACATCTGGTCCACGCAGGGCCCTGTCTACCATGGCTCACATTAGCTCCTCAGAGCGCAGCTGTGACACGGGTGGCCCAGGGAGGACCATCACCCCAGAACACAAATTGTTCTAAACCGGGCTCCGCCTTCTGACCATGATCCTGCCCTCAGTTTTATAAACTCTTAAGCACAATGGCCACTCCAGTCAAGCCTTGCAGGGAAGTGACCACTCTGAAGTGTCCGCCTGACCCCTTAAACCTTTACCACAAAACCAGTACTTCCGCCCCAACCTTCTCCCTAGAGCTCAGAGGTCCTCTGCCTGACACTGTTATCTGCTCCCTTCAGAAAGAACTGAACCCTGCCTTCTCTTCCCCACCCCAGCACCTGGAGGATAAAAGAATGTACAGTTCAGAACAGTACCCATTTGTTCTGTGCTCCCCTCCAAATCCTGTTCTTGTCCCCCCACAGCGGGGTTTAACCCCACTTTCGGTCCGGCCTGGGTGCCCCTCTATGGCTCGCTCCCCAGCGGCAGGTTCCGGGATGGTCTTCAAAGTCTCAACGAAGGCCTTGGGGAAGGCATTTGGTTCCGGGGTCGACTTCTGGTAGCTGTGTCCATGGAGGTGTTCGAAGGCAGAGTTGAACCTAAATTGTCCCAGACCACACAGGAGTCCAGATTGTCCCGGCTCACTGGGAAGAAGAAAAAGAAGAAGGAGAAAAGCAGGGAGGCTCAGCCCCCAGCTGACGGTTTGCAGCCTGCCAATGCCAGCACCGGCGAGGATGTGCCTGAGATCCCTAGTGCAATGGAGGTGGAGGTGGAGGAGTTGCTGCCTCTGCCAGAGGTAGGGAGGGGCTGGAGTCACACTCAGCATCAGACATGATGCTGTTTCCAATTTGGGGACCTGGATGAAGGATCCCGTGTATGTGCACACATGTGCTAGTGTATCTAAACATGGTATATATTGAAGGGGCAAGTTCCCGGGGGGAGCTCCCAGGGCCAGAAAGGGAGGTAGAACGCAGAGCCTCCTGGACCTTAGTTTTGATGTCTTTATGTGGACATTGTGTCCAGGCGGAGCAGACTACTCCTCAGGAAGGTGGGAGTTCACCCCAGGCTCACTCTCTTTCCCAGAATGCCCTGGCATCCTTTGAAGATTTCCTACTTTTCGGAGTGCTCTTCGAGGCCACCATGATTGACCCTTCACTGGCCAAGAAGCCCATCAGTGTGGAGATTTCCATTGGTGTGTGACCTAGATGAGCCCAAAGAGCCATGGGATTGGGAGCCGTCCCTTGTTTCAGACATTAGGCCACAGGAAGGGCTGTTCACTTCAGGGAGAGTGGCGGATTCTGCTCTGCTGAGGGAGGGGGGCTGTGGAGGGAAGTGCCTGACCTTCAGCCTGACACTCTGATCCTCGATGGGGCGCAGGTCACGCAGGTCGCCGGGAAGAGCAGCTGGGCCAAGAACCAAGGGCTGACGAGGGATCTGAAGGCAGCACACTGGAAGCTCGGCCTCTCTTGGAATCTGAGGACAGAGGGTCAGGGTGGGAAGAGCAAGAGTTGCCAGGGACACCTGCTCAGTGGCCTGAACCTGTGGATGGCAATGGGTAAGTGACCCGAGTCACTTGAGGGGGGGTTAAAGTGATCCTTGAGCAAACAAGTCCCTCTCTTCTCTCTGTCTGGCCAGGCCCTATCTCTGCTTGCCTCTGCGTCACCGAAAGCCCTGCCTCCGTGTATGGAGCCGCTGGGAGGATTATACTTGGCGCCTGCACAGCAGCAACAGTGTGGGCAAAGTAGCTGAGAGGCTGGTGAGAGCAAGACACACCTGTAGGGAAAGGCCCAGGATGCAAGAGACCGAGGCTTCTGAGTGCGCTCCAGAGTAGAGGCTAATGGGGTGGAGCTGATAACCTGTGGATGCAAGGCTGGGAAATGGTGGACAAAGCTCCAAGTTTCTAGGCAAACTGGGGGGGAACAAAGTTGTGGGAGCCTGAAGAGTAGAGTGGAGACAGAAGGGGCTTGGGGACTCAGAGCCAGAATCCAAAGAGGGGCCATCAGGAGAGTGGTATGCATGGGTGGGGTATGGGCCAGGGACTCTCAAGACTGACATCTCTTGGAGTCTACACAGGACCATGGCCTGCAGGAGGTTGAGAAGATGCAGCACAGGTCGGGGCTGGGGGCCTGCACACGACTCAAGCAGACTCTGGAAGAGCTGGTGGCTGGCAGCAGGTGAGCCGAGAGTCAGCCCGTAGTGCTGCCTACCTGTGGCCAGTTTCAGGATGGGAGAGAGGCTCACAGTGACTGTCTAGACTAAGGGTAGTTTCAAGCTGTGTTTGTCCAGCAACTACAGAAGCATGAGAAGGAGAGCTCAGTAGAGAATCCCTCCTACTTCACAAGGAAAATAAAACTCTGCTTAGTTACGATTTCTATTGCTGCGACAAGACAGGATGATCAGAAAGCAAACTGGAGAGGAAAGGGCTTATTCACCTTACACTTCCACATCGCTGCTCATCATTGAAGGAAGTCAGCACAGGAACGCAACCAAGGCAGGATCCTGAAGGCAGGAGCTGCTGCAGAGGCCATGGAGTGCTGCTTACTGGCTTGCTGCCCCTGGCTTGCTCAGCCTGCTTCTCTATAGAACCCAGGACCAGCAGCCCAGGGATGGCACCACCCACAATGGGCTGGGCTCTCCTCCACTGATCAATGATTGAGAAAATGCCTTACAGCTGGATCTCATGGTGGCATTCCCTCCTCCTTCTCTGATGACTCTAGCTTGTGTCAAGTTGCCACAAAACCAACCAGTAAACCTGCCCTTCTCCATCCGGTCTGTACCTAGCCAGCTTCTGCATCCATGAGATGGCCCTACTTGCTGATACAGGGAGGGTACACTGCTTCCTCGGAACACCTCTGTGATACTGATTTAACCTTTCACCTCCTGCATAACTAGCTCCACTGGCATCAGCCGCTCCTACATCCCTAACTGGTCCTTTCTCAGTCACCCATTATTGCTCTAACCACATGAACAAGTCCTAGTTGTTTCTGTCTTTCATCTGCACTGCCATGAATCTGACCTGCTGCACCTGCTATGTCATCACAATGGCCGTGCTTTCTTCTCTGAGTGGCAGGGGAGGGCCACTGAAGGTCTTGAAATTCTCATTCAGAATTTTAGAAAGGATGAGTTGGGAGAGAGAGGGTGTGAGAGAAGACAGGACTATCAAAGAAGGCTTTGTAATGTTTAGGTGATAGGAGATGAATGGAGCAATGCAGTGGAGATGAGGTAAATGGGCTCAGGAGATGTGGATGCATATCACTTAACAGAGTGATTGCCTAGCAGGCACAAAGCCTTGGGTTCAGTCTCCGGCACTGCAATAACGAGGCATGGTGGTGCATGCTTGTAATCCCAGCATTTGCGAGGTAGAGGTGGGAGGATCAGAAGTTCAAGGTCAAGGTCAACCTCAGCTTGAGACCATCATGGCAGCATACATGAGATCATTGGCTATAAATAAATAAATAAATAAATGCAAACCTGGGCAGTGGTGGCATATGCCTTTAACCCCAACACTCAGAAGACAGAGGCAGGTGGATCTCTATGAGTTCGAGGTCAGCCTGGTCTACAGAATGAGTTCCAGGACAATCACAAGCTACACAGAGAAACCCTGCCTCAAAAACTAAACCAAAAGCAAAGATAAAAGGCTGGGGAGTAAATTCAAGAGGAAATTTGTAGTTGGATATGTCAGTGCAGCCCAGCACAACCCAGCCCAGCGCAGCCCCGCGCAGCACAGCCCAGTGCAGCCCAACCCAGCGCAGCTCAGCACAGCTCAGCACAGCACAGCACGCCGTGGCTAGGTGATAAAAAGGGGGAAAATGTGTGACATCACAAAAACCGTCCAAGACTTTAGATATCGTGTCTGTCGCTTTTCTCATTGCTGTAAAAAGATACCTCTAAAAAACAAGGAAGGAGGGGCTTATTTTGGCTTACAGTTTTAGGGTTACAGTCCATTACATCAGGAAAAGCCGTCCAGCAAGAGCCGGACGCAGATGGTCACACTGCGTCCACAGTCAGGAAGCAGGGAGTGACAAGCGCTTGGGGCTCAGCCCACTTTCTCCATTTTTTTCAACCCAGAGCCTCAGCCCATGAGCTGGAACCACCTACAGTTCTGGTGGATCTTCCCAGTTAAATCAACCCAGTCTAGAAAACTGGAGGGGCTGTTTCTTTGGCAGCCATGGAACCCGTCCAGTTGATGGTCAGCATAGCCCATCCCAGCTTGCCTGGCTGTGTGGACTGGGCTGTTAGCTAAGCGGTGGAAGATAAGAAGGTATGAAGGAAGGAAGAGTGTTGGAAGCTTATTTCCGGAGATGTTAGCTAGCCTTGGAAGTGGACATATATGTAGTAGACAGGCAACAAGGTGAACTGAATTCTGGGGCTAATTATTTGCAGGAAATGCAAATTTACCTTATATTGATGAAGTTGGACATTTCTAGAGCACAGAGAAAGAGATCAGAAAACCTGCAGAGACTCAGCCATGACAACAGGACAGAAGCATCAAAGTCGTAGGCTCTAGATGCTCACTCCTCCATATCCCTGCCTGGGGACACAGGAGAGCCCACTCCTGTCAGAAACACTGCTGTTGACATCTACGACACTCCAAGCTTTCTACCTGAATGGCCTGCTCACTCCTTTTGCCATATACACCCCCAACGAGATAGGGCCTCACTGTGTACCTGTGTGTGGTATAAGTGTGTAGACGCTCCCTGCAGGGAGGGAAACAACCCACGAAGAGACAAGAATGAAACATGATGCCCCTGAGTTTCAGATACTGGTGCTGGCCCAGGATTTTTGTATTCCGACCCAGATCATTTACATTTCTGAGCACAGCACAATTTTGGGGGGAAAAGGTTTTCTGATAACTCAGTCCCAGGTGGACAACAAATTTAAGACTTGTTTAAGATGTACTTTTGCAAAGTACATCTGACTTCTTTCACAAAGATAGATATTGTTGACTCAGAGATAGGTATACATAATGCCTGTGGGTGACAGGACTGTCCTGGGCCTAAGATGGCATAGGAGTCACTTAGGGTGTTGTAAAGAGCAAGTGATGTCTCCATTAGGATGGGTTTTATGGCCTAGAAGCAATGCTCCAGGATTTAGGGGGGAAAGGACCTAGGATAAGTAAAGCATAAATTCTGGGAACTATGGGCAGAGCCTCACTCCCCACTCACCAGGCAGCAAAGGATCACCGGGGTGTTAAACTATATCCATCCATCCCCGGCGTCCAAAAGGACCAGCTAAGCAGCTCATTCCACAGAAGAGGCAAGCTGTGTGTTTAACTTTCCTGGTATCTCCAGTGCTTCTCTGTGTGCACAAGGATGTTTTGCTTTCTACATAATTTATGGAGGAGCAGAGGCCTATGTAACACAGGGTTGTCCTTGATGGGACAGGTACATGTGATGAGGTTAGAGATAATGGACCAGACGTGCAGAGCCTTTTAGTCCATTTTTAGAGTTTTATATTTTACCCTTAGATAGGCAACTGCAGTGGAGCAAAATAGACGGGAAAGTGTCAGCAGCGTTCTGGGTACTTTTGAGAATGCTCTATGCAGCGAGGGTGAGAACATTGACCAGTGTAGTGTCTGCCTTGGTCCTGTGTAAGAAAGACACTTAGACGGAGTGATCCTGGGAAAAGATGGGAGAAGAGGCTAGGCACTGAATGCTGGTGTATGCATGCATGTTCTGGGTGCTGGTGTATGCATGCATGTGCTGGGTGCTGGTGTATGCATGCATGTTCTGGGTGCTGGTGTATGCATGCATGTTCTGGGTGCTGGTGTATGCATGCATGTTCTGGGTGTTGGTGTATGCATGCATGTGCTGGGTGCTGGTGTATGCATGCATGTGCTGGGTGCTGGTATATGCATGCATGTGCTGGGTGCTGGTGTATGCATGCATGTGCTGGGTGCTGGTATATGCATGCATGTTCTGGGTGCTGGTATATGCATGCATGTTCTGGGTGCTGGTGTATGCACGCATGTGCTGGACATTAAACTCAGCCTCACATGCTCGAAGCATGTGTACTACTGCTGAGTCTTGTACCCATCCTGGTTCTGGAATTTTAAGAAAGAATGTAAATAATTTGGTGAAAGATAAAGGTAACAACTGAAATTTTGACATCTATGTGAGGTTTTGGTTTGTTTGTTTGGTTGGTTTTTGTTTTTGGTTTTTTGAGATAGGGTTTCCCTTTGTGTGGCCCCAGCTGTCCTTGAACCTGCTCTGTTAGGCATCCATCACCCTTTCCCCTGAGGCCATCTCAGCAGCACAACTTTGGTGTGTGTTGGTTGGAAGCGGTCATTGAAAATCATGCATTTGGTTTGGCCACATTATATTCCAGTTCTCTCTCTCTCTCTCTCTCTCTCTCTCTCTCTCTCTCTCTCTCTCTCTCTCTCTCTCTCTCTCTCTCTCTCCAGGGTCTCACTTTATTGCCTTGGCTGTCTTAGAACTCCTTGTGTAGAGCAGGCTGACCTCAGACCCACAGAGTTCCACCTTCCTCTTCCTCCCACGTGCTGAGATTAAAGGCGTCACGTACCAACTCACCTGGAAGTCTAGCTACCTTTTAGTCAGGCTGGTGGAGACTAAAGCAGGCATGCCTTTCTGATTAATGTGGGTACAGGACTCTCCCAGAGGGTAAACAAGTAGGCATAGGGTGGGGCTGGCATAGCTAACTAGCAAGCAGAGGGTAGTCAGGATGTTGGTCTCTGGACTTGTAGCTGAAGTAGCTAGGGCAGGAGATGTTAAATATTGGTGGCTGCAGGGCTTAAAGACCAGGCTGTGCTTGTTGTATTTGGGCATGGGGCTCTCTGAGGAATGACTGTCAGTCAGGAAGTAGGAGGCCTTCCTGAAGGAAGAGGTTCCAAGGTCCTGATCTCGTCCTTGATTCTCCCTGCAGACAGTTTTGCCACGGTGCTGAGCGCAGGACGATGACCCGACCTAATGCCCTGGATCGTTGCCGAGTGAAACTCCTGACACACAGCCTGGTACACAGCCTGGTACAGGCCGGGAAAGGAAGGAAGCAGGGATGCCTGGCAGAGTCCTTCTACTCATTTCTCTGCCTGCCCTTCTAGAATCTGATGGCAAAGCAAGGCTTGCGGCTTCTACGGAGCCTGAGGCAGAATAACGTGCAGAGGTCTGTGCTGCTGGCTAAGAAGCTCCTGGCAAGGCTGCGCTTCCTGGCTCAGGAGGTGATGATGCCTTTCCTACCACTTTCCTCTAAGTTCTGGACCCTTCCAGAGACCTTTGGGCAGATGTAACTGTTGTCCCTTAGAGGACGCATGCCTCCTTCGGTGTAGTTAACGGTGCCAAGCCCAGGGATCGGCAGGGATCCCGAGGTTATTCCAGATCTGTTTAGAAGGACAGGTGACTGACATGCCTTGGGCATGGCCTCCTTTGACTGGAATGTGTGAGGAGAGCTTGTGCACACGGTGGAAGCTGACAGTCTAACCATCGTGGTTGGTCTTGGTGAAGCAGCGACTGCAACTCCAAACACATTTGATAGTTGGGTTTGGTGTGGGAGAGGCTGGATGTCCGGCATGCACAATCGCCTACAAGTGGGAGGCCTGGGCGGCCGGAAGTCAGCGTTGGAAGGAGGAGCAAGATAGGAATGCCATTAAATTACATCTTAGAGCAAATTTAATAGTCTTCCTTCCTCCCTTCTTCCTCTTCCTCTCCCTTCCTCTCTCCCTCCCTCTCTCCCTCTCTTTCTCCCTCCCTCCCTTCCTTTCTTACCTTGCCCATGATAAGCATGTGTTTTACCACCAAGTTACACCCAAATCTTAAAAATGTTTAATGAAATCTTCCCTTTGTCAAAGGACATTTCATGACATAAATATGTATCATATATAGTTTCATAGTTGTTGTTTGTTTGTTTGTTTTTGACACAGGGTTTCTCTGTGTAGCCCTGGCTGTCCTGGAACTCTGTAGACCAGGCTGGCCTCAAACTCAGAGATTTGCCTGCCTTTGGCTTCCAAGTGTTGGGATTAAAGGTGTAACCTACCATGCCTGACTTCATCGGTTTGGTTTTTTTTTAAGGTTTATTTAGTTTGCCTGTATAGATTCTGGGCCTGCATGTATATTTTTGCGCCATGTTCATGCCTGGTGTTTGTAGTTAGAAGAGGCATCCGTTCCCCTGGAACTGGAGTTTCAGACAGTGAGCCGCCATGTGGGTACTGAGAACCAAACCCAGGTCCTCTGGAAGAGCAGTAAGTGCGTTTAAGCACCCAGTCAGCTCTCTCTTCTTAGTTATGTTGTTTTTAAGTGTCACGTAATGATGCTTTTGTGTGTTACTGGGACCTGGATCCTCAGTTGGAGATGGGGAGCCAGTGTTTAGTGGGAAGAGTTCTGGGGATGCACGGCCATCAGCACAGCTGTGAGTGTGCTCAATACAAGAGCAGAATGCTGTGTGCTGGGTGAAGACTTCAAGTTGGACCTCAAATCTTAGATGTCCTATGGTGCATCCAGGAGGAAAGGTCAGGGGGCAGGTGGCCAGTGGTTCAGAAAAAGTTCAGGGCATTTGAAGTATCTATCAAGCTTCAGGATCAGGTAGTCTTAGCTCCAAACGCCCTAAACAACCCTGCCCTCCACTTGTAGCCGCAGCCACCCCTCCCTGCTGTGCTGGTCTGGATGTTCAGTGGTCAGCGCCGTGTGGCCTATGCCCGCATCCCTGCCCAGGATGTGCTGTTCTCCGTGGTTGAAGAGGAGCGAGGCCGAGACTGTGGGAAGATCCAGAGTCTGCTACTCACAGTGAGACAGGGCCGGGGAGAGTGCGGTGGGGCTCACAGACAGGACAGGGCACCAGAGCTGGGGGCCTGTGGTTTTCAACCAGAAACTCCCTGACTGTTTTCAATGCTCCAGAAAGGCAAAAGGGGATTGTGGCTTTGTCTAGATCAGCCTGGAAGTGAAGTCAAGAGCTAACTTGTCTGCCCTGGGTCTACAGTGGTCCTGACAAGGTGATGAGAAAGGAGAGTGATCTTTCTTGCAAGTAGAGTTGGTTTACAAGTAGAAAATTTCCAAATGAGCTGTCGCTAAAAGAAACACCAAAGCAGATTTTTAACGGTGGGAAGCTGTGATCCTTGGGGTAAAGGAAAGAAAATCTAAATGTGCTGAGGATGGAGGGGGCAAAGAAGAGAGGGCAGGATATGTATTTGGGGTTAGGGTTGAGGATCTAGGAGTGGCATTGGAAGGCATGGGGTAGGACCATGGGGTGGGACGGAGGGTCCGGGGGCAGGGGGCTCCAGCATTCCTCCTTCCTGCACAGGCCCCTGGGGCAGCCCCTGGGGAGGTCTCTGCCAAGTTGGAGCTCTTCCTGTGGCTGGGGCTGGGCAAGCAAGCCAAAGCTTGCACCTCTGAGCTGCCCACAGATCTTCTCCCTGAACCCTCGGCCGGGCTTCCCCACAGCCTATACCGGGATGGTGAGTTCGGGGCCAGGGTCAGCCCACCTTGCTGTTTGCCCTAGGGAGGGGTTCATGAGGCAGGGAACCCCAGCGGTCCCCTGAGCAAGCATGGCTCTTCCTTTCCCCTCATCTCAGACTTCAGCTACTTCCAGCTGCGGGCTCACCTGTACCAGGCCCGAGGTGTGTTGGCTGCAGATGACAGTGGCCTCTCGGACCCCTTTGCACATGTCCTCATCTCTACCCAGTGCAAGACCACACGGGTGAGAGTCAGGCTGGGATACAGACAGGGAGGAGCAGGGGACAAGGTGCACTCTTGTCCAAGGTCCCACGTTTCTCTCCCCACTTTGGATTTTCAGAACAGAGTGCTAGGACTCTGGCCCAACTCAGGCCCTGGTGCAGAACAGACAGCCATTGTCTCCTGGGGTTGACTTTAGGGCTAGGAAAAGGCAGATGGTCACAGAGAAACACCAGAACTGGACAGCCATGCCTCTGGTGACAAACAGCCAGTTAAAGTATCACGTTGACTGCCCACCTGATGTATGAGGGGGCTCCCTTCTGACATCTGTCTTTGCCCCTCTCTCTTCATGGTTCCCAAGGTCTTGGAGCAGACACTGAGCCCCCTGTGGGATGAACTCTTGGTATTTGACCAGCTGATTGTGGACGGCAGGCGGGAGCATCTGTGGGAGGAACCTCCGTTAGTGGTCATCAATGTCTTTGACTACAATAAGTTTGTGAGTGCGTCCCCTCCTCCACGCCACTTCCAGATGCCTCTTCCCTACTGTCTTCATGCCTCCTCTTTAGCTTCTGAGCATTCTTCCCTTGCCCCTATAATTTTGGCGTTGGGGCATCTATGAATGTCTCACCATGTAGTCCTGGCTGGCCTGGAACTCACTGTGTAGACTAAGTTAGCCTGGAACTCATGGAGACTATAATCTGTTTCCTAAGGGCTGGGGCTAAAGATGTAGCCACCACAGCCAGTTGTATCTTTCTTATTTCCTTACTGCTTTGCCTCCCACAGGGCCCTGCTGTGTTCCTGGGCAGGGCATTTGCAGCCCCAAGGGTAAAGTTGATAGAGGACCCATATCAGTCCCCTGAGCTGCAGTTCTTCCCCCTGAGGAAGGGGCCTCAGGCTGCTGGAGAAGTCATTGCCACCTTTGAACTTATCGAGCTGGACTACAGTGGCCATCTTGAGGTTAGGTACCGTGGCCTGACAGACAGGCTGTATCTCCATTCTTACTTAACAGGCCATCCTATCTTAGGGTGCCCCAAGGATAACCATCTAGTCTCTTACCCAAGGGAGTGCTGACTGCAAACCTCTCCTGGGTTGACCTCACTGGACACCCTGACCCCAGGATTACTGATGGATATATCCAAGGTTCATCTTGTCAGGGCTCTACCTCTAGAGAACCCATACTGCTGTTCACCCTGGGGTTATCATCCCATCCTGAATGCCTCAGGTTCCCACCCCACTAACCATACACACATCTGCTATCAGGGAGGTCCTTCTTACAAAGCCAGCCCTGTCTGACTCCTCCGCACTGGCCCTTCACAGAAACCCATGGCCCTTCTCCAAGCCTAGGCTTTCCATGTTTTGGTGTGAATTCTGATTTGTTTTTTTTTTCTTGTAGCCCTCAGTACCCAGTGATGTGGAGCCCCAGGATCTGGCTTCACTGATTGAACCCACCTCTGGACACCTGTCTCTGCCTCCCAGTGTGCGCCCTGTGCTCAGGGCGTTCCGTGTTGAGGTAGCGCCAAGCACTGAAGCCTCTTCACTCCCCCCCAACCTGGTGGCCTCATGTCAGCCATAGCCCTTGACTTTCCCTCTTCCTGACCTTAGGTGCTGTTCTGGGGTCTGCGAGGTTTGGGCCGTGTACACCTGTTTGAGGTGGAAAAGCCCCAGGTTGCTCTGGAAGTGGCTGGGAGACGTGTGGAATCTGAAGTTCTGGACAACTACCGTGAGAACCCTAACTTCACAGAGCTTGTCCAGCATGTGACAGTGGTGAGAGCGGACACAGGGCTTGTCCTGTATGTGACAGGGGTGAGAGCGGGCACAGAGCATGTCCTGTATGTGACAGGGGTGAGAGCGGGCACAGAGCGTGTCCTGTGTGTGACAGGGGTGAGAGCGGGCACAGAGCGTGTCCTGTGTGTGACAGGGGTGAGGGCGGGCACAGAGCATGTCCTGTGTGTGACAGGGGTGAGAGCAGGCACAGAGCATGTCCTGTGTGTGACAGGGGTGAGAGCGGGCACAGAGCGTGTCCTGTGTGTGACAGGGGTGAGGGCGGGCACAGAGCGTGTCCTGTGTGTGACAGGGGTGAGAGCGGGCACAGAGCTTGTCCTGCGTGTGACAGGGGTGAGAGCAGGCACAGGGCATGTCCCATATGTGACAGTTGTGGGAGTGGGCACAGGGCATGTCCCACATGTGTCAGTTGTGGGAGTGGGCACAGGGCATGTCCCACATGTGACAGTTGTGGGAGTGGGCACAGAGCGTGTCCTGTGTGTGACAGAGGTGAGAGCGGGCACAGAGCTTGTCCTGTGTGTGACAGTGGTGAGGGCAGGCACAGGGAATGTCCTGTGTGTGACAGTGGTGAGAGCGGGCACAGGGCTTGTCCTGCATGTGACAGTGATGAGAGCGGGCACAGGGCTTGTCCCATATGTGACAGTTGTGGGAGTGGGCACAGGGCATGTCCCACATGTGACAGTTGTGGGAGTGGGCACGGAGCGTGTCCTGTGTGTGACAGTGGTGAGAGCAGGCTTCCATGGAGGCTGTGCCTATGACACTCCTATCAGCATTAAATAAGGGCTCCTCTTTTCCCACATCCTTGCCAGTATTTTTGTTTTTGTTTTTTGTTTTTTCGAGGTAGAGTTTCTCTGTTTTACCCTGGCTGTCCTACGTACTCTGTAGACCAGACTGGTCTTGAACTCACACAGATCCATCTGCTTCTACCTCTGAGTGCTGGGATTAAAAGTGTATACCACCACCTCCTGGCCTGTTTCTTCTTTTGAAAACTGTTTGGTAAACCTGCAGAATCACAGAAAGTCTTCACCAGCTATCTACTTTAGATGGTGATTAATGTCTAGGAAATATAAGGAACTGCAAAGACTAAACACTTACACAACCAAGACACCTGGACAGCTGATACTTCTGGTTTTTTAAAGACAAAGACCCACTAGGTAGCTCATGCTGACCTCAAACTTGTCATGCATCCCCGGACCCCCAAATACTAGGATATCAGGTGTGTGCCACCATATCTTGGTATCAAGAAGTCTAATTTAATACTGTAATCTTATGTTCCCTCCAAGGGATGTGTTTAGGGAACAGATACATTCAGACATACTGAGACCTTTCCTTTCATTTCAAGGCTCAAATCAGGCAGCACACACCCCTTTCCCATCGTGTGCCTGAAATCTCTCTTGTTGAGTTTGATGGTCTGTAGACAGATCAGCTGGCTCAAGCTGCTTCCTAGTGTTTCTCACGCCTCTCAAAACCCTCTTCATTGTTTTCTAGCCAGTTCTGTCCATTATCAATATTAGGTTCTTGATGTCTGAAGCTGTTGTTCATGTCTCTCCAGCTCTGGCACTTCTCTTTTTCCGTGTTGAGTATTGATTGGTCCCTGGGAACCACACATGCGCCCTAACACTCTGCTCCCCCATCCTCATCCATCGCTTCTTACCCTTCTCTATTTTGAACTCTGGTGTTAGGTGCATATTTGTTTACAGTTGTTTTTAGCTTCCTGATGAATCAACCCCTTTACCAATGAAGAATGACCCTCTGTGTAATTTTTGTTTGTTTGTTTCTCCGTCCATTTTAACTAATGGTATAACTTCTCTGGCTTTCAATTACTGTTTGCCTGATTATTTCCCAGTTCTTCCAATGTATGTATGTCTTTTTGATTTGTTATTTATTTTTGTGATACTGAGTGTTGAGCTCAGGGGCTCAAACATGCTATGCTATGCAATCAATCTACAACAAAGCCACATCCTCAGACTTCAAACTGTCTATGTCTTTGACCCTAAAGACTCTTTCATCTTGGTGTGGTGGTTTATATTTTTAATTCCAGCACTTCTAAGGCCAAGGCAGGTGGTTCTCCACGAGTTCAAGGCCTGGGGGTTTCAGCGGAAGTCACTGTGAAAGGAACCTGAGATAGCTTGTCAACTCACATCCATGGTCAAGAGAGAGAATCCATCCATCCATGCCTACCTGTGCTCAGCGTCCTCTCTATACCTGCACAGTCCTTCATACACTTACACACGTATACACTTACACAGTTATAGTCCAGGATGCTCTGCCCATGGGGATGGTGCCTTCCAGGGTATTCTGGGTCTTCCCAATTTACAATTAACACAATTGGGAAAGCCCCTCCCACAACCTGATATAGACAGTCCCTCCCTGAGACTCCCTTCACAGGCAGCTCTAAGTTGTACCCAACTGGCAAAGCATCACAAATACGAATGCTGATTTTAAGAATATTTTTAGTAATATTTTAGAATGTTACTCTTTTTTTTGTTGTTTTTGTTTTTTTAAGACAAAGTCTCACTATATAACTCCGGCTGTCCTGGAATCCCGATGTAGACCAGGCTGGCCTCAAACTCACAGAGATCCAGAGATCACCTGCCTCTGCCTCCCAAGCTGGGAATAAAGGCATGTGCCACCATGCCTAGCTATGACTCTCACTTGCTGCCAGGACATGGTGGCACACTTCTGCAACCTCAGAACTTAGGAAACAGCAGCAGGACAGTCATAGCAAATCCGAAGCTGTCCTTGTCTGCATAGCAACTTCCAGGCCAGCCAGGGCTACATAGATAGCATTTTGGGTTGTTGTTTTTTAGAGACACGGTTTCTCTATATAGCTTTGGCTGCCCAGAAACTTGCTTCATTAACCAGGCTGGCCTCAAACTCACAGAGTCACCTGCTTCTGCCTCCTGAATGCTGGGATTAAAGACATATGCCACAGCTGCCTGGCTACATAGCATCTTATTAAAAATCTTTTTAAAAGCTGATAATTTAATTCCAGGGAAAGGCATATGCTTTTCTCCAGTAGAGCTCTATTTTTTGCTCCTCTTTGTAGATGATAAATGAAGCCAGCGATCAAGTGTAATCTTTGACCTTTCCCCTCTTAGATGCCAGGGATAGTTAGGGAATCTCCTGGCTAAAGCCCATAATATTCCATGGTTCAGACTCTCTATATGCATGGTGAGCATTGTCTCCTACCTAAGAGCAACGCTAACCTGTGTTCTTGGGGACACTTTGTAGGTGCCCAAGTTCCTTTGCATCAGTTATGCCACCATACTTAGGACAGTCTATTAGTCCAGGCTGCGTCCCTTCCTTCCCTGGGCAGAGACAGACGGCCGTGATGACTTAAGGGGTTGACAGTGTGGCAGATGCGGGCACAGAACGGCTTGTTTCCCTGCCTGCTCTGTGCTCCTTTCTTCCTTCCCCAGAGCTTGGACTCACTTCCTGTTTCCCTGTTTCTAGGACTTGCCGGAGCAGCCATATCTGCAGCCCCCCCTGAGCATCCTGGTGATTGAACGCCGGGCCTTTGGCCGAACTGTGCTTGTGGGTTCCCATATTGTCCCCCACATGCTTAGATTCACACTCCAGGGTCATGAGGATCCCCAAGAGGAGGAAGACACAGAGGAGGCAACAAGGGACCTGATGGCACAGGGGCCTCAAGGTGAGGAATGTCCTCTGCAGGGGCCACCAGACAGACGCCCCCTGGATCCTGGTAGAGAAGGCTCCAGTGGACCGTCTAACGGGGTCCAGGGTCTGGCTTCTACTGGCCTAAGCTTATGGTGTCACTTCCTTACTCCCAGGAGAGAAGTCTCTGGCTGAAGCAGGAATATCCAGACAGCTTCTGAAGGTGATGGGATGTTCCATAGGCTGGAGAGGGGTACCAGGGCTTGTGATGGCACTGGCTGAGAATCACAAGGTCTTCTCTGCCTCAGGCCCCTCTAAAGAAGCTCACCTTAGGGCTCCTGGGTCAAGGCCCTGAGCTAGAGGAAGACATCCCAGACCCAGAAGAGATGGACTGGTGGTCCAAGTACTATGCCTCCCTGCAGGAGTTCCAGGGGCAGGTATGAGAAGCAGGCCCCAGGGTTGGGGGATAAAAAGCAAGGAGGGGATCTCACACAACAGACCCCTGTGTGTTCCAGAGCTCTTGATCGCAGCCACCTTTTCTCCTCCTCAGCTCAGTTTTAGTGGTCAGACATCAGTACTGCTGTTGGCTACCACTCTATTGTCTAATAAAAATAGAACATGAGCCCATTAAACCCAGCCCTCAACCCTCCAGCCCTCCAGCCCTCCAGCCCTCTGAGTTTGAGGCCAGCCTGGTCTGCATAACCAGTTACAGGCCAGGCATGGATGGATACACAGCCTGTAAACCAGGCTAGCCTTGAATTCAGAGATCTGTGTGCCTCTGCCTCTCAAATGCTGGGATAAAAGGCATGTGCCACCACTGCCTGGATCAATTATTTTTAATTATAATTTTTATTAAAAAAGTAAAAGGGATCCAGGTATGTGTGTATACCTTTAAATCCCAGTACTTGGGAGGCAGAGGCAGGTGGGGTCTCTGTGAGTTTGAGGCCAGCCTGGTCTACAAAGCAAGTTCCAGGATAGCTAGGGCTGTTACACAGAGAAAACCTATCTTGAAAAACAAACAAGCCGGGCGATGGTGGCGCACGCCTTTAATCCTAGCACTTGGGAGGCAGAGGCAGGCGGATTTCTGAGTTCGAGGCCAGCCTGGTCTACAGAGCGAGTTCCAGGACAGCCAGGGCTATACAGAGAAACCCTGTCTCGAAAAACCAAAAAAAAAAAAAAAAATAACATATGTGTCGGGCGGTGGTGGCGCACGCCTTTAATCCCAGCACTTGGGAGGCAGAGGCAGGAGGATTTCTGAGTTCGAGGCCAGCCTGGTCTACAAAGTGAGTTCCAGGACAGCCAGGGCTACACAGAGAAACCCTGTCTCGAAAAAAAAAACCAAAAAAAAAAAAAAAAAAAAGAAAAGCAAACAAAAAAGTAAAAGGGAACAAATGAGGTTAATTTTAATAATGTGTTACTAATATATATAAAACATATCACATATTGATTATCGTAACAATGAATAATAAGCTATTTTGCAGTCTCATAATAAGTCTGGTGTGTGTTCCACCTCATAGCCCCTATCTATGCAGACTAACCTCAGGTCAAGGACTCAGTGGCCATATGTGGGTGGAATTGACCGAGGTCACAGGACCAGACAATAAAGGCAACTTCTGAAAAAGAAGTAGCTGGGTAGATGGAAAGGGGGTGGACCATGCCTGGAGGGGAGTGGCCAGGAGTTATCTCCTACCTGCCTTTTGATTTCAGTCCAGCCCCGATGACGACGACGTGGACGAAGCTGGAGATCCAGGTGAGGGTCCCTAATCTTTGCTCTTGTTCCATTTGTCCACCCACACCCGCGCCCGTGCCCGCACCCACACCACACCCGCGCCCGTGCCCATGCCCGCACCCGCACCCGCACCCACACCACACCCACACCCACGCCTGTGCCTGCGCCCGCACTCGCACCCATATTTCTTACCTGGGCCATTTTTGCTGTTTCCAGATGGGACCCACCTCATTTCTGGGGACAGGGAGGCCCAGGAGCAGGGGGAGACTGATATCAAAGCCTCTGTGCCTCGGAAGAAAGCAATCGCTACCCTGAAGGTGACAGGGTGTTGGGGAGAAGGGAGTCCCTGGGACTTGGGGTATAGAGTTGTCACTGAAGCCCCTCGCCTTTCAGATCTACAACAGGTCCCTGGAGGATGAGTTTAACCACTTTGAAGACTGGCTGAGTGTGTTCCCCTTGTACAGAGGACAAGGCGGCCAGGATGGAGATGGAGAGGAAACATTTGGACAGTTTGTGGGCAAGTTCAAGGTATGCATGGGAGAAGAAAGAGAGGGAAAAGGACTTGTAAAGCTTTCGTACACTTTGGAGAGATGGCTTGGAGGTTAACACCGGCTGCTCTTGCAGAGGACCTAGATTCAATTCCTGGTACCATAGTCACAACCATCCTTAAATCCAATTCCAGGGGATCTGACACCCTCCTCTGACCTGTGGAATCACACTCACACATGAACACAGACATACCTGCAGGGAAAACACTCACACATAAAACAAAATAAATAAATCTATTGTAATTGATTTTTCTTTCTTTTTTTTAAAAGATTTATTTTTTATATGTAAGTACACTGTAGCTGTCTTCAGACACCCCACCAGAGAGCATCAGATCTCATTACAGATGGTTGTGAGCCACCATGTGGTTGCTGGGATTTGAACTCAGGACCTTCAAAAGAGCAGTCAGTGCTCTTAACCGCTGAGCCATCTCTCCAGCCTGTAATTGATTTTTCTTTCTTTCTTTTTTTTATTTATTTATTATCTGTAAGTACACTGTAGCTGTCTTCAGACACTCCAGAAGAGGGTGTCAGATCTCATTACGGATGGTTGTGAGCCACCATGTGGTTGCTGGGATTTGAACTCAGGACCTACGGAAGAGCAGTCAGTGCTCTTAACCTCTGAGCCATCTCTCCAGCCCCTGTAATTGATTTTTCAAAACTTACCTTTCTTACCAAGCCTTCTTCTGTCTCCCCCACCTCAGGGCTCCTTCCTAATTTACCCTGAGTCAGAGGCCAGCTCCTTCTCTGAGCCTCAGATCTCCAGGGGCATTCCCCAGAACCGACCCATCAAGCTTCTGGTCAGAGTGTATATAGTGAAGGTGAGTAGTGGCTGGTTCATCCCCATGGCACAAAGACAGTATCGTGAAGTCTACAGAACAAAGGCTCTCAAAGGTCCTCAGAGATCACGGAGGCAAGGGTTAGGTAGAAATCCTGGGTGTGGTTAGACTTCCCTTCCCTTACAAAGCTTGCTGGTATCAGGACTTATTCACATTCTGGTCTTGGGTGCGGGAAGCTGAAGACTGTAGTGCCAGATCCCCAGCTCCAGAATGCCCTGTAGTTCCTCCCAGTGCATGTCTGTCATGCAGGACTACTAGGCCCCCGGGATTTCCTTAAAGGATTCTTGGGGAGCAACAGGGAAGGAGCAGATGGTCGCTATGTCCCCCACTCCCCCGTCTCAGTCACCAGAGCAGACAGTATGCTTCAGCCCGACTTAAGGATCTAAGACATCATTGGAAGAGACATTCTGTCACCACCTGACCCTTCTAGGGAACTGCTGGGTAATAGAACTCATTCTTACTGTCCTTTTTGGCAACAGGGCAGATAGGTGATCTGAGATAAATTACTTTGTGATACATCTAGACATGCTAGACAAGATTCTTTTTAATGAACACTAAGCTCTAAAGAAAGAAATCTGTCCTGTCCCTGAGTGAGGAGGCAGCTGGAGTACTTCCAGATGAGCCCTGGAGCTCAGGCTGTCTCCAAAGGGTTTGTCCACTTCTGAACTTTGACCTCGGGTTCTTAGAATCTTAGCTCCATGGCTCAAGGGACGGGGCTGGAAAGAAGACCCTGCAGAGCCTCCAAGAGGCAGATCAAGAGGCTCTCCCATGGGAACAGAGTCTATTTCAGGGAAACTGTCTTTTGGGGGAATATGTGTTTAATGTGTCCCCTCATCGATTTAGGACTGGGATTTATATTTTTTGTTTAATCCAAAAAACTCAAAACTGAGAGCTGAGGTTTGGCTCAGAACACTTACAAGGCATGCTAAAGGCCATGGAGATTCTGCACAGGAAACAGCAATCTTAGGATCATATCTGTAATCCCAGCTCTCAAGAGGCTGAGATGGGAAGATTACCATGAATTCCAGGCCAATCTGGGCTACATAGTGAGTATCAACTCAACCTGGGCTATATAGTGAGACCAAAACCCAACCCACTCAACCAACTCAACCCAAACTAACCAACCCAACCCAACCCAACCCATCCAACCCATCCACCCAACTCAACCAACCCAACCCAAACTAACCCATCCACCCAACTCAACCAACCCAACCAACCAACCCAACCTAAACTAACCCAAACCAACCCCCTCCCCCAAAAAACAACCTCCTAAACTGAAACCAAACCATAACTAAGTGTAGCCATGCAGACCAGCATTTGTGGAAGCAGGAGAATCAAAATACCAAACCAGGGCCTGAGAGATGGCTCAGCAGTTAAGAGCACTGGCTGCTCCTCCAAAGAACCTGGGTAGAGTAGTCAGCACCCACAAGGCAGCTCGCTAACATCTGTACCTCCAGTTCCAGGAATTCTGACACTCTTTCCTGGGTACATAAACATATATGTAGGTAAAATACCCACATACATAAAATAAAATTAAAATGAAACAAAAACCCTTACCAAACCAAAGAAGACAACTAACCAAAACCAAGTGAGTTGTGTCCACTCTTGTCTAAAATCCCAGAACTGTAGCAGTGGAGGCAAGAGGATCAGAAACTTAAGGCCAGCCTCAGCTACATGCTAAGGTTTAGTCTAGCCTGTTCCACGAGAGACCCTGCCTTATAAGACCAAAAATTACAAACCAGCAAACAAAACCAAGCAAGAGATCATTCAAAGTGTCTTTAAACCCAGCCTCAAAGTTTCTATAGGGTTAAAAACAAATGTTGACTCACCACACAAAATTATAGAATATGTAAGGAAACAGTATCAGGAAAAAAAATGGCAAAAGTGCTGCACACCAAGGACAATCAGACATCACACTGTTCTGGATGTTAGAACTGTCAGTCATTAGACTCTGAAATAGCAGCTTACATGTATTTTGTAAGCAGAGAGAGCTCAGCTGTTAGAAGTGACTTGAGAAGATGGCGGGGTCGTAAAAGGTTTGCTGTATCAGTATGAGGTTCAATCCCATAACTCTCACTTTTTGGGGGAAAAAAAAAGAGCTGGGCTGGGTAGTGTGCACCTATAATCCTGCCACCGGGAAGGCAGGGGTGGGATGACCACTGAGATGTGCTGGCTGGCCAGCTGAGCTAGACTGCTGAGTGCCAGGTTCAGTGAGAGACCACACCTTAAAAAAATAAGATAGGGACTGAAAAAGACTCCCAGCATTGATTTAAGGCCCCCACAGGCATGCACACATTCATGAAGGTACATACGTATACACCACAACACATACACACACACAATACACACCACAAACCACAGAGAAAGACTTAAAAGGAGGTGGCTGACGACGTAGCTGGGTGGTGGAACATTTGCCTACTAAGCAGGAAGTCCTGGGTTCAAACTCCAGTCCTGAAAAAAAGACTGGCTGAACAGTTTGGAAAAAAAATAACCCACATATTTCTAGAACTGAGAAGTCACTATCAAAACAAATGCCCAGGCATATAAGAATGGGGAAATAGAGTATATAGAACTGTCTAAAATGAGCGAGAATGAGCTCTGTGTCCTTAAGCTGAGTAATTTCCAGAAGCTGGCATAAAGTGAAAATAGGAAAGTGCAAAGGACTGTGGGTAGTATATTCTTTATGTATGTGAGCAACACTGATCCTCATTTCACAATAAAAGTCCTGGAGAATCAGTATAGCAAAAGCAAGACATTTTCAGTTCAGAAGCCAGATCCCAACCTGCACAAAAAGTAAAAACGACAGGTACGCCAGTTTTGTATAAAATAGCGAGTTTTATATCCCTAATCATATTTCCCATCCTCCAACCTGCAGGCGAATTCTTTGGAGAGGTCTGATCTTCCTAGTGCCTAATCTTGTCCCCTCCCCTAACCTTATCCTATGGGCTCATCCTATAGCTGAGTCACATAGCAGATTTTTCTACCCTTTCAACCCTAGGCTGAACTGTTAACATGAGATAGACACCAACAGCTGGAGATAGGGCCTTGCTCTTCCAGCTTACCTGCCATTCTCGGGTTCTAAACACACCTCCTACACAAATGGGCTGCAAGGATTTATTTCTTGCAATGTAATGAAGAAGAACCAGGGGCTGTGATGTGGCAGCTGACAGAGTCCTTGGCTGGCATGGAGGAGGCCCTGGGTTTGACCTCCAGCATCTCATAAAATCCCAACATTAGATCCAACAAGGGCTCGGGCTTCGAGGATGCTATACTTTCTGACTCCACTGGATTTGAATTCCACCCCGTAGGCTACCAACCTGGCTCCCGCGGACCCCAATGGCAAAGCAGACCCCTACGTGGTGGTGAGCACTGGCAAGGAGCAGCAGGACACTAAGGAGCGCTATATCCCCAAGCAGCTCAACCCCATCTTTGGAGAGTGAGGCTGGGTCCTTGGCTTGGGAATGGGGGTGTCATGGGCTCCACAGCATCTTGCCTAGGCAGCTGTGGCGAGGGCTGGACACTGTCACCCCAGGGCTCCTCTGAGAGATGGAACTGGGGGATGTAGCTACTCTCCCTTCCTGCCCAGGGTCCTGGAGCTGAGTGTCTCCCTCCCAGCTGAGCCAGAGCTGACTGTGGCCATATTCGACCATGACCTCGTGGGTTCCGACGACCTCATCGGGGAGACCCACATTGACCTGGAAAACAGATTCTATAGCCACCACAGAGCCAATTGTGGGCTGGCCTCCCAGTATGACGTGTGAGTCACCAGGGCTCCAAGAAGACATTCCCAAAACAAACACATGCAAAGCTCACAGTTGCACTTAACAAGTCTTTAATCTTATTATATTTAGAATGTCTTGTGTGGTGTGAGTACATTCGTGTGAGAATCTGGGCACATGTCTGAAGACATGCACATGCACGTGAATGTATGAGGACAGACATGGGTGTTGGTCTGCTCCTTCATCTTGTTTGAGGCAGGGTCTCCTCACTGTTGTGTGCCAGGCTACCTGGCTTATAAGCTTCCAGTCTCCTGTCTCCACCTCCATCTCCCACAGGAGTGCTGGGATTATACACTTGCACTGCTGACCTTTATGTGGGCTCTGGGGATTTGAATTCAGGGCCTCATGTGTATGCAACAAGCCCTTTTATACATCTCCAAACTGATATATCTCCCAGTCCGCACAGCCCCATTGTCTCCAAAAGGGGAACTTCTCCCACCCCCTAGCAAGACATCCTAGTTTAGCATTCAAGACCTGAGCTTGGCTACTGGGATTTTGGTACTAAGTCATGTGACCTCTTTGACCTCAATTCCCCATCCTTGCCTTTGTGTTGCATTGTGCTCACACACAGCCCTAGCTGATACATTGTTCCCTTCTGTTGGCAGGGATGGGTACAATGCCTGGCGGGATGCCTTCCGTCCTTCTCAGATCTTGGCCGGGTTGTGCCAGCGCTGTGGCCTTCCAGTCCCTGAATACCGAGCCGGGGCTGTCAAAGTGGGCAGCAGAGTCTTTCCGACACCATCTGAGGCCCCACCTCCAGGTACCAGACCCTGTGTAGTGTTGGACAGGCCATGGAGGGTACGAGGGAGGCAGACCAAGATATAGGACACACCAGGTGTCAGGCTCCTGTGCCCGGGAGAGCCCACTGATTACAGCAGACACAGGGATTTTTGTGAGTTTGGCTGAGTTAGGACAAGAGTCCTGGATGTTGGGAGGAAATGATCTTAGGTAGAGCCCTCAGAGCACAGGATCCAAATCTATACAGTCTGTGGCTATGTAATTCACACTTCACATGGCTGGTTGGGCACTCTCTAAACGGGGCTGGATCAAAGGTGATGGCTGGCTCTTCCACAGTCTTCAGTCAGTAGTCATAGCAGCACCACTCCCCACTCCATCCCCTCCCACTCCATCCCCTCCACCCCACTTTTTGTAAATGATAGACTTGTTCTCCCAGGCCACAGACTTTTGGGGTTTTGTTGTTGTTGTTATTTTTTTAATTTTTGGTGGAGGACAGCTGTTGAGGAGGTCTCTATGTAGCCCTGGCTGTCCTGGAACTTACTATGTAGATGAAGTTGTCCTTAAACTCATAGAGATCCTCCTGCCTCTGCTGGGATTAAAGGTGCGAATCACCATGCCTGGCACAGGCCATGGGCTTTATCTAGTACAGTACCAGTCTCAGTGGCAAGCTACTGAGGAGGATGGGGTGGGGAGGGGTAGTGGGGGTGTTGTGAAGCTAAGCTCACACTCCCTTGTTTCAGATGGCAGGAGTCCCAAGGTGAAGAGTGAGGCTTCTGAAGAGGCCCAAGCGTTGCTTGTGCTGAGGCGTTGGCAGGAGATGCCAGGCCTTGGGATCCAGTTGGTACCTGAGCATGTGGAAACAAGGCCTCTGTACCATCCCCGCAGCCCAGGGCTACTGCAGGTGAAGGGACTTCGGCACCCCTAAGATTCATCAAGACTCCCACCTGACTCTTGGACCCTTTCCCCAAGTCCTCTGCCCATACACTTCTGCCACTAACCCTGGCTCCTGGCGTCTGTAAGCATCCTGCCCAGCCCTGGAGTCTTGAACTTGTCTGTCATGGACTGTATACCCCATCCCTCATTCTTGTCCTATAGGATCCCCAACCCTGAGGCAACAAGGCTCCATCCCGGGTTATCTGAGCCTCGAGAACACCATATACTACTCTTGATTTCAATTTTCTTGCTCTGAAACCTTATCCTGGACCCAAACTTTGCCTTGACCTTGGGGCCCTCACTTCAACTCTACCCTTACCCTAATACCCCAAATCTACACAGTAACTCCTGCCCTTGACGTTCCTCTTTCCCAACTGGGGTCAGGGCAGCCACTGGATTCCCTGAAGAAAAGGAGTTTTCTAGCAAGACCCTGCATCCTGGTTTTGTGCTCTTAGGGATCCCTTCATATGTGGATTGACATCTTCCCCAGTGATGTGCCCGCCCCACCCCCAGTTGACATCAAGCCTCGGCAGCCAATCAGGTGAGAGAATTTGGGCCCCTCTACTCTCTGAAAACCCAAGCCATCACTGAATGAGGCCTTGTGGGTAGCTGAGTTTCATAGCCCTCCCTTGCCCATTAGCCATGAGTGTGTGTCTGTATAGTGTCCACATGTCCTCCTGCCTGGGCTAGCACAAATGCAGTTCTATGAGGATATCTCTTCTACCTCTAAGCTCTGCTATTCTTGGTATACCTCTTAGGGAGCCCCCCCTTTAAATGTGTATTGGTCTTTTGTCTCTCCATGTTTGTCTGTGTGTTGCGAGCACACTTGTGGCCTATTGAGGCCAGAAGGCTGGCCTCAAATCTCCTGAGCCGCAGAAGACTGTAAGCCACACTGTGGGTGCTGGGAACTGAACCTGAGTCCTTCGGAAGAGCAATAAGTGCTCTTAACCTCGGAGCCATCTCTTTAGCCCCTCAGAGAGCCTTTTGCAGCCTAGGGACAAGATAGCTTCTAAGAGTGTTGGCTTGCCGGGCGGTGGTGGTGCGCGCCTTTAATTCCAGCACTTGGGAGGCAGAGGCAGGAGGATTTCTGAGTTCGAGGCCAGCCTGGTCTACAGAGCGAGTTCCAGGACAGCCAGGGCTACACAGAGAAACCCTGTCTCGAAAAACAAAACAAAACAAAACAAAAAAAAAAAGAACCAGGCCTCTTGAGTGGAAACAAATGCCTTTAGAGCCAAAGCCCAAAGCCACTTCCCCGTACCAGCCACTGGCTGGTCTAGATGATGCTCTGTCACTGTGGGTAGAGGCTTTCGTATCTCGGCTTCGCAATTTCTGTGTGGTCCTCCAAAGCCTGGAGTCCAGTAGATGCCTGTCCCACCAGAACCACAGACTATGTGGTTGGGCAGAGTCAGAGGGAAAACCAGTGTAGCAGTTTATCTTCGTGCTCAGAAGGCAGAGGCAGGAGGATCAGGAGTTCAAAGGCCAACCTCAGTTCTATAGAGATCAAGGCTAGCCTGGGCTATATGAGATCCTGTCTCAACCAAACAAAATCAGAGAGGGTTAATAAATGAAGGGAAGAGACATTCAGGCAGCCCCCGACAGCCATGCTGCCACGCCCGGGAAGAACCAGAACGTTCCAGCTCTCCTGCTCTCGCCTCTCCCCTCCCTGCCTGTCTTTTCTCGCACTCTTCCATGCCCCAGAACTTGGGTTCTATGCCATGTGGCTCTAACTCTGCAGCTGAGGGATGCTGAGCTACTCAACAGTCTCAGGCTTCTGACCCCAAACATAAAGCGCCTCATCGTCCTGGCTTGGGTCAGAACACTCCCGGTGCTGCAGTTGCAGTGGGAATGGTCAGTGATACCTGACTCAGCTCCTTTCTGTCCCCACAGTCCCTCTTTTCTTGTCTTTTGAGACGAAGTCTCACGTAGCTCCAGCTGGCCCTGAACTAGGGATGCAGCTGTGGACGACCTTTGAGCTCTCTTAACCCTCTTGCTTCTACTTCTCCAGTGCTGGGATTTACAGGCGTGCATCACCACACCTTGCCATAGTGCTGGAGATTGAGCCCAGGGCCTCTCAAAAGCTAGGCAAGCACTCAACAAAGACTGAAGATTTTTCAGCTGCTGTGGTTTGGGGACAGGGTCTCATGCAGCCCCAGGGATGTACTCCAAACCTCTGGGGGGGGGGTGCTGGTATTACAGGACTGTGTGCCCCCACCCCCGTTTAAGAGTTGCTGGGTAGTCAAAGCAGGGACTGTGGTGTTAGGCCAGCATTCTACCCACTGAACTACACTCCCAGGACCCTTCTTAACAGTCTGCAACCACTGCATCCCCAGCTACGAGCTCAGAGCTGTCATCTGGAACACGGACGATGTGGTCCTGGATGACGTGAATCCACTCACTGGAGAGATGTCAAGTGACATCTATGTGAAAAGGTAGGCCTACAGGCGAGGCTGGCCAAATGGGGACCCTGTGTTCACACCCTCTGTGTGCTGACAGCTGAGTCCTCGGTGTGGCCCTAGCCCTGATACCCATCTTGCCCTGGGCTGTCTCCTTTCCTCACGCAGCTGGATAAAGGGTCTGGAGTACGACAGACAGGAGACGGATGTCCACTTCAACTCCCTGACCGGAGAGGGCAACTTCAACTGGCGCTTTGTGTTCCGCTTTGACTACCTGCCTACGGAGCGGGAGGTGAGCGTCCGGCGCAAGCCTGGACCCTTCGCCCTGGAGGAGGCTGAGTTCCGACAGCCAGCAGTGCTGGTCCTGCAGGTCTGGGACTACGACCGAATCTCTGCCAACGACTTTCTAGGTACTTAGCTTTCCTAACCTCAAGCCCACACTTGATCTGTCCCCCTTCTCTTTGCACCAACCTTTTCCTCTTTGTCACTTGGTTTGAACTCTAACTCAACTTTGAATCCTGTTGATTTCAGACCCCAGGCTTATACCTAATCACAGTGTTCAGGGAGCTTGGTGTAGTAACCTCTCTTCCAAGACTCTGCTTCAGACCTCCCACAGACGGTCCTGAAGTCGCTTCGTCCTCCCTCTGTAACCTTTGATTGGCAGTCGATTCTAGACCTCTATAGCTGTGACCTGACCACCGTCTTCCCTCTGGGGTCTCTGCAACCCTCGGTGCTGCCTTTTCAACTCCTCGCTCTAACCTTGTGAGTTCTGCTCTCACAGGGTCCCTGGAGTTGCAGCTACCAGACATGGTGAGGGGAGCCCGGGACCCTGACCACTGTTCTGTTCGACTAGCCCTTGACGGGGCAGGGCCGAGGTGCAATCTGTTTCGCTGCCGTCGGTTGCGGGGTTGGTGGCCAGTGGTGAAGATGAAGGACATGGAAGACGTGGAGCGGGAGGCCAGAGAGGCTCAGTCTGGCAAGAAAAGGAAGAGGAAGAGAAGGAAGGGCCGGCCAGAGGACCTGGAGTTCACAGACACAGGGGGCAATGTCTACATCCTCACAGTGCGTAGCCCATAATGACCAAGGGCTGGCTCAGGCTGGACCGAGTCCACTGACTGCCCCACCCTTTCTTTCTAGGGGAAGGTTGAGGCAGAGTTTGAACTGCTAACTGTGGAGGAGGCAGAGAAGCGGCCGGTAGGGAAGGGGCGAAAGGAGCCAGAGCCTCTGGAGAAGCCCAAGTAAGTAGCCCAAGCTTAGGTGGGTGGGGCCACTGGCAGGGGCTTCCTGGTCACCGTGACTCCAACCTCCTAACTCCAACTCCCCAACAGCCGCCCCAAAACCTCCTTCAACTGGCTCGTGAACCCCCTCAAGACTTTCGTCTTCTTCGTCTGGCGCCGGTACTGGCGCATCCTGCTACTGCTGCTGCTGCTGGCGCTAATCACCATCTTCCTCCTCCTCGTCTTCTACACCATCCCTGGACAGATCAGCGAGGTCATCTTCAGTCCCATCAACAAACACTAATCCAAGTGACCAGGGACACACTTCAGGGTAACAATCTTTCAAACCTGCTCTGGAAGTCCTTCCAATGTGACCTGGAAGGGTTCAGTCCTTGGGTTCAATAAACTATCACAGGCCAGGAGCTGTTTTTTGTAGGTGGTGAAGGATAAATGCTCTCAGGTTGCACCAGAAGCTGGGATTTGCTAGAATGCACAGGGATAGAAGACTGCCCACACGCCATCCCAGGAAAGAACAAGCTCTAAAGTCTGAGTGCACTGTGTTGCCACCAGCAGCCTTTCAGTTCGTGCCAGTGGCTGGGTCCCTCTCTTCATCTGCTCATGTCCTCTGTCCATCTGCTCTTCATCTGTTCATGTCCTCTGTGACATCTAAGCACTTTGTTTCATTAGCGTTTTACCAGCACTGAGTGACTGTCCTAAGAGCACGGGGCAGACTAAACCACAGGGATGGGTGGGTTACCAGAAGAACCCCAGGTTAACAAGGGAAAGAGTCATCACCCCCGACTTCTAGGGGACACTGGACATAGCTCTTAGGTGGTCTGTCACCTGGACCTCAGGCACAGTGCCCTCAGGTGATCTTGCTGTCATCGCTGCACTTTGTTTCCCTGCCCAGGTCTTATGATCTGATGAACTGGCTGCCGTCCTGACTCCGGGCTGTGGTCTGGTGCTGGCTGTGCTCTAGAATGGCAGAGGCTTCCCACTTCCTTGAGTTCCAGCTTTGCTTCCATTTAGGAGTCTGCAGAGGCCTATCGTGGGCCTATATAGTGTTTTCTCTATGCAGAGACACTATGGGGCTGGACAGTGAGCAGGAGCACAGGACTGAGGCCAGGCTGTGGGACGCAGCCTCTGCTTTAGCGTCCGTCAGTGCAGAAGTGACCGATCCCAGCCTGGACTCAGCTCTGTGAGAGTGCTCTGGAGTCATCTATCCATAAGCTGTGGTGACTAAGATACGTACCCTAGAAAGTTCTATCTAGTCACAGAAGAGGGACTAAAGGATACAGCTGTGAAGCAGGTACAGTCTGGGGTAAATAAAGCCATATTAGACAGGGATGCACATGGGACTTCCAAAGGGCTGACCCTGGCCTGTCAGTCACAATGGATTTCAATATGCGACTAAGAGAAGGGGCTGTTCCTAGGTTCCAGCCAGATCCCAAGAATCACACTGAGACCAATCATTTCTATCACAATTCATATTTATCACCCTGGGCTGGGCTGACTGAGGAGAAGAGGAATATGGGTAGCTGACAAGCTGGAGGATCAACTCACAGGGGAGGAGAGGGCAGGACGCGCGGTGGGGAAGGAAGAGAACTATGTTGTCTTCCCTAGGTCAATTTTCTTCTGGATGGCCCGAGCAGAGTGGTAGATGAGTGAGTCAATGAGTCCAGCCACTGAGGGAGAGACCATGACTAGCGGGGGCTCCTGTGTACCCCTGCCTGTCACCTAACTGGCCAGCTAGCATTTTCCTTGGCCCTTTCCTCTTCCCCAACCAAGGCCTGGGCACTACTGAGGATGCCACTCAGCAGTGGACACCTGCCCACTATGCAGACGCCCTCAAGTCTACTACAGCACAGGGAAGCCTGGGGCACCTGTTCCGCCCCAAAAAGTGTCCTGGAATCACTTACCTGTAAACATGCCTCCAATGATGGCACACACACCTGTCAGGAAGTGGGTGAAGGACCTGCAGAGGCAACGGGAGGGCTCAGCGGGCACCCGCTCTCACAGGCAACAGGAGGGAGGGCTCAGCAGGCACCCGCTCTCATTGGCCCTGAGCATGACTACTGTCACTCCATACCCTCACCTGTGTTTCTCTGTCAGCTTCACCATCATTGGTGAGAGCTCATACAGCACAAAGACCCCCGGCAGGCCCTGATCACCCAGCAGTCCATTGGCAACCTTCTCGTGCCTGGTCACGGAGAACTGGTTTGTCCTCAGCACCTGTGGTAGGAAGGGTCCCAGAGGCAGAGTAAGGCTCAGAACCCGGCTCAGGGGTGTTCTGAGCCCTGCCCCTTGTGAGGCTGTGACTATATGAAGAGACAGAATGAGGATCCCATGTTGGTAACTAGCACTGTAAGAGCTCCTGTGGACCCCTGCCTGGTCACCTAACTGGTCAGCTAGCCTACTAGTCATCACCTTACAGTTGACCTGCCCTAGCTACATCTAGTCGATACTTTTGCTGGAGGTTCAGGGGTGAGAAAGAACTCCTGCAGTGCCACCCACCCTAAGGCTGGCACTTACTCCTCTGTCCCTGAGCCCTGGTACAGCACTCCACAGACCACAGAACACAGCAGGCTCCCAAAGGATGATCGGCCCAGCTAACCCAGCCCAGAACAGACAATGAGAGTCCCTAAGCCTCCATAGAGTGTCTGGAGGCAGTGTGGGAAGCAGGAAGACCATGTGGTGTTGAGCATGTGACTGCAGTGAGGGCAGACCTCTACCCTTCGGGCCTCAGCACCGCATCCATTGTACGGGAGAGAGAGAAGTACCTTCTTCCCCAGGCTGAAGGAACTACACAGAGGACTTCAAGTGCTTGGTGACAAGTTGGAGCTTGTCACCTGTACTCCCTTAACTTACCTCCCCATCCACTTTCATGTACACTGTGGGCACCACCTTCACAAAGTACTGGAACATCATGGAGGCTGTGTGGAGAAGAAAGCACAGGGCATGGGTGCCAGGCAGAGTTTTGATGGGAGAAGGGCTACCTCCCAGGATGGTACCTTGGGGTGCAGTGACGTTAGTGTGGTCCAGGGGGTTGACAATGCCTGGATAGTCCTCCCCGAATGACAGGTGCTTGATATAGTGGGTCATATTGATCTAGAAGCAATCAGATGGCTGAGGCCTGACAGTACACAACCCACATCACCCAAAACTATCTAGAGCAGCAGAGCGGGATGCCCGAGTCTATCAGTGCAGGTGGGAAAGGGAGGGATGAAGGGGGGACCCCTGGATGGGGGAGGCTATGACTTTAATGGAAGAACTGGCTGTACCAGACATCTCCTGTTTCCACTTAAGGATTCCCTTCACAGTCCACAGATTCCTGGGACTCCAGGGTTAAGTTACAAATTCAAAGAGTCCTGGAGTGCACAGTAGGCATTGGTCCTGCCTGCACCCCTCAAGGGATGAAGGCCTAAGCCAGAAGCCCTAACTGCCAGCTTTCTAGAGGGATGCTTGGAAATGCAAATCTGATTATGTCATGCCCTGGTTAAGGTGAGCGGACAACTGCCCTCTGTTCGGAAAGAAAGAGCAGATTCCTCAGTGTGGCTGCCAGTCCCAAGTGCTCTGGCCCTGCCAACTTTTGTCAGCCTTGGTCATCTATACCCACTAGGGTGGCTTCCTAGAAATGCCACACTCCCTCCTGGCTTTGCTCTGAGGTTCCTTCTCAAGGATGCACTCCACGACGCCATCTCTGCCCTGAGTCTGAAGCATCAGGCGAATGATGGAGAGGGGTTTCTCTGCTCCCCATGTCAGTCATGAGCAGCCCAGTCTCCATGCCACCCGACCTCCATGGTTTCCACCTGGTACGCACATTGTCAAGGCCAAAGCTCTGCAAGTCATGAACTAGGAGAGAAGAAGAAAGGGTCATCAGGCAGGCAGGACCAGGATCCTGGCTGCTCCCAAGTCTCTTCTCAGGCTGCCCTCCTCCCCTGTGGGGTGTGACACACCAAGCTCTTCTCAGACCCCTAGTCACCCTCACCCTGGTAGACCTGACCCTGCTTAGGGACCGCTGGCCAGGGCCTGCCCTGGACCTGGGTGAGAATCCATACCCTCACACTGCGGTGGGCAAGAACACAGATCTTTCTTCTCTGACAAAGCAGTTCTAGGCAACTGACTCCAGGCGGGGCTTTTAGCTCAGGAAACAAAACCTACTGACTAGATGACTAACTAGAGTTAATGGCAAATCACTGGACCCCAACATGAGCCGGTGTGGGGGAGGGGGGACAGGGACTCTGGGGCTTCTGCCCTCAAAATTCTCCAAAAGGATCTCAAGGGGGTTCTGAAACAACAATTTCATCCCATCTTCTAATCCATTGCTGCTGTGAGGAACCCCACCTCCAAGTCCCATCCCAGA
The DNA here is from genome assembly GCA_036184795.1 of Tokudaia tokunoshimensis. Lineage (NCBI taxonomy): Eukaryota > Metazoa > Chordata > Mammalia > Rodentia > Muridae > Tokudaia > Tokudaia tokunoshimensis. The sequence continues at coordinate 127,459,805 of BTHU01000004.1, forward strand.
CCCATGCAAACCTTCCCCATTCCGGGAGGGCAGGCTGCCTCAGGAGTGGGGCTGGGCCTCCCTGGGGGCAGGGCCACTTACTCTCCACAGCGTGGACTGCAGCATGGGGGGAAGGAGAGAGGAGGAAGAGAACAGATTCAGAGCTTCACAGTGAGATCTATGGAGCAAGACCCACAGCAGGAGGGAGGCTGACACTCCTGCTTCAGCACAAGGGTCTAACCCCAGCTAAAAGGCCTTTTCTGGGACCAAAGAGACACAGACGGTGGTTTAAGCAGAAAAATAGCCAGTCTAAGAAGAACCAAAGTCCGAGAGCCTTAAAACCCTCTTCCAGCTGCATGACCCAGACAAAGTGCTTGGTCTGAGTTATTCTTTGCAGAGGGCTGTCCTAAGGACCAGGAGGATATAAGAGAGGCAATACCTGGTCAACGTTACAAGATATTATACCATCCCATATCATTCGCCCTGCGATCAACAAGGATGATAAAAATACTGAGGGCTTCGGCAGCTGTTTGGCCACAGGCTCTGGAGCTCTGTGTATGAGCATCATTGTACTTAGAGCTAGTTCCCTGGGGTTCACGACTCTGAGGTAGACATGAGAGGAGGCGCGGGCATGCTGCTGTGATGTCCACCCCACCTCCTAAGCGTCTGTGAGGCCTGCAGCCTACAGTTTTATTTGGTGCCACACTGGTATCTTCCTATAGTTTCAGCAAGTCCACTTTACTCCTCACAAGTAAGGGGATGCGGGATTCCAGAGCTCTGCAGGGGGCCTCTAGGCCACCTACCTGCTCCCCGTGCCTTTCCTCCAATGTAGGCACAGACTATCCAATAGACCTACAGGACCCCATACACGCTCACCTTAGTCACTCAGAGTAGCTCAGGCCTGCAGGCCCTGCTCATTCCCTGCGTTTCTCTTACCTGGCAGCCATCTCGCAGTGTGATCTTGACTCCCACCCCAGCCGCACCCCACCAGGTAGGTGGCAAAAGCTCTTGTCTTCAGCCTCTGCCTAGGCCCTTCACTCTTCGGTGTTACCCACAGGTCCAGCTCTACTCTATCCCCTCAATGACGATGTGCTCTCCCATACCTATCCCCTCTGACCTTTCAACTTCTTACTGCCATTGTCAGATCGCTGTCCTCTGATCTACTCTCAGGCCTCAGCTCTGGTGCAGATCAAAGCACCCCTTACTTGTGTGATCACAAAATACTACAAGGCACCCCCTGGACTGTCCATCCTTGATGACAGCTGAATCACAGCTTCACATGAGTCCCCAACATCTGGTCCTCAGTTCCCGGGCAGCCCCTTCCTGTTCCTCTCTCCCAACTCCTACCTCCTCCAGCTGTTGGTCATTCCCTAATCTGACATTAGCAGTAGCTACACCCCGTTCTAGTTTTAATCACAAGCACCCCTTGCTCTGGCACCAGCCTACTAACTTCCTCCTGTTCCTTCGCGCCCAAATTCAGCCACCCTCTGCCACCACACGGAAGGCCTGCCACAGTCTGTTGCCTCTGTTTCCTCTCTGGCTTCCGCTCTTACCCCAACCCAAGCGCTCACTTCTTCCCATGGTTCACCTCTGAGATCGCCTCTTCACGCGCTCTTGACTCCCTTGTCTGGGCAGCATGGAGCATCCCTAAACCCCAGAGAATCCCACGTGCTCTCACTTCTACCCACTGTCCCAGAAACCAGAGGTACCCACTGTGGCCTCTCTCTCAAATCTCCACCACCCCCATCCCTCTCTCCTCAGCCTTCAGCTAAGGAGCTTGCTTATATGAGAGCAGCAGCTAGGGGCGACCCTGCATGTGCTTCTGCCTGCTGTCCCTGGAGGCTGCTTTCCTGGCTGCCACAGCCGGCAGATCAGGCGCCATGCTCAGGCACTAGACTGTACCCCTCCAGACCCGCCCGACACACTGTTGCTCTCGTCTTTAGCCTCACTTTTATTGTTATGATGACTTCCCACAGCCCCGCACATGCACAGCCCTTCACTGAGCCTTCTGAGGTCTGTGCACCAGTTCTGGGCAGTCTGTCCTTCCTTCTTGGTCTCGTCCCCCACTTCCCAGTCCTCAGCTGTCACCGTCGTCTAAACTTCGACAATGGCAATGATGGCATGCGCCCTTAACACAATCTTAGAACACTCCCCCCACATGGCCTCGTTGTAGCCACGGTCTGTCAGGGCCACCAATGCCCCTAACATTCCATCGTCCGCTCCCCTGGCTCACCCGCCATCCTAGCCTCCTCTAAGGCCAGAGCCTGGAGGACTCTTCCCTTTGAGGTCCCGTCCAACATGCTGCACCTGCAGGGGAGCTCTGCATAAGTGCGGGGTTCGACACCTGCGTCTCCCGGCTAGTTTCTCTTCCCCAACTCCCGGTAAACACTTACTTGGTAACCACAGAACCTAGGAAATGGAAATCCTATTGGTCTGAAAGGGTCAGAAGCTGAGTATCTGTTCTATACCCACACCTATAAACAACCACCCCTCTCTAACCAATCCTCCTTAGGTCTTCTATATGGTAGTTCTAACCTTCCCACTACTCAGGCACAAAACTCAAGTTGTCCTGGACTCCGTTGTCCTTCTCTGTCACATCCACTGGTGTCTTCTCAGTTCTACCTTTAATGTACCCAGAACCCACCGTTTCGCCACCACCACTCTGACACATGCTCCACCATCTTTGCCAGGTCTGTGTGGTCACTGCGACCTTCTTCACTGAGCCTCACATGCTGCCCTGTCCTCCTCCCGCCTTCTACACACCACCAGGTGCTGTCTACCATGTGTTTCTTTCTTTTTTTTGGTGGGGGGAGACAAGGCCTCACTATGCAGCACTGGCTGGCCTAGGACTCACAGAGATCCTCCTGGTTCTGCCTTCTGAGTGTTAGGATCAAAGGCTTGAGCTGTCATGCTTGACCTTACTTGTGAAGTCAGATCACACAGCAAGGACGCCTGGGCCCTGCTGCCCTACGTGGCCGTTCTCCCTCAGCTTGTGGTCAGCCATGCTCTTCTGTGTCCCGGGGGGCCTTTCTTACTCACTGGGACTTGCCAGGCACACGCAGGCCCTCAGCATCTATTCTCACTGCTCTCTACCTGCTGCGCTCCCTAGGCAGCAACACTGCCGGCCGCCTCATGTCGCTCAGGTCTTTGCACAAGTGTAACCCCATAGTCTTTCCTAAACCACCGTAACTAAAACAGCAGACGCGCTGTCCCTCCACCATCTTTATTCTGCCTTGCTTTGGTCTACATTATTGTTATGTTATCTATTTATTTAGAGACAAGGTCTCACTATATAGTACTGGCTAGCCCAAAACTAACCATGTAGACCAGGCTGGTCTTTGGCTTGGTTCACATTACTTAATAGTAAAGGATATATCAAGTACTTTTTATGCCTCTTCCTTTCTTTCTTTCTTTTCTTTCTTTCTTTCTTTCTTTCTTTCTTTCTTTCTTTCGTGTGTGTGTAAGGATGGTGTTGAGGCAGGGTCTCATGTAGCTAAGGCTAGTCTCAAATGTGCTACATAAGGATGACCTTGAACTGATCCTTCTATCTACCTTCCAAGTGCTGGGATTGTTGGCATGCGGACCCTGCCCAGCAGTCTGCCTGAATTCTGAGTGCAGGGACTTTACTAACTTCGTATCTTCATATCTAGACTTACACATGGCACCCAGTAGGTGATTACTAATGTCTAGTGAATGAATACATAAACACAGCTAGGGATACAGAATCTGAGTTCCAATCCAGCTTGGCTTGCCCAAAGCCTCACGCACACAGTCCCCTGATTTGGGGGTGGGGAGGGAAGGGTAGCACTCAACAAAGTGGCACTTAAGCCAGGCTCTGTGCAATAACCCTCGCTAACTCTTGCACCACACAGACGGAATCAAAGCCAGGGCTTCATGCACGCTAGGTAAACACCCTACTAACTGAGCCACCCATGTCCCCACCCTATACCCTCAAGACTGTGCTAAACTGCTCTCCTACTCTGGCTCCGCGTGAAAAGAACACTGGCCTGGTAAGAGCACACCAACCTGCCACGAGGGAATCTAAGAGCTAAGCGCCTCCGGCTGACCCTGGACACTCACCATGCACATGAGACTGTTGGAAGCTCTTCCCAGGGGCAAAGTGGAAGTTTCCAGCCACCTGTAGGGGACATTTCCTCTCATTCTCCGCATCGCCTCCAGGGCTCTCCCAGCCTGGTCCACCCGGTTCCCTCCTGATACCTTGTTGACCTCCAGGAAGCCGTACACCTGGCAGCCTTCGTTCCTCTGCTCCTGCATCTTCTGGCTGAAGCCCTCTCGTCGACACTGCTCGATGGTGTCTGGGTTCTTGAAGGCCCAGCCTCGACGGCGATATGCTTCCCGCACATCTTCACAACTGTTACAGCACCTGTTGAGAAGACACGAAAGGGATGAGAGTGCAGCCTCCATGCCCTGGGGAGTACAGCAAAGCTATTCTGCCTGCTGTGGAGGGCAGCGCGAACGTACTTAATGCCAAATAACTGTGCACACAAACATGGCTGTAACGGCAGACCGCAGGCCACATCTAACAGTATTATTATTCCCCCTCTTCTTCCTAAAAAGTACATCTCTCTAGACCTGTTGAGTCAGTCTCTCAGGGGTCAGGGCTGTGAAATCACACAGTGGTTGGCACACACTGGAGGCTTAATAACATAGCTTTGGCCTTGTATGTCAGGACTTTACATATAACATACCCTTAAGTTTGGCAAGGAAGAGTCATTATCCTCCTTTATTAACACATAGAGAAGCAACGTGGCTCAGACTGAAGACAAGGACTGGACGCCCGGCTGACTCTCTAGACTGAAGAGGAGTCACTTGCGCCTTACCCTAGGTGTGCAGTTGTCAGTGGGCCTGCTCACTAACTGTCCTCACTTGCATCGGGCTCAGTAATGAGGACTATCCCCTCTAAGTCCTCAGGCCTAACTCCCCGTGCCCAGGGCGTGGCTCACTTGATATCTTCTGACTCAGCGCCATAGCAGCTCTCGCAGCGACTGGGGTCCAGCGAGTCGGGGTCAAACACTGTCACCTCGACTTTCCCAAGCTCTGGGCAGGACAGAGGCAAAAGCACAGCATGAAGCAGACACAGTGACATCCATGGCCACCGTTCCCTCCCACATGCGACCCTGGGCCGGGAAAACCCAGCAACACAAACGATGGTCAGGTGTTAAGCCCTTTACACACATGTATTAGAAAACAGCAGTAAATACTAAGTATCAGCTCGTACAGGTAAGTTCATGTTGTCTTGTTTTATCTCATCAGACTCCGAAACTGGGTCTGAGCTGGGAGTGGTGGCCCACACCTTTAATCCCAGCACTTGGGAGACAGAGGCAGGAGGATCTGTGAGTTCCAGGCCTGGTCTACATAGTGAGTTCTAGGACAGTCAGAGCTACACAATGAGACGGGCTGAGGGTAACAGAGACAGCAACTTAGGGAAACTGCTGAAAGTGAACACTCTATACCAGGTCTTTTATAAAGATTACTTATGGATTGTGATGGATTGTGTATTACTGACTACGTTTTACTGATCCCCAACTCAGGATGAGGTTATAGATGGTAAAATACCATATTCCGATATTTTAGAACACACTTAGCACATCTACGACACAGAACATTATAGCTTAATCTATACTGCCTTAAACACGCTCAGAATACTTACACAGCCGACAGCTGGGCAAAACCATCTGACATGAAGACTATTTCCTAACAAAGTACTGAGTATCTCAAATAACTAACTGACTCCTCTACTGAAAGTGAAGACCTGAATGGTTGTACAGGTGTGCTTTCAAACCATCTCAAAGTCAAAAAGCATTGTAAGCTGAGAACCGTCTGTACAGCATCCAATCCTTCAGCTCATGTTTGGATTACTACTGCTTACTACCAGTTTATAGCTAATGCTGACAAACTGCAAGCCAATCCCAACCCAGATCCGAAAACCAGGCCACTCGACTTGAGAACTTAACCTCTTAATCTGAGCATACTTGCAATGCAATGGGAAAAGTACTCTAGTCAATGCATTGGGCAAGTAAACTTCCTTAACCTAAGGAAGGCCCATACTCAAGCTTGAGGAATGATAACCAAGGAAAGTGCCTTGCTCTTAACCACTGAGTCATCTCTCCAGCCCCTAAGGTATTCTTCTCAATGTTCCAATACCACAAGTATGGATTCAACTGACTCTTGACTTTTCATAGCTATAGAACCCTAGGCAAGCCAGCTGACTTCTGTCTAATGTGGCACCGAGCTTGCAAGAGCCCAATTGTGGAGGGCAGGGCAAGAATGTCCAGCTCTAGGATTGGAGACCTGTCCCCCCCCTTGGTTACCATGCCGTTCGGCCTCTGAGCTCACGGGGACGCCATCCTTGTCCAGTCGTTTCTTGAACAGGTTGTGTTCCACATCTAGCTGCTGCTCCCCAGCCACATCCATGGCATCGATGCTCAAGTCTGGAAACGGAGGCAAGCTAAGGCATTATGCTTAGCTTTAATGCTAATGCATAGCACGAGCGACATGGAGAGCTGAGCCTTGATGGGAAAGATGTATCTCGAGGAAGAACTGGACTCGGGGAATGAGGATGACCTGGCGTCTACTCCAGGATCTAAGGCCAAAGGAGTAAATCTGGAAGCCCACCTGGTACATCCAGGAGTCCATCTCCCACTCACAATCAGGTACTCACAGGCACAAGGCATGTGTGGGAAAAGAACATCGATGTTGATCTTCAGTTTATCCCCCCGAGACTTGTCCACGTAGAGCTCAGGATGCACCTAGAGCGTGACTACCTCAGTCAGATTCTCCCTACTCCTCTCCTCCCCTCTCCCACCTTTATTAAGGGTCCTACCCTTAGAATGTCAAGCCCCGCCCACGTTCTAGGCCACGCCCCTTACCTCGGTAGTGAGATAATACTGCAACTCGGACAGGAACAACAGGAGCATGAGAAGGCCACTGACGATGGTCACTGCAGGGCGAGAGCGAGATTTGGAATGGCCTGTATCCCATCCCTCAGCCCCTAGCAGGCCAGGGAGAGTCCGGGAGCCCGGGCCAAGCGCTAGGACAGCTCCCTCCTTGCAACCCTGCCCGCGCCGAGACCTACCCGTGGCGCCCCCGCAGGTCTTGACCCGGAAGTCCTCCAGAGTCTTAGGGTAGGCATCGAACTGCTTCAGCTTCCCCAGCGCCTCCATGGGGACCGGCCGGAAAGGGGACACCAGCCGGCCCGCCCCTCCAGCCTCCCGCTTCCGGCCTGGAGCCTGGGTCACGCCCCTCGCTGTCTTGCGCAGGCGTAGCAGTGCGTAAGTGGGGCTCCACCCCTCACCTGCCTTCTCAAGGGCTGTCGGGTCCGCGGACATTGTCACGCCCCCTGGCGCGGATTGGGCGTTGCTCCGAGGGGGGCGGGCCGGGAGCACAGAAGGCGGTGCTTGAGTGCGGAGTGACAGCACTTGTGGTAAGCGCTTCTCCTTGGACCTTTGGATCTCTCAGGACAGCGCTTCCAACGTGACGCCGGCATAGCCACCGCAGCGTTAGTTAGAATTGGTTCCAAACTGGGGTGGGGGCACACCTTTAATCACAACAGGCGGGACACAGAAGCAAGCGGATGTCTGTGAGTTCGAGGTCAGCCTGGGTTATAGAGAGAGTTCCAAGACACCCAGGGCTGTTACACAGAGGAAAACCTGTCTCGAAAAATTACAAAAGAAAAAAGAAAATAGGGAATCGGTTCCAAGTAAATAATTGGTTCCCTCATTAGAAAGTCCAAAAGTGGCTTCAAGATGTTTCCAGTGCGGTTAAGGCGTGAGAATCTCTGCAGGGGGAAGTGGGTATTAACTGGCTGGCAAGTTGGCTCAGCAGGTGAAGGCATTTGCTGACAATTCTGAGTTCTATACCCAGGACCCACATGGTGGAAGAAAACTGATTCTTGCGAAATGTCCTCTGACCTCTATATGAATGCTGTGGCATGCCTTTGACCACACTCACAAATAAGTAAATATAATCTATTATTTTTAAAAGAGAGTGGGTGTTAACTTTAATTTCTTTTCAAGCTCAAACTGATCAATAAGAACCCAGTTCTGGACTTCAAAGTACCCTGGGTTCTTAACTCATACAGCTTCCCAGAACTAATCCCAGAGTGGGTCAATAAATATGGACAGTTCACTGACTCCACCCCTCCAGGCCAAGGCTACAGAGTGGAGATTAAACAAACCCTTATTTACTCTCTGTTGTGACCTATTGGCTCTAGACAGCTTAATACCACTCCACTGTGAAGACTAAAACAACATGCTCAATAGTTTTGTTGTGAGACAAAGTGTCTTTATGCTGCCCTGGCTGACCCGGATTCCTGGACTCCTGCCTCAGCCTTTTAGCATCTCATGGGAGGTTTTTGTTTTGAAGATTTATTATTTATTTTTATGCGTATGTGTGTCTACATGTGTTTATGTGTACCAGGTGATAGTACAAGGCATTGAATCCCCTAAATCTGGACTTATGAACAGTTGTGAGTCACCCAGTGCGTGTGCCAGGAACTGAACCAGGGTCCTCACCCAGTGTGTGTGCCGGAAACTGAACCAGGGTCCTCACCCAGTGTGTGTGCCGGAAACTGAACCAGGGTCCTCTGCGAGAGCAGCTACCATGCTGAGCTCTTTCTCCAGCCCTGAGCTTAAAAGTCTTAATTTAGAAATCTTGCTTCTGATAATAAATTCCACTTTAGGAATCTATTTTTTGCTATTGAATAGTTACATACCCATAATGTTGAATGGTTTTCCCTCAACCTAAAGAGTTTTTAAGATTTTATTTTGTATTATTTTAGACAGGGGCTCACTATGTAGCCTGGGCTGGCCTTGAATTCTGAGATCTGCTTGTCTCTTGCCTCTCAGGAGCTGGAATTAAAGGCATGTGCCACCACACCTAGACCTTAAATGTTTTTATTAGGATATGTTGATTATCCACAATACTGGGTTTATGACATCATACTTATTCATAATGTATTTCTGTCACACACACACACATACACACACACACACACAGAGGCCCAGTTAGTTACCCTCCTTCAGCCTCCTTCTCCCATTAATACCCTTCACTTTCTTTCTACTACATTCATGTCTTTTTTGTGTGTGTGCTCGTGTGACTCACCACTTATGAAAATCTTCCTGCTTCTCCAATCAACCATTATCAGTGTAAAACTCCTCAGATGCTGACTGGTTCATCTCATGGAGATTTTATGAGATCAATAGTGTAATACCCAGGTCGTGCCTGGAATCCAGAATTCCATACTGTCCCTCTGCTGCTCCTGCGTCCTGTAGCTCTGACACTCTCTCAGCCCCATCTCCGGAAAGGTTCTGCGAGCCCTGGCAGGGTAACATAGCTGTCCACTTTATGGTGGTACTCAACAGCCGTTCCTCCCTGGCACCTTGGTCAGCAGTCCTCCTTGAGGACTACACAAGCAGCTTCTCTGACCAAAGCTCATAGTCACACCATCAGAGGGATAAGGTTTTGTATTATTTTTAAGATTTATTTATTATTATATCTAAGTACACTGTAGCTGTCTTCAGACACCCCAGAAGAGGGCATCAGATCTCATTACAATGTGGTTGCTGGGATTTGAACTCAGGACCTTCGGAAGAGCAGTCAGTGCTCTTAACCACTGAGCCATCTCTTCAGCCCCCCCCCCTTTTTTTTTAAGATTTACTAGGCAGTTATATTTTGGTTGAGTCAGAAGGATTCCAAGTTTGAGGTCAATGTGGGCTGTGTAGGAAGAACCTGTTTTTAAAACAAACAAAAAACTGAAATGTCATCCAGTCATGTTAATACTTAGAATCCTGACCCTTAGGAGGTAAAGGGAGGATGGTCAAGATTTTGAGGCCAGCCTGGGCTATGAAAACCCATCTCAGAACAAACAGAAATTGTACCAGGTGACTAAACCTTATGCATGAGTTCATGAGACTGCTCAGAAGCAAAACACTGGAGTCAGAGTAAATGCCCACATATAGGGACCAGCTCTGTAGAGGTAAATTGTCAGGTCTCCAGAAAAAAATGGAATACAAGACCATTTGACCTTAAAACCTTAGAGCTGAAAAGGATTTGACCTGAGAACTATTTTTTAGAACCTGCATTTTAAAAAGATGGGTGCAGCAGCTTGAGAGATGACTCAATAGTTAAGGGTTCAGAAGACCCAGGGATCAGTCCCCAGAACCCACATGGTGGCCCCCAACAATCAGTACCTCCAGTTCTACAAAATCTGAACCCCCTTCTGGCCTTTATGGGTGCTGCATGCACACGGTGCACATGTATACATATAGGTAACACATCCATACTTATCGGCTTGTGCGGGGGCTCTGTACTGGGAGTCTGGTAGCGAATCCACAAGTCACAGCACCAGAATGAAATCCCAGCAACTTCGTGGAGATGGATGCAAACAAGATGCAGACCTTGGCGGGTCAAGACAGATCTCTCCAAGCTGTGGGATCAAACTCAGGTCATCAGCTGGTGTGGCAAGGGCTTTTACCACTGAGCCATCTCACTGACCCTTGTTACTTTTAAGTTAATTATCATTTCTGGGAACTGGGATTAGCCCTGGCTAGCCTGGAACTCCATATGTAGACCAGGCTGGTCTCAAACTCACAGGGATCTACCTGCTGCTGCCTGCCAAGTGCTGGGGTTAAAGGCTACACTACCATGTCAGGCTGGAAATTGGTTTTTAATAGGGATGAATATATCATTCTTGTCTCAAGATGAAGTATATTGTTTGTTGTTGTTGTTGTTGTTTACCAAGACAGGGTTTCTCTGTGTAGCCCTGGCTGTCCTGGAACTCATTCTATAGATCAGGCTTGCCTTGAACTTATGGGATCTGCCTAACTTTGCCTCCTAAGTGCTGGAATTAAAGGCATGTGTTTCCACTGCCCATCTGGTTTTGTTTTTATATGTATTTACACATATATATCAAATCTGGATCTTGTTTGTTTAATTACTCGTGTAAAAACTGCATTCTAATTGAAATCAAGTATAGCCTAGTGGTTTTGAAGGGAGAGTCGTTAGGGTTTCTCACTTGTTTTTATCTATTTTGAGCAAATGAAAACATTCTGCAGGGTTAGTGAGGTAACTAGGTGACTAAGCTGGACACTTCCTCGAACCTACATGGTGGTTCTATGCCCACCACACACATGAACCATGACATGTATGCCTACACACTATGCACAGACACTCTACATTAAAGTAAATGTGATACAATTTGGAAAGCTTTCTCTAGCTGCTTCCTGTGTCAGGAAGGTGGTTTTGATACCATGGTAAGTGTATAAATATGTGTTAGGGGCTGCAGAGAGGTGTCATAACATAAATCTAGGAAAAAATGAAAAAGAGAAAGAGAAAGGGTCATGATGATATCCAACACTCTGTGTTGATTTAAAAATATTTAAAGGAGAGAGTAAGAATTCTGGAAGATCATCACAGTGAGACCATAGCAGCAGGGGATGGTGGGGTCACTGACTGACAGAAGCATCTTGAAAGGCTTGGCTTCGGGTGAGCAATCTCAGACACCTAACTGAAGAGAGATGAGGACACTGTGTGGGCTCTCACTTCAGTACTAACGATCCTGGTGACTGTCCCCTGCAGAGTACAGGACAGTGGTCACCATGTGGACTCTGATATAACGAGTGGCGCTGACAGCCAGTCTTTCCTTCTGCAGGGAGAACTCAGGACCAAACCTATGCTCTCTGCCTGTGCTAGCATCTTCACTAGGCCCAGTCAGAATCTTCCCTGGGGGTGAGAAGATGGACAGGAGGGAAGCGTTGGAGCAGGAGGGGATGCTCATGCTGTCCATGACCTTGGCCCCATGACCTTTCAGGTGGAGAAGCCAGTCTGTTGCCCATCACACGAGCCGTTGTCTGGGTCTTCTGGGGGCTTGTCTTGTGGCTGATGGCTCCCTGCCTGGATCTGACACATGAGTTGGCACCCCAGTGGGAATGGACATACGTGGTATTACAGCAATGTGACTGGTTGTGCTTCAAACTTGAGGAGCGTGGCTGCCCTTCAGAAACCCCCAACTGCTCCACTGGCCGCCACACAGCTGGTGAAGCCTGTTATGAGAGGAGCATGGGGGACTGGAGGACAAAAGCTCTCTGGTGGCTGGTCAGTGATTGGCACCCGGCCCTGGGCTATTGGCTTCACTCCCCAGGCCCAGTCAGTCTCCCATCTTCTGGCCCAAACCCTTTCTCTTGGCTGCTGTGTGCCTCTCCCCTCCCCAACCTTGGCCCCTGGTCCCTCCCCCTGCTCCCCAGAACTGATGTCCGGTGCCAGAACCCCCGCCTCGTTTTTGTGCTGTTACCAGGGCACGAACTCAGTGAGTAAATATGGGACAGTGTGGAAGAAGCCATCAGAAGTGACTCCCAATTCCCTCCTGCACCACTTTGATTTCCACTGTGTGTCCTGTGCCATGCTGGGGAATTCTGGCCTCAGCAGTATCAACCAATTACTCTACACGGCTTTCAGGTGGGTAATGGGCGGTAGTAGGGTCCAGGTCAGTCCTGTCCCAGGTTCAGTTTCTGCCTTTGTTCCCAGGATGAATCAGGCCTCCAGCCACAGCTCTGAGGCAGAGATGAGGAGCCAAACGGCAGGACCCTTCATCTGTCCCCGGAAGGCTAGTCGCCAGGGTTCCTGGGGGCAGCGCTGGTTCCTGCAGCTTGCTGAGCTGACACGGTAGGCAATGGAGATGTGCTAGACATTCTCAGAGTGGGGTCAGGAGATCTCCCTGGGGACACAGGAGGAGTCTGGGCTGCCTTGCTGAGGGCACCTGGGGATTTTCTCAGGTCTCAGGAGCTTTCTAGAATTTCACCATCTCCAAGTCTTCTATAGATTTTAGAAGACAGTCTAATTCTCTAGAAGCACAAGATAGTAAAGACGCGGTAAGAAGGCTGTGGCTCTGATCTGCTCTGGGAAAGGACTCAGGTTAGCCCAGGTACTACTTTACCACAGGCAACTAGCTGGATAACCAGGGTGAGGGGCCAGTACTGGAATTCAGAGTCTGGTCTGCTTGGTCAGCATGGACTCATTGCATACTTGATATCTACAGCAGAGGCCAAAGTTGTTTCTACACTCACTCCTCCCTGCCTTCCTCCGTCCTATTCTGCCCTTTATGTTTAAAAAGCTTATTTTATTTTATGTGCATGAGTATTTTGCCTGCATGTATGCATGTGCATCATGTTCATGTCTGGTGCCCTCAGAGGTCAGAAGAGGGACTGGATTCCTCCAATATGGAGTTCTGGTTGGTTCTGAGCCATCATGTGGGTGGAGGGAACCAAACACAGATTCTCTGCAAGAGCAACAAAGGCTCCTAACCAATGAGCATCTCTCTAGCTCTTATGCAGTTCCCCAGCTCTAGCTCTCTAGCTGCCTTTTGTCCTACCCCCCCACCCCCACCCCGGCCTCAACAAAAGTCTCTCTGTGTAGGCCTGGCTGTCCTGGAAGTCACTCTGTAGACCAGGCTGGCTTTGAACTCACAGAAATCCTCTTTTGTGAGACTAAAGGCATGAGCTACCACCATGGCCCTTCCCTCTGTCTGGAATCCCCTTCCTGGGCATAACAGGGACCAGCGAGTTGATGTTCTTTTTGAGGTCCAGGGTTAAGTGTATGAGGGTGTTTAGCACACTGAGTTGAGTCTGTCTTCCCTAGGGAACTGAAGCTCCACTCTTCCAGTTCTAGAGACAGCCTATCACTAGATGGTGAAAGAGGGAACTTGGGCTAAAGGACAGGCTTTGGCCTGCTGACATGAATGTCCTTGCTCATATGCTAGGCCGGCCTCTCTGGATTTGGACCAGAATGGCAAAGAAAGAAGTCTTATTACTGACAGAATAATAATCAGACCAAAGGCCCCCAGAAGGATCTGACCACATGGACTAGAGAAGCAGAAATGGAAGTTGCTTGTCAGCTAAGATGGGCAGACAAGGCCACCATTCACAAGTAATGACGAGCTGAATGCTGGATTTTTTAGTGTCACAACAGTCACATAATTGTGAAGACATTCATGGGTAAAGATAAAATGTTGTGCTATCAGTCTGATTCTGAATAAAATCTCGGTCTGCTATTTTCTGCAAACATAGTATCTGGGGAGGAAGAGTCAGATTCCATCCATCTTTCTACCTGTTCATTTATCCATCCATTTATCTAGTTATCATCTATTTAATTTGTTTTTCTTGGGCAGAAGTTTACAATGTAGCTCCAGCCTGACCTTGACCTCATGATGTTCTGTTCCTGTTTCTGAGTTCTGAGGACTGGCATTGCAGGTGTGCACTGCCTTGTCCAGTGTTATATAGCATTTTCCTGCAAGACAAACCTGTTCATTTTGGAGGAAAGCTCCTTAAGACCTAGGAGGTTCTAAGGGGAGGCAAAAATTCCACCCTATAGGGAAGACTCCCAAGTAACAACTCAAAAGCTTCAGGAAGTTCCAGAAACTGAGCAAATTCACTAGACCCCTTCACTCTATTAGTATACATAAACTATGAGGCCTGCAGAGTCACTCCCAGACAAACCCTGCTGCCTTGCAGGAAGCAGAGACCAATTGAATTGCCTGGAAAACTCTCCAACTTGTGCAGCTGCCCACAAGTTGTGCAATGGGCTATAAGTTTGCGGCATTTGTTAGTATCACCCTTTGTGGGTCGAGCCTTTGGTTATGTAGCTGTCTTTGCATCATTTTTATTCCTATTAAGTACCCCAATCAAATGCATTTGTTCACTCCCACTGAATAGCATAGCCAACCTCATCACGTTAGTGTCATTGTTTACAGAGGGGACTCAGTACACATTGAAAAAATGAAACTGGGATTCTAATACATGGATTATATATGTGCATGTGCTTATGTGTGTGAAGGACTTAGCTATCAAAAGTACAAAGTTCAAGAGTAGCAAGAATGAGTATAGCATGCTCAGACCAAGCATAGAACACTGGGAACAACACTGTTTTGGGGGCTGGTGACATGGCTTGGTGGCAGAACTCCTATGTAGCATCACTGGCACCTTGGGTTCTATTCCCAACACTGAAGGAAAAGAAGAAAGGTGGGCACAACTGTTCTTAGGCTCCAAAGAAGTCACCAACAATGGTCTAAACCTGGGAGTTCTAGTCTATATCTGTAAGTGACAGGTATGGCCAGTCTGTGTTGAATGGCTTGATACGTGGCGGGACTTAGGGGCCAGTATTATTTGTAGTTGATGTGCCCAGGGAGGTACACAGGATAATCAGGCAGATGACTATGTGTTATGGGGAATAAAGCCTGATGGACCTCTCAGATAAAGGCTTTGACTTTAGGCAAAGGTCAAAGAGCTTGGTTTACAGTAAAGAAAGTTGGAGACTATAAAGTATCTTTTATTCTCCTGTAGTAATTGTCTCCAAGGCTTACTAACTCCATCTGCTAACCTAGGCCTAGACCTGGAAGCTTCCAGCCTCCATACAATCTAATCTAGGCCTAGAATGTTTTCAGCCTGAGACTTACTCACCCTTCTAGTTGTTTCTGAACTCCGGCAGGCTGGTTAACTCAGCTGTTCTGGTTCAAAACTCCTCTCCATGCTGACTGATTCAAACTGCCTTTTCTGGGCTTCTCCTAAATTGCTCTGCTTGGCCTCAAACTAACTCTAGCAGCATGTTCCAATCTCCCGGTCGTTCCTGTCTTTACCTGTCTAGTCTAGCTTGTTCTCTCTTCAACCTCTCTGTAAAATTCTCCCAGTAAGACTACCTCCTTCTCCCTCCCTCCCTGCACTGCCCCTTAAGTAGCTTCCCTTTCTTCCCTCTTCTCACGAGTTGGGCAGATCCTATTTTGTCAAATTTTTCTGTGATTCGTCATTTTGTCTGACACTCAACTTTCAAATACGGGTGCTTCCTTTTATAAACTAACTTTACCTTCATAGTTTTGGAATAAAGGTAAGTACTAAAGGAATGTCTGTATTCCAGCCAGAAGGATTAAAGGTGTGTGCTAAGGGCTGAGCCACACAACTAGAAACAGGTTTGTTTGTTTTTCCTTCAGTAAACACCACAATCTCAGGGCTCACAGTGTGAGCAAGCATCCTTCAGCAGGTGGCTGCTTAGCATCTGGGTTAGGGCTAGAGGCCTGCCACAGTCCAGCCTCTAGCCTTGGTCCCACCCTTTGCTACAACAGACCAGTTTCCCACCAGTGTGTTTAGCAGCACTCTCAACTTCTCCATCCCTGAAAGGTCAGTGGGTGACTCTTGCTCTGTGGTCCCTCTGTCCAAACTCAAACTGTCTCTAACTCACTCATGTGTTACTTGGTTCTTGTTTTGTTTATAGTATACATGCATGTGTATGGGCATGAATGTGCTATTGCATGTGTAGCAGTCAGATGGCACTTGTGGGTCTGGGGCATAGAACTCAGGTTGTCAGGCTTTGCAGAAAGTGCCTTTACTTGCTGAGCCATCTCACTAGACTTGTTCTGAGGTTCTTATCAGTCACACTTTAGGTTGGCCTGGGCTTTTCTTTGCTGTTTTTTTTTTCTTAGTTTTTCAAGACAGGGTTTCTTTGTGTAGTTTTGGCTGTCCTGAAACTCACTCTGTAGACCAGGCTGGACCCCTGCTTCTGCCACTCCAAGTGCTAGGATTAAAGATGTGCACCACCATCACCCAGAGGGGATTTTCTAATTAACCTTCCCAGTTAGACAACATACCCTGTAGTATGTTCACACTGCCATGTAAGACTCAGTAAATCTTCCTTAATTCCCTTGATGCCCCGCTTCTGCCCATCTACATAAGCAGAGACAGCAGCCAAGGACTAATGCAAAGACCTAGGATTTATTGGTGAAGGAAAGGTGAGGGAGACACCGAAGACAAGTAGGCCATGGACACTCCCTGCCCAGGACCGAATACCCATATGCAGTTGGGTCTTCAGGCTTAGTGTAGATTGTGGTTGCTTCATCCAGTGGAAAGACAACAGATGCCCTGTGGTCAGGGCAAGGCACTTCTTGAGTGGTGACAGGGTAGCAAGCAAATGTGATTTGCCTCATTCCCATCTGTACTGGGACCTTCTCCAGCCTAGAGGGTCTCATTTTCTTCCTGGAACTGTCAGCTGGCTTGGGTAACAGGTAAATCTTGCCTTTGGCAAACTTGTAGCTGGGTGGAGGGGCTGTGGCCCCTCTGCAGTCATCCGATGTGTGTACCACCTGGCTCGCCTGTGTCCGGCCCTGCCAATGGCCACTACCTGTGGGTATTTTGAGTAGTGTCCAGACTGGGATGTAGCAGGAATGGCCCTGGGGATGTCAGACTCTGATTCAGAGACTCATCCAGCTTCCGGGTCTCAGCCTCCAGAACAGTGGCCTCAGGGGCCTGGGCCACAGTGAGCAGGGAGTGAGACAGGCTGTGATGAAGGCCTGCTAGCTCACGGCTGGTCTGCACGGATCGCGCAATGTAGTCCTGCCTCTGCTTTCGCTCCAAGGCCAGCTGGGCTCGCAGCAGGGCTACCTGGTGGATAGGAAATCAAGGACGCAGTTGAGGGCTCTGAGACTGTCCTGGCCCTTCTGCTCTCGGGGAATCAACTCTGCTACGTATATGGTTGGGAAAAGGGTCCCGTGGACTCAAATCCAGTGACTCTCGACACTGCCTCCAGTTATGATGGCTGGTTTAACTGTCAGCTTAACACAATCTAGAATCACCTGGGAAGCATCTCAGGGAGGGGTCATCTCTTCTACATAATGTGAGCACGGAGCTCATGCAGTGGTACCACTCAGTGGTTCTGGGTCCTGGACTGTAGAGCTGACAGTGGCCATGCGTGCATTCACTCTCTGGGCTGCTGACTGTGAGGTAACTAGCTGCTTTAAGTTCCTGCAGCCACGATGGACTGTTACCTGAAATTATAGCTAAAAAAACCCTTTCTCCTGTACATTGCTTTTGTCAGTGTATTTTATCAGTGCATACAGGACAACAGGTGATACACAGGGAGCTGCAATAAAACTCAACAAGTTTTTTAAATTTTTTTTGTTTTGTTTTTGATTTTTCGAGACAGGGTTTCTCTGTATAGCCCTGGCTGTCCTGGAACTCACTCTATAGACCAGACTAGCCTCGAACTCAGAAATCCACCTGCCTCTGCCTCCCAAGTGCTGGGATTAAAGGCATGCACAACCACTACCCAGCAGTTTTTTAATTTTTAAAAAATTTACTTTTAAAAAGTGTATGACTGTTTTGCCTGCATGTCTATGTGTGCATCATGTGTGCCTGATGCCCACAGAAGTCAGAAGAGGGCATCAGATTCCCTGGGACTGGAGTTGGTGGATGGTTGTGATGGGAACTGAACCTAGATCCTCTGCAAGAGCAACAAGTGCTCTTAACCACTGAGCTCTCTCTCCAGCTCATCATTAAATGTATTAAAGGCAAATTTACATGTGATAAAATGCCCAGAAATTTAATTTTAATGATTTTGATAATGGATATGTCTGTGCATAACCACAATCTAATCAAGACAGAACATTTTAATCACAGTAAAAGTCCCATCAGACCTTTTGGAAGAAAACATTCCAACTTAACTAGAGTGGTGTGAGGCCCAGGCATCGGTATTTTTTTTGAAACTCCTCCCCGATGGCTCTAGCATACAGCTAAGGCTGAGAATCACCAACTAAACTTCCCATTCTTTAGGTAGACAGTGAGATAAACAGGAACAGGGAAGTGATGGAGCGTCAGGATTGTACAGCCCTGACAGTAATAACTGCTGACTTCTGAGAGAGGCTCAGACGTCAAATTCTACACTTCTACACAATTCTATACAAATTCTACTCTGCCAAGACTCCTTGGCAGAGGCGGGGTGGAGAGAGGAAGGGAGAAAGGTGTGGGGAAAGAACAGGGTGGAGCTTTAGGTAAGACCCTCGGGGCAGGGAGGCACTGAGGCCGTTTCCCTGAGTGCCTTCTTGAGTGGTGACAGGGTAGCAAGCAAATGTGATTTGCCTCATTCCCATCTGTAGCCTGCTGGGGCTGTGTCTGGGTCCTCTGTCTACTGTGCTGTTGGAAGTCCCGCCTGCCACTGCTCCCTGGTCCATTCTGTTCCAGGTGCCTCTGCTTCTTTCCCTTTGTGAGTACAGATGGAGGCTGGCCTGGACTTGTCCCCACACTTCAGTGGAGTTCGAACTGCAGCTCTCTTCGCCTCCCATGAAGATGGAAGCTCTCGAATGCCAAAGCTACTCCCCTTCTCCGGCGGGAAATGCACAGGGACAAGCACATAGCAGACACTAAACCTTGTTGCCTGCATAGTGAGAGGGAAAGGAGATAGAAAGTGGATCCTTCCAGAACATACCTCTCTCTGAAGCTCAACCACAAGCATGCTGTCCGAGGAACCCCTCCGACTTCCTCTCCCATCCTAGGAAAACAAATATGGATCCTGTGAAGTGGGCTATCCTGCTCTGGAGTATCCTACCTCTGCTCCAAGGCCGGCTAGGCTTCCAGGGGTCTATCTACCAGGCAGGCCCTAGGAGTGTTGAACTCATCATCCCACTCCTGGGGTCTAGGCAACATCTGAGGGTCAGAAGTACCTGAAGCTCAGTGGGGCATGGCTCTAGGGCTAGGGGAGGCCGGGGAGGACCCACAGCAGCACGTGGGCAATATCCTCCGTGAGGACCTTTTGTATTTAACAGAAGGGTTCAGGATGGATCTGTTTCATGGCAGCCTTGGACTATGAGCCAAAGATATAAAGGAGAGACAGTGTCTGCCGTGGGAAATGGGGTGAAGCTGGAGATGTTCAGGTCTAGAAGTAGTCCCTCTCTCCCATGCTGACTTAAGGCAGCGACAGCTAGGGGGAGCAAACACCTCTCCAAACACCTTCCCTCAGAACAGGCTTCTGTGCCAGATGAGATGTCAAGAACCCTAACTTTGTAAACTCCAAACTAAGGTCTCTAAGAGAGCTGCAAAGCTGTGATCCCACTCCTGGGTATGCCAAGAGCTGGTAAGCACGACACAACTTCCGGATACCAGGGACTTCCGGATACCAGGGACTGTGGTTGACCCAAGGTGAACCTGAGGCACTTGTCTGGGAGTGAGTGGATCTGAACTAAGAATGCAGGCCCACTATCCCTGAGACACATTTACCTATGTAGGACTGCTTTGGAAGTAAGGGCAGGCTAGGACAGAATCAAGCCAGGACAGGCTCTGGATTAGCTAGAGTGGCTGTCTCTGCATAGACGAGTGCTATATATGCGCTAAGGAGGTTGGAGTTAAGGCGAGGTAAGGGCAGGAAGAAAAACAGGGAAACCTGCTGTGTGGGGGATGAATTCATAGTTTCTCTGGCCTCCAGTGACCCTGCCCGTGATGCACGCATGGAATCCCTCTTCAGTTTCCTCCGTTCTCGCTCCACCTGCCAATATGCAATCGAGAAATCACGTGGGCAGGGATGAGTATGAAGAGCTAGACACCATGGGGAATAAGGCTCCAGGGCCGGGGAGGGCACAAGGCAGGGTGCAAGTGCTCCTGGCACAGAGGAGGCAGGCTAGCTCTCAGGCCTCGGAAGCAGAGGCTAGCTGTGTGGGCTGTTTTAGCTCTGTCACAACGACTCCGCCCCCTAGAGTGGAGAGCAAGCACCCACAGACAAAGCATGGCTGTAATTTAATAAAGTGTTTCAGGATAGCAGGAGGAGTGGAGCCGCAGGCCCACTGGGCCCCACAGGGCCCCACGGGAGGCTGCAGAAGTTCCCGACCTGCTCCAAGGTGGTCCGCAGCTGCGCATTGTGGCACTGCAGCTTGCTCCGGTCAACTTCCAGCTCTGCCACCGCTTGCTGCAGACGTTCAAGCCTCTGTGTCAACTGTTCCTTCTCCTCTACTCCAGGACTAGGCTCAGCCTCTACTACCTACAAGGGAGACCACGATGCTCACCTGGGCAGCCCTATAGACAGCGAGAAGAGCTGGGGGGCAAAGGGACCAATCTGGCAGTTTGGGTTCAGAGACCCATTCCAAAGGGACAACAAGTGGTTGACAGGGCTCCTCCTATGCCACTGGGTACCACTCACCTCTCCAGGCTGAATGCCCTGTCCAGCTTTGGGTCCCCGGTCTGCTCTGCTGGCTGAGTGTGGACCACGTGACTGCTGCTCTTCCAGAGCCTGTCTGCTGAGTACCAACTCCTCCTAAGGTACAGTACAAAAGTCCCACTATGGCAAACCATGTCCAAAGTTGTCTCATCTTCTACCCTCTTCATTAGCGTGCCATGCTCAAGAAGGGAGACAAACCTGCAAGTGTGTATTGTGTATGAAGGTCTGCATGTGTTCTATGCTGTGTGTGGTATGTTGTGCATGAGCGTGTGTGCATGTGTGACTGTGTGTGGTGTGTCACAGGCTCACAGGGAAAGGATGAGCCAAGTGGTCTAATCAGAGTCCTAGTCAGACTGTCAGAGCTAACCCACTTCAACCACATGTCTGACTTCGGAGAAGTTCAGGTCTCTGGCATTTTTTAACTATGAAATGAACATAGTATCAGTTCTTCCTTCTCTGAGGGTAGTTAAAAAATGAAAACAATGGAATGTGGCATATAAATGTTTCCAGTATGTAAGATGCTAAGTATAAAGAGAGGTTCCCAGCGCTCACATGGCATAGCTCACAACTATCTCTAAGTTCAGCTCTAGGGGTCTCTGCTGGCCTGGACAGGCACCTCCCCTCATAGACACAGCACATACTCACAGAGACATGCATGGGCTGGAGAGATGCCTCAGCCCTTAAAGGTTAGGCTCACAACCAAAAAATGTAAGCGACATGCACACGTGCATTAACAGCAGCCAGGCAGTTGTGTCACACGCCCTTAGTCTCAGCACTTGAGAGGCAGAGGCAGCCTGGTCTACAGAGAGTTCCAGGACAGCCAGGGCTACACATAGAACCTCTGTCTCGAAAAACAAACATACAAAAACAACAAAAGGACCCCCACCACAAAGCGCTATCTCTGAAAGTTGCTTCTGTAGGGTCTGGGGAGTATGCGCAGTGCCTCTGACCTTCATATATAACATAAGGGCCCAGATTCATGAGTGCCAAGGTCAGTAAGATGGCTTGGTGGGTGAAGATGCTTGTCACTGAGCCTAATGACCAGAGTTCAATCCCGGGAACCCACAGTGAAGGACAGAACCATCTCTTGTTAGCTGTCTTCTGACCTCTACACGTTCTTTTGAGCGCCACACTGCTGATAGCATCTGTTTCATTCTTCACCCACAGGCCACACTGCCTGCTGGAATGTCCCCTCCATGGTCCCCAGGGGCCTCGCTCCACTTCCACACCAAGTCCACCTTCCTCAAGCCTTCTTTTTTTTTTTTTTTTTTTTTTTTTTTGGTTTTTCGAGACAGGGTTTCTCTGTGTAGCCCTGGCTGTCCTGGAACTCGCTCTGTAGACCAGGCTGGCCTCGAACTCAGAAATCCGCCTGCCTCTGCCTCCCAAGTGCTGGGATTAAAGGCGTGTGCCACCACCGCCCGGCCCTCAAGCCTTCTTTATCTCAGTGGGTTGGAACCCTGGTGCTGCCTCTGTCCTTTCCTTACTCACACTTGCCACCTAAAGTCCCCACCTCTCCCTGGACTTGGTCAGTCCCCCTTGGTCTTCCCAAGTCTGATGTCGCTCCACATGCTGTCCTGAGCGGTTTTTCTGAACGTGCCCTAAATCTTCCACCCACTTCCCACTAGTGACCCAGTCCTTAGAAGTCCTGATGCCTTGGCTTCTGCTGTCCTCTTCTCTTACCAACACCCTCTATGTCCCAGGTGACTTCAACTTCCCTCATGGGTCTTCCATTTGTCCCTTCTTTCTTATGTTTCCTCTGCCTTTCTCCAAGAAAGCCCTACCCCACGCCACGTGGCTGATTCCCTACCAGTCCCTTCCAACCTAACTTAAACACCGCGTTTACAGGAAGCTGTTTGGTACCCGCCCTTGGCGGCTGGGTATCCCTACAGCATGCTCACACACACTGAAGTTCCTCTGTCAGGCGTGGACGATGCTGACCACAGCTGCACATCTTCACTAGCTCTGGGGTATGGCACTCACTGTCTCTTTTCTCGCTCTCTGAGGTAGCACAGGCCGGCAGCCCTTGAGCTCAGCTAATGGCTCTGTTCCCTGCCCTCCCTCTCCCACATGGCGACTCACCTGCAGTCTTTGTTGTTCGGAATCCCGCTCTAGGACAGAGGCTTGAAGGAACGTGGCTATCTCCTGCAGACTGCTGATGCTGGCCCTGCTTTGGGCCAGGGACAGAGCCAAGTCCTGAGCCTTCTCCCTCCATTCAATCTCCCGGGCCTCTGTTTGCCTTAGGGCCTTCTGCAATCGCTCCAACTCCTGCTGTGCTGGAAACAGTTGTGGCTTCTCTGCTGGGAAGGCTCTGTGGCTTGGGGAAGAGGCCTCCTGATTCTGCCTTTGCTGGGCCTCCCTCAGCATCAAAATCTCTTCTTCCTTTTGGGCTACAGTCAGCTGTAGCTCCTTTAGGCTCTCAAGAAGCCCCCTTGTTTCCTCTTCTCTCTCTTGCTCCAGACTTTGCTTCCCTTGGATTCCATTTTCCTGACTCCTTGGGGCCACAGACTTCTCTAGTAGCTGCCTCTGCTCACCCTGCTGCCTCAGCTCGTCTTCCTTCTGGCAAAGTTCCTGCTGGAGGTGCTGCGTAACCTCCTGGTGTCGGAGAGCCTGGGCCTGGATCTCACTTTCCCGAATCCTCAGGGCCTCCTCCAGCTGCCGGGCACGTGCCTGGCAGGTGTCCAGGGTAGCTTGTAAGGTGGCAGTGCTGGCCTCCAGGGTGCAGCTCAACTCGGCCTGCTCAAGGAGACTCTGTTCCTTCTCGCGCAGGGCAGCTTGGGCTTTGCTGAGGGCCTCCTGCAGAGCCTCTGCCTGGCCAAGTGCAGCCTCCTCCTGTTGGCGGGAATACTGGTTTTCTGCTCGCAGAGCGGCTAGCTCTTGATCTTGTTCTGCGAGTTTGGCCTGGGCCTGCAGCCAGCTGTCCTGCAGGGTCCTGGCTTCTGCCTCATGTTCCTGGGCCTGTTCAGTACACTGTTGTTGAAGGGCCAGCACAGCCTTCTCGTGCTCCCGAGACTCAGCCCTTAGGTCTCCCAGCACCTCCTCCAGGGCCCGTACCTGCCGTCCCTCGGCTACTAGTTCCTCCTGGAGCCTCCGCACCCGCTCCCTGTGTTCCTCCAGCTCCCCCTGCTGCTCCTTCAGGGTCACGTGGGCCTGCTCCAGAGCGGCCTGCAGAGCACTTGTCTCTTGCTTCATGCTTTCCTCCTGGCCCCGGGTCTGCTGCTGTTCTTGCTGGAGGGCCTCTAGTTCATGGTCCCTCTGGGCCAGAGCTCTCTGGGCCTCTTCCAGCTGACCCTGAAGTACCCGCTCTCTCAGCTCCCCTTGCTCCTTGGCTTCCTGGAGGTGCTGCTGCAGGGTGGCTGTCTCCTGCTCTCGATGGGTCAGGAGCAGGCTGGTCTCAGCCACCTTCCTGTGCAGACCCTGGAGCTGCTGTTCCAGCTGGCCCACGTGACCCTGAAGTTCCTGGATGTGCTCCTGCTGGCATTCCACCTCCTTCTCCTTATCACGCAGGATCAGCTTCAAGTGCTCCAGGCTCCCTCGCTGGGCTTTACTCGGGCTCTTTCCATCGTCTGCGCGCTCATGCGTCAGCGGCCGCTGAGAGGCCAGCTCCTGGCCGCGTTCTCTCAAGGAATGCTTGATCTGTTCTAGGTCCTCCTCTAAGATCTTGGTCTGCAGAGTCCTCTGATCTTCCAGAACCTGAATCCTTTCCTTCTGCAGCATCAGCTCCTGGCCTTTCCTCTCCAGGTCCTGAGTCAGCTGCTCCTTCTGCCTTTGCAGCTCATCCATCTGCCGGCGTTGGGCCGTCAGCTCCTGGTCCCTCTCCTGCAGCTCTTTTGCCAGGCGGGTGCTATGGCTCTCCAGCTCACGGAGCTGGCTGCTCTGTGCCTGCAGCTCTTGGCTCCTTTCTTCCAGGTCCAGTGTGAGGTGGGTTAGAGCCACCCTCTGCATTTCCCTCTGGTCCTCCAGTTCTGTGATCACCTTCTGTTGGCCCTCCACTTTGTGATGGCTTTCCTCCAGTTCCAGGGCCAGGCATTCCAGTGTCCCCAGTTGCTTTTTCAGATCCTGAATCTGTCCCCTCTGGGACTCAATCACTTGAGCCTTCTGCTCCAGGACACTCCTCTGGTGCTCCAGGACACTCCTCTGGGCCTCCCGATGGCTCTCCAGTTCTCTGATCTGGTCCCGCTGCACACTCAGTTTCTGCTCTCGCTCTTGGACGGCCATGGGCAGGTGCTCTAAGACGGCCCTGCACTGCTCCAGCTCCTGAATCTGTTCTTGTTGCAGGTCCACCTCCCGGCTGCGCTTCTTCAGGTCCAGGGAGAGCAGCTCCAGAGCAGCCTTCTGCATTTCCCGCTGCTTCTCCAGTTCCTGAACCTCGGCCTGCAACGTCTCGACCTCCCGTTCTCTGTTAGACAGGGTCTGTGCCAGCAGGGCTAGATTCTCCTGCAAAGCTTTCCCCTGAGCCACCGTCAGCTCACCCTGTTCTTGCAAAGCCTGGGCTCTCTCCCGTTCACTCTCTATCTCCTCGGCTTTCAGTTTCAGTGCAGAGCGAGCTGTTCGCAGATCTTCTTCCAGGACACCAGCTGCCCTTGCCTGAGCCTGGGCTTCTACAACACATGCTTGCAGATGTTCAACCTGGGCTGACAGCTTCTCCTTCGATGCCTGAAGGAACTCTCGATCATTCTGCAAACAAGAGGCAAAACACCTTACGACAAGATTATTTCCTTTTTTATGGGGGTGGGGTGGGGTGGGGGTTGAGACAGTTTCTCTGTGTAGCCCAGGCTGTCCTGGAACTTGCTCTGTAGATCAGGCTGGCCCCAAACTCGTAGATCTGTCTACCTCTGCCTCCTAAGTGCTGGCACCAGCAGTGACCAGGCCTTAACAAGGACTGAAGAAGTGATGTATTCTACTTAAGGTGATCCTATAAATGAGTGTCCCTACCACCTTCCAAAGCTCCTCTGTGTTCAGGGAAGATAGCCTGGTGCAAGGAGGTATTCTAGATCCTAATCTTCCAGACCAAGGAACAAGTCTCAACCAATTCAGAAAAAATAGAGAAGGTTCACAAAAAACAACAAAACAACAACAATAACAAATAAAAAACCAGACATATTGGAGGGCCAGAGGAGGCTGTGAGGCTTGCTGAAGGAGGCCGGCAAGTGAGCACAGGCCAAGGTGGGCCTGCCTCTAAGCAGTTCTCCTGAGGCGCCCTTCCCCAGACCAGCACTTTACCTGAGCTTCCATTTTTTGCAGCTCTGCCTGCTGTAAGCGACTCTGTAAGGATGCCACAGTCTCGTGCAAGTCCCTTAGCTCAGACTCCAGGGAGTTCTGTTTCCCTTCCCACTTGGACTTCTCTTTAAAAAGAACAGAAGTATTGGAGTCAGGGGCATGGTCACAGGTGGAAGAACACGGGTGCAGGCAGAGGCAGATGGAGGACAGGATCAGAATCAAAGGGGAGCAAGGCCAGGAGGAGAGAATTACACCCAGTGCCTGTGCCATCCCTACCTGCCAGCAGCCGCTTCCAGCCTCACACCTGTGCTTGCTGCCAGCCTGGCACAGCCCAGCCTGCTAATCATCCTACCGCTTCCTCATCCCGATCACCCAGAGCTCCTCACATCAGTTCTCCAGATGACAGTTGGCTGACCGCAGGCCCTTCCAGCCCCAAATTATCTAAGACTGTGGGAAGTTCTTAGAAACCCTCAAGCCTGAAGATGCCCCAGAGTCAGCTGTTTGTAAGGGTCTCAGGGACCCTCAAATGACTAAAAAAGGCTCAAACCCACCCAGGTTGACCTCTTTCCTTCTGCACTGGAACTCCTCTCCTTTCCAGTGGCCACTGCTCCTCCGAGCCCCCAGCAGAAGCTCACAATAGCAGGTTCTTCCCCATTCGCTTCCTGGCTTTTCTCATGTTAAGTTTATAATCACTCTGTCCTCAAAGGCCAATTTAGAGGGTAAAATGGGAAATGATAAAAACCATGAGGAAATGACAAAAGAAACACAAATTTATGTTCTAATAGTTCTGGCCTGGAGTTGCCAGGATTTGGCTACCACAGTGGGATCCCTGGGGAACCTGTGTGGTGGAAGAAGAAACTGATTTCAACAAATTGACCTCTGACCTCCATGTGCGCCATGGTGCATGCGCACATATACACACTCGATCTCTAATAAAAATAAGTATGCAATTTAAAAAATGCAGAGACTAACAGCAGCCCAGGCAGCAACTCCTTTTAGTTTACCAAATCTGTTCCTTCCAACTCCTCCTTCTGCGATGGCCACAGGAGCTAAAGTAATGTGGTAAAGAGTTCAAGAGGCTCCATCCTTTCCCAGTGCCTTTCTAGTCTCCCATTCCTGTTACCACCTGCCCACCTGAGCGCCTCACCTTCCCGGCTCTGGGAGAGCTGTCTCTGCAGGTCCTGCAGCTCCGAGTGAACCTGGCTCTTCTGGGCCTCTGTGTCTGTCAGGCTCTGCACCAGCTTCTGGACCTGGTCCCTTAGGTCATCCTGGAAAAGGAAAGGTGGGGTTGAGCGCCTGCTCTCTGTGCAGTTGTCCCTTAGGAGTCCAACCTCTTACTCTGTAGCCTTTGCCGCTATCACCCAACTCTAACCAGCGGTTCCCAGCCTTCCTGATGCTGCATCTCTTCCCATATGCGGTGGTGACCCCAACAATAAATTATTTGTTGTTACTTTATAACTGTAATTTTGCTACTGTTATGAGCTGTGATATAAATGTCTGTGTCTTCCAGTGTTCTTAGGCAGTCTCTGTGGAGGGTCATTGGATTCCTAAAGGCATGGAGACCCACAGGTTGAGAACCACTCCTCTAAACTCTCGTGCATTTAGTTCCCTGAAGGGAAGGTGAACCTGAGGGCGCTGGGAAGCCCCTTGGGCCTATGTGTTTGTTGTTACTTCAGTCTCATGTAGCCCAGGCTGGCCTTAAACTGACTACAAACCGTAGGATAGTCTTGAACTGATCATCATCTTGCCTCTACGTTCTGAGCACTGGGATTACAGACACTCAAGGTCCCATATTGGTTATCTGCCCAAATCTTTAAATTTTGGTGGGTTTGGTGGGGAGGACATGGTCTCAACATAACTTAGGCTGGTGTCAAATTCTCAATCCTCCCGCCTCAGCCTCCTAAGTGCTGTGACCACAGGCATATGCCACCAAACCTGGATGATTTCTTTTGAAATAACTGCTCAGTGCCCCATCCCTTCCAAAAGCCTACTTCACAGTTTAAACCACAGCTGCCTCTTCCCGACACTCCCTCCCAGTTCCAACCGTGCTCTAGCTCGGTCTGAGCCGGTGACTTAGCAGTTCCACTGGCAGAAAGCACTTTGGGCTCCACCTTGGAAGGGCTTCTTGAAGGCAGGCTGGGTCTCTGTTTTGTTTGGTTTTTTTTTTTTAAATATTTATTTTATGTATGTGAGTATACACTGTCGCATCAAATGGTTATAAGCCATCATGTGGCTGCTGGGAATTGAACTCAGGACCTCTGGAAGAGCAGTCAGTGCTCTTAACCGCTGAGCCATCTCTCCAGCCCCGGGTCTCTGTTTTTGTATCACCAGCTGAATGGCTGATGCTCAGGCAGCTCAGTACTGACAGGTGCATGGGGAGATGGAGTCAGTTCAGTCTTATGCCTAGAATATCCTTATGAACAGTGATTCAATGGTCCCCAGTTTACTTGATTTGTCTCAGAGGATCTGATACTAAGAATACATTCTTGGAAAAGAAGAAATGATACAAAACAAAATCCATGTGTTTACAGTTCACAGGGCAACTTCAAGACCTCACTCACAACAACGGGGCATGGCGTGGTGTGTGATGGTGGGGTGGAGGAGGAAGGGGACGCATTGTCTGCCCTACTTTCCAAGGGAAAACAGGGCCCAGGAAATCCAAATGCCCCGTTATGTCTGCAGGACAGTAAGTGACAGAGGTGCAATGACAGGCAGAGCTCAGGGTGACTGTCCTTTGGCCCTTCCTCCTCCACCACAAGTCTGTCTCAGGTCCCCAAGAACAGGAAGGAGGACGGAGGGCATACCCGGGCCTGCTGAGCCTTCCACAAGTCCTGATGAAGCTTCTGGAGAACCATCGTCACAGCTTCGGCTGACAGTGCAGTGGGGAGGGGCCCCCTCTTAAAGAGGCTCGAAGCTCCCTTCTGATCTGAAGAAAAGAGGCAATTCTTCTCTCTTGGCTGCCATGATAGGCAGTCCTCCCTCCAGACAGGGCCTTGGCATTCCCACAAGCTCCCTCTCCAAAGAGTCCCTTCTGTGGGCCATTCACACACTTCCCATTAGATAATGCTGGCGAGAGGCTGCTATGCTTTCAAGTGTAAGTTGCAAAATTTTTTTCTTTTTTATTTCATTTGTTTATTTATGGTTTTTCAAGACAAGGTTTCTCTGTGTAGCCCTGGCTATCCTGAAACTCACTCTATAGACCAGGCTGGCCTCGAACTCAGAAATCCACCTGCCTCTGCCTCCTGAGTGCTGGGATTAAAGGAGTGGGCCACCACTGCCCGGCTTATCTTTTTTACTTATTTTTTATTTTTTAAGACAGGATTTATGTAGCTCAGGCTGGCCTGGAATTTACTACATACTCAAGGAAGACTGCTTCTTAATCCTCTTGCCCCAGCTCTCACACCAAGCGGGTTCCATCATGCCCAGTAACTCACATGTGTCTCAGACTGGTGGAGCTTAGAATGGTTAGTGTCCCGAGTGCTGGGGTTACAGGCAGGTGCCCCACATTTGGCCCAGCTCTTTATTTTTGTAATCTACTTAGAAAAATCCCAAGATAGGACTTTTAACACTTTCATTTTATAGTCAAGAAAAATCAAGTTCAGAGAAGTTAGGTGACTTACTTGCTACCAAACAGACTAGGGTTCAAACTAACCTGGAATCAGCTACAGCATCTGTGGCCTTAACCTTGATGCTATTTCACAAGAGGAACTACAGTCCCTTCCCTTCTCCCCCAGCTTTGGCCCACAAGATTTAGCTCTCATCTGGCTTCCTCACCTGGGTCAGGAGCCCACAGAGTGGGAGCAGAGTCACCTCCAGCCGTCAGCTCAGGCCGACTCTCACATGCAGACCCCAGGGCCTGCTGCAGAACAGAGCAGAGGCTAGCCGGCTGGGCCTGGGCCTGGCTCTCCAGCTGCTGTTCTGCAACCAGTGCCTCTAGCTGGCTCTCAGTGCTGCGCAGCTGCCACTGCAGCTGGGTTGCCTTGGCTTCCTGGGCCCACAAAGATGCTCGCAGTTTCTGCTCTGCAATCCGTGAGGCCTCCAACTCCTCCAGCAACTGTGCTTCCCGGGCCACGAAGTCAGCCTCCTTTTCCTTCACCTCCTGCCTCAGTAGTCCCACCTGTCAGGAGGAAGGAGATTCCCTGAGAAGTGGCGCCCTCTCCTTAATCCTCCCACACCTGACCCCACATGGCAAGGTGGGAAGACGTCTGGCAGGCTCAGCTCTGCAGCAGGTAGGAAGGGCCCTGAAGTGAGTTGTTCTGACAACTAGGGTTCCTAGGCAGACAGCTATGCTGACCCGGCTGTGGCTGAACTCTGCCCTGAAACTCTTGACACAGAGCTGGTGAGACTGCATGAAGACGAGCAGGCAGACCGGCACCCCTGCCAGTGCCTGGCTCCATCTCTCCTCCAGGCTCAGGTCCAGGTCTCACCGTGAGCAAACTGAGTATGGACGTGCTCTTGCTGGGTAGTTTTGATACCCTACAACTTCTTCCTGCTGCATTTGCCACCAGATAAAGCATACTGCAAGTGACTGCATGAGTCAGGTCCACATGGGCACTCTGAACACTGTTCAGGATGTCAGGCTCCCCACAGGGGACATTCTCTGGGTCAGCTTCTCAAGGCCCTGGATGCCCAGCCCTGGATTCCTCCTACTAAGAGGGATGCTGAGGTCCCAACCTATCCCATTCTTTGGACAAACCAATTCATTCTGCCTAAGTGCAGCCTCACCAGAAATTGGGGCTCAAGCAAAGTGGGGGTACCTGTACACCGAGCTCTCTTTGTCCTTCCTGGGCCTCCTGTATGTCTTGGCGCAAGGAGCTCAGCTCCTGCTGTCGAACAGAGTCAGCTTCTTGTAAAACAAGGAGTCTTTTTTCCTTTTCCACCAGTGACAGAGCTAGGCTAAAACAGAGGTTAGGGAGGCAGGTCATTCTCTCAGGGGATGACAGTGTGCTTCACCCAACTAATCAGAGTACTGTATTAAATACACACAGTGATGGTGACCAGGGGGTCATGGTGAAAGCTTCTATTTATTGAACACCTACTAAGGACTTGTGGGAATTTCATACATATGAAGACTCATTTCAGCACAAATTTATTCTTCTCTGATAAATTCCACACACATATATGCACATATTTCAAATTCACTACATCCAAATTTTTCGACCCTTCTCGACCCCTAATTTCCTACCCAATCATTTCTCACTCTGTCCCCTGGCTCTTTGAGAGGCTCCTTCTCTAGTGTCACAGTATGGAAGCCATAACCATTTCAGGTCCCACTTCATCCTACCCACATCTGGTCTCTCATTATATATAATTGAGTCTTAAGCCCATGTGTCGCAAGGCCCTTTCTTCCCTTCCCTACTACTTACCATGGCTCAGTCTTGCTAACTCTTACTTGGACAGCGACACCAGCTTCCTGACTTGTCTTTAGGACTCAAGTGTCACTCACTAACAAAAAGATCTGTCCCTTCTCAGACTCTCGGGCACTGATGAATGCTGCTCCCCATTGTGAATGGGCTCGTGCCACTCCGGGCCATTACTATCCCTTCTAACACAGCAGAAACTGGATTATGCTGATTCCTTACTTGAAATCCTTGCAGTTTCCTGCTGAATATAACCTACAAGGTCCTTGCCATAGACTGTAGCAAACAATGCCTCCACCACACTGTATGTGTGTGGATATCACCATACACGCATGCTTCCACTGGCCTCAGGGCTTCTAAGCATGAAATCTCCTCTTACTGAACAGAGTTCTCTTCCTCTGCATGGGTGGCTTCATTTCAGTTTTCAGCATTCAGTGTATATTTACTGTGTATGGAGGGGGCACGTGGAGGTCAAAGGACAATCTTCAGGATAGATACTCTCCTTGATCATGCGGCTCCTGGAGATGAAACTCAGACTTGGCAGCAAGTACCTTTACCTGCCAAACCATATTGCCAACCCTAGCATTCAGTTCATTTCTTTCAATCCATCAATCAATCAACCAACCAACCGTTTGTCTTCTTGTTTATTTCAGGGTTCCTTTGGGTAGTGCTGGCTGCCCTATTTGTTTGTCTTCTTGTTTATTTCAGGGTTCCTTTGGGTAGTGCTGGCTGCCCTATTTGTTTGTCTTCTTGTCTATTTCAGGGTTCCTTTGGGTAGTGCTGGCTGCCCTATTTGTTTGTCTTCTTGTTTATTTCAGGGTTCCTTTGGGTAGTGCTGGCTGCCCTATTTGTTTGTCTTCTTGTCTATTTCAGGGTTCCTTTGGGTAGTGCTGGCTGCCCTATTTGTTTGTCTGCTTGTTTATTTACTTCAGTGTAGCCTCGAATTTGTTTATCTATTTATTTAATGGTTTCTCTATGTAGCTTTGTATTTGTTTGTTTGATTGTTTCAGGGTTTCTCTATGTAGCTTTGTATTTGTTTGTTTGATTGTTTCAGGGTTTCTCTGTGTAGTCAGTCCTGGCTGCCCAGGAACTCACTTTCTCACTATGTAGACCAGGCTAGCCTCAAAGATCTGCCTGCCTCTGCCTCTTGAGTGCTGGGACTAAAGGTGTGAACCATCACGCTCGCTTAGCATTCAGTTTAAATTCAACTTCCTGGGAAAGTCTTTCCTTACACCTTTCTAAAGCATCTCTCTCTCTCTCTCTAACAGAACCTCGCTTCATTCCTCCATACCATGTGCAAAAATCTATAACAATATATCTTGAAAAACTGTTTGATTAAAATTTTCCCTACAGATATATTTTTTGAAGTGGGGACCACATTGCCATAAGACAACAGTGCATCAATGGTCTTCTCTAACTAGCTACTAAATGACTCAAGTATATGATTTGAGGTAGAGGCCATATCCACTCCAGATGGCTACATGTGTATCCTGGAGTAAAACACGGAAATCGAGACAACCATGCATAGTGACACGTGGAGAAATGTGGAGACAAAGACAGTGAGAAGGAAAAGCCAGCCCTCTGGCTGTCTAGTCTACCTGGCTTTCTCTTTCTCCAGTTCCTTCTGAATCCGGCTACATTCCTGAGCCTCTTTCACCTTCTCTTCAATCTCTTGTTTCACCAGCCTCTGGGAGTCACCGTGGGTTACCAGCTGAGACGCTAAGTCCTCTACCTGGAAGGTGACAAGCATGAGGCTAAGATGGTGGAGACAGGGCCAAGTGGGGAGATATTCCTAGCCTTGGGCTCCAGGCTCCTGTAAGCTGTACTCTGCTATAGGCCTAGGAGAAGGAAATGCCATCTGGTAAATGTGGACATAAGACTTCAGCGATGAGAGGAGCAACAACTAAAACTGGCTTGCTTTAGGAAAGTCAGCTTAGGATCGTTCCAGCCAAGTGGAAAGCAGTGGGTGTAGTATCCCGTAACACATCTCCACTGGAAATCAAAATCTGCAGAGGCTTATATAAACCACATAATTGTTTCTCTGTTCTGTATATATGGTGTGAGTGCAAATTTGTGTGCACAGGTAGGTCAGAGGTAAACATGTGTCCTCTATCATTCTCTAACCTTTTTCTCCTTAAACCTGGAGTTCGTTCACCTTCAGCAAGACCAGCTGGCCAGTGAGCTCCAGAGATCCTCCTGTCTCTGCCTCTTCAGCCCTAGTGTCAGCAGCTGCCATCACACCCAGATCTTCATGTGAGGGGCTGAGAATCTCAACTTGCCCCTTACGAATGTGCAGCAGTTACTTTATCAACTGAGCCATCTTCCTAGCCTATTCTTGTTTTAGAGACAGAATCCCACCATGCAGCTCAAATTGACTTCAAACTCAACAGTCCACCTCTTAAGTGCTGAGATTAAACTATATAGTAATTGAATATAACCTATTCACATTCTCATATACATCTTAAACCATCTCCATATTACTTATCAAACCTAATATGATGTAAACAGTATTTAATGAATTGTGAATGCCATGTAAACAGTTGTTATATACTCTTAGAGAAGAAAGAAAGTCTATACATTTACACTAAAATGCCTTCCCAATGTTTTCAATTGGCCATTGGCAGAGTCTGTGGATAAAGAGGGCTACTAATACAAGCCCAGAACTCGCAGAGGTATACGCTCAGTTCTGAACACCCTTCAGCTCTGCATTTAGTTCTGTGGCCTATCTCTGTCCCCCTGAGCTCAAGAACAGGACTCAGGATCCCCCTGTCTGCAGGAGGGAGTAGGAAAGAAGGCTGTGGGGCAAGTAGAAGGGAGGTACCTGCTTCTGCAGGCCTGCCTTGTCCTTCTGGAAGGCAGCAAGGTCGTCTCTGTGCTGCTGGGCTGCCTCCTTCAGCTCCTGCTGTGCCCCCCGAAGCTGGGCCTGCAGCATGCCAGTGGTTTCCTACGGAAAGGCATCAGTGAGTACAGAAAAGCTTCCCCGGGAGCTAGCTCCTGAAATCCTTACTGGGTAAATAGCTGATCTGTTTGTTTCTATTGAGTTAGCAGAAGCTGAGGCAGGAACTAGCAACGTATACTTTCTCCCTCTATTCTCAGACCCCATTTCCCCTCCTTCCATATGCCTGCATGGGTTCAGCCAACCTTTCTGGACAAGCCCAAGAGTTGGTAACTGCCCTTACCAGACCCATTAGCAGCTTCCTGAACAGATCCCTATTTCCACTTAATTGCATACACACATGCACATACTTCCACCTGGTCAAGTACTGCATTAGAAAGATATCCTGGTCAGGCATGGTAAGGCATGCTTATAATCCTAGCTCTACGGTAGCAGAGGCATGTGGAAGCAACACAACAAAGAGACTGCCTCAAAAAAAAAAAAAAGATATTCTAGGCTGCCACTGTAATTTAGTAGTTGAACCTTTTCCTAACATATCCAGATTTGATCCCCAGAACCATAAAAAGATAACAACAATAAAAAACTGTATACAGAAACACATAAAATCATGTGTGATGGGGGCTAGGGAAATGGTCGGTGGTCAAGAGCACTGGCTGCTCATTTCTCTTGCAAAATATCCAGGTTCAGTTCCCAGCACCCACATGGTGGCTCAAAACTTCAGTGACTCCAGTTCCAGGGGATCTGACATCCTCTTTTGGCCTCTGTAGGTACCAGGTCTGAACATGGTGTATATTCGTACACTCAGGCAAAGCACTCATACACATAACATAAAAATAAATAAATCTAGGACTGGAGAGATGGCTCTTCCAGGGGTCCTGAGTTCAATTCCTAGCAACCACATGGTGGCTCGCAACCATCCGTAATGAAATCTGACACCCTCTTCTGGTGTGTCTGAAGATAGCTACAATGTACTCACATAAAATATATAAATCTAAAAAAAGAAAAAAAAATCTTAAAAAAAAATCATGTGTCTCTCTTGCAGATTTCCACTGGCCTCAAAACAAACCCCAAGCCCCTATGGCTAAAGAGGGGTCCTTCCACTCTCTCCTCTGTACTCACCCCACGTTTATCACACTAGTGCCATGTGCCTCCTTTTATTACATATTTCCCAAGCCTCTGTCTTGTCTGTTTCAGGGCCCTATGACAATGGAATCCTGTGCCTAACATGTCCTTCTACACTACCCTTAGTGGGTAAGGTGCCTGCTGCCAAGTGTGATGACCTGAGGTCAATCCAGGGCCCTAGATGGTAGAAGGAAAGCAGCAGTTCCTACAAGTCGAATTCCACACACTCGTGCCATGTGCACATACAGACACATGCACACAGAATAAATAAATGGACATAATTTAAAAGTAATTAAAAACTGCCTCCTTCTAGCATTGAAGCCCCAAAGTTCAATCCCTAACAATACTTAAAACTAGGTGCTATGGTCCACACCTATAATCCCTCCATTTAGGTGGTAGAAGCAGAAGGACCAGATCCAGGACCATCTTCCATACCTGTTCCCTTAGCTTCTGAATCTTCATGTCCTGCCTCAGCCTCTCCAGCTGTTGACTAGCATCTGCCAACTCCTTCTGGGTCTGCAGCAGTGTCTCCAGGAGGGATACTCTCTCCTTCTCTGTTTCTAGCTGCATCTGTGGAAGGGCAGGAAAGGCAAGGGTCTCATGGCTCTGGATTATCATGTTCACCCAGGAGGCCATAAGCACATCACATCTGCTCCAAGTTCTTCCAACAATAGGTTGGGAGGCTGAGGGCAAAGGAAAGTCTCGGACCATTAACTTAGAACCAGGAAGTACAAACACTGCCACCGGTTCATAAGCTGACAGGATGTGGTCAATGCTGGCTCTCCCTCAGGAAGTATGACATACTGCTGCTTGCAGCTAACTGCATGTTAGTCTCCTCACAAGCAGCAAGGCGGTAACTACACTCTTCAGGAAGCCCCTCTTGAGCCCTGCTCTTGGAAATGGAAAAGTAAGAGGTAAGAGCTGGGCATGCAGAGATCACGAGGCTCTCACACGCCGAGCTGCTTACTTGGTACAGGGTGTTGTCAGCCTGGGTTCGCTCCTCTTCCCTCTGTGCACGGATAGCTTCTGTTTCTGTCTGCTGCTCTCTCAGCTTCATTTGCAGCTCTGTTCTCTCCCTTTCTAGGGTCTCCAGGGTCTTATCCAGCTCCTGCTGCAGCATGGAGCGCTCTTTCTCCTGATCACACGAACGAAAGCACACTGTTAGAAACAGTGAGTGAGAGAGGGGCAGGGAGCTTGTCTGGAGTTCGAATCTCTTCAGTGTCTCACTGTGACTTGGGCACTGCTCTAAGCCCGGTGACTCATTTCTGCAGGGAGGTTTAAATCCCTGTCTCACTGAAACTTAAAGGCCATTTGAGATTAAAAAAAAAAAAAGATTATTTTGAAAAAATAATGTATAAACTAGAAGCGGTGGTCCATGCCTTTAATCCTAGCACTGGGGAGGCAGAGGCAGGCAGATCTGAGTTTGAAGCCAGCTTGGTCTAAAGAATGAGTTCTAGGACAGCCAGGGCTACCCAAAGAAACCTTGTCTCAAAAAAACAAAAACAAAAAACAAAATAAAATAAAAAAAATAAAAATAGCAACTGCACAACCATCATAAACACCAAACCTTCAGGGTCAAAAAGCCAACTATAAAAATAACAAGATTAAGCTGTTTGCTCTGTCTAAATGTATGGCCACCAGACAGCTAAATCTGTGATGTCACTGCTGGTTAGACTATGAGTAGAATATTTTGCTATTAAAAGTGCCACATTGTAGGCCAGCAAGATGGCTCAGGAAGTAAAAGCAGCTGGTACATTATTTGATAACCTGAGTCCTATCTCCAGAACCCATACTGGAGGGAGCGAACCAACTGAAAACTTTTGATTCTTTTATTTTTGAATATTTATTTTTATTTATGTGCATATGTGTGTCACATATGTATGTATGGGCACAGAGGCCAGAGGAAGGTTTTAAAGGCAACTGTGAATTACCTGAGGTGGGTACTAGGGACCAACTCAGGTCCTCTGGAGAGAGATTCTCTTAACCACTAATCTCTCTAGCCCCTTGATCATGTTTTGCTGGCAAGACAGCAGTCAAAACTTTGCTCATTTTTAGAATTATGTGGGTATGACAGTGAGTATTTGCAAATGCTTGTTGAGTAGTCTCTATAAGGCATTTCCTCTACCAAAATGCAGGCGTGAAAGTCCCAAAGTAAAAGATTATAAACCTGCTGATTGATAAGCTAACGGCCTCAGGTTCCCTGGAGGGAGTGACTGTCATGGTCACACGTGAATCATAGTGGTCCCTTCTCTCTTTCCTTTTTTACACACTCACACAGACTACTCTCTTAGATAACTTTTTAAAAATTATATAAATGTTTAGAGAGAATCTCACTATGTAATCCTGGAACTCACTAAATAGATCAGGTTGGCACTGAACTCGTAGACATCTACCTGCCTCAGCTTATGAAGTGCTAAAACTAAAAGTGTGCACTGTTCCTACACCCAGCTTAGGAATGTTTTACAGGGTATGATGTGTTCTCTCCGTGCCTGTGTCTGCCGCGTTCACAGTGACTCTGGGTAGGAGTCCACGAAGCACCATACTCTTCCTTAGCTACTGCAGTGTATCTACTGTAGTTCCTCATGCCCCCAAAGGCATAAAATTAAATCTACATGTGTATAAAATGGAAATAAAAACAAGAAATTTAATTAAGTAATTAGAAGGCAGAAGAAACAATTCTTTTTCCCCCAGACAGTTCCAGTCCTGGAACTTGCTCTATAGACTAGGCTGGCCTCGAACTCACAGAGACCTGCCTGCCTCTGCCTCGAACTCAGAGAGACCTGCCTGCCTCTGCCTCGAACTCACAGAGACCTGCCTGCCTCTGCCTCGAACTCACAGAGACCTGCCTGCCTCTGCCTCGAACTCATAGAGACCTGCCTGCCTCTGCCTCGAACTCACAGAGACCTGCCTGCCTCTGCCTCGAACTCACAGAGACCTGCCTGCCTCTGCCTCGAACTCACAGAGACCTGCCTGCCTCTGCCTCGAACTCACAGAGACCTGCCTGCCTCTGCCTCGAACTCACAGAGACCTGCCTGCCTCTGCCTCGAACTCATAGAGACCTGCCTGACTCTGCCTTGAACTCATAGAGACCTGCCTGACTTCTCTGCCTCGAACTCAGAGACCTGCCTGACTCCTCTGCCTCGAACTCACAGAGACCTGCCTGCCTCTGCCTCGAACTCACAGAGACCTGTCTGCCTCTGCCTCGAACTCACAGAGACCTGCCTGCCTCTGCCTCGAACTCATAGAGACCTGCCTGCCTCTGCCTCGAACTCATAGAGACCTGCCTGACTCCTCTGCCTCGAACTCATAGAGACCTGCCTGCCTCTGCCTGCCGAGTACTGGGATTAAAAGGCATGTGCTACCACGCCTGAAGTCTCCTAACTTTTGGAAAAAGGGCATTCCTTTGTAACACATGTAGCCTTGAGCTCACAAGGCTGCCGCCTCCTGAATGCTGAGGTTATAACTGTGCTCCACCAGGTCTGCTCCTAGGCTCCACACTTAGTTCTTCATTCTCTCTCTCTCTCTCTCTCTCTCTCTCTCTCTCTCTCTCTCTCTCTCTCTCATACCTTGGTAGTCAGTCACATTTCATCCTCCTAAGCAGCAGTATCTGGACCGAGAGGCAGCAGGCGGCACTCACTGAAGGGAGGCCATGTCTGCCTTTCCTACTCCCCAAGCACATCCACCACCTACCCACTTCTCTTGGAGCCTGTTCACCTCCTCCTCGTGGGCCACCTTCTGCCGCTCCAGAGCTGCTTGCCCCTCTTGCTCAGCTTGGGCTAGCTGCCTGGCTACTGCATCCCGCTCCTGCTCTGCCCGGGTCCTCTCAGCATCCAGTTCCAGCTTCAGGCATTTCACTTCCCCTGTGATATCAGGTAAGAGCATCTCTGAGCCTCTGTCCACTCTTTCTACCTAATGGTATTCTCCCTGCCCACGGGCCTCATGAGCAACTTCCATCTCAGGGGCCGAGTCTGGCTGAAAAAAGCTTCCCGTTGCTTTCTTGCTCTTACCATCTCTCTGGAATGCCCCCATTCCAGATGGAGTGCACCCCACCCCAGCTGGGCTCTCACCTTGAATTACTTCCTTGGCTTGAATAATCGTTTGAATCTGGACCTCCAGCTGCCCCTTGGTGACCTGTACTACAGAATTTTGCTGTTGGGCCTCAAACAGATTACTCTCCAGTTGCTCCTTGGCTGACCTGTGAGATTTAGGAATCAGGTTACCCAGGGAAGTTATAGGGCAATTACACTTAGGACAGGGAACATAGCTTGGCTACCCTTGGCCTGCAAAGTTCTCTGTGCTTGGCTGAACTAAGTGTAGACCCTACCTGAGCATCAGAACCTGTTCAGCAAGGTCCTGTCGGTCCCGCTCCACAGCCTGCAGGCGCACCTCAAGAGCAGCCCTCTCCCGTACTAGGGCTTCCTTCTCTTGGACTGCCCTAGCAACTGTTTCCTCCTGTCTTTCTGCATCCTGATGCAGCTGCTCTAGTTGAGCTGTAGCTGTTTCTTGCTGGTGATGTGCCTGAGGGAGAGAAATTGATGAGATAGAGAGGAAGGCAGAATTCCAGGATTCTTGCTCCAGAGCTGCTAACAGCAAGCCAGGGCCAGTGGGTCGTCAGAGATTCTGACCTCGGCACTGCGAGCTCTGAGCATTGCTGAATAACTGGCATTTATTTATTTATTTATTTATTTATTTATTTATTTGATCAAACAAGAGTCCCCAGGCCAGAAAGGATGCTCTCTAATGAGTGAGACACTGTACCAAGGACAGCAGGACCCATATATGCCAAGAAAGTGCTAATAATCTGGGAAGGAGCTCGAAGGATGGTACACTCTAAGTACACTCTAAATCCTCCAAGCATTAGGGCAATGAGTGGTTTGGTTGGGAAAAGTATGACTGTCATGATTGATCTTCATTCAATCACACCTCTGAGTGTCTGTGAGGATGTTTCCAGAGAGGATTAATAAGGAAGGAAAACCACCTGATGATAACCCCTCATGAGCTGGAGTTGTAGATTCAATAAAAAGGGCAACAGCAGAAAGTCGGGGGGGGGGGGGCTGGAGAGATGGCTCAGTGGTTAAAAGCACCGACTGCTCTTCCAAAGGTCCTGAGTTCAAATTCCAGCAACCACATGGTGGCTCACAACCATCTGTAATGAGATCTGACGCCCTCTTCTGGTGTGTCTGAAGACAGCTACAGTGTACTTACATATAATAAATAAATAAATCTAAAAAAAAAAAAAAAAAAGAAAGTCAGGGGGACACCTCGTTCCCCTTCCTCTGCCTCCTGGTGGCTAAGATGCAAGCAAGCAGCTGCCACAAACTCTGGACACCACAGACATCTGCTGCCATGCTTCCCCGACTTTGACTGTGAGTCAAAAAAAATAGGTAGACTTTGTCTCGAAAAGCAAACAGAGACAGATAGACAGTGTACATGACACATGTACAGCTGTAGATGGTAGCGATAACCTTAGCACTCAGGAGGCAGAGGCAGGAGGAACACTGTAGTTGAGGACGACAGCCTGGTCTACATAGTGGGTTCCAGGCCATCTAGGGCTAGAGTTAGATTTTCTCTCAAATGACCAAAATAAGTAAATAAATAATTTGGCTGATTGTTAAGGATATACAGACAAATTACAGCATGAAAACTAGACATGTTCGAACTGAGTATGAAGTGAGAGCAGAAAACACAGGAAGTGCATCGAGGACTAGGATGTGGGGGGTCAGCGGAGGACTCCCACAGAAATGCCTTAAAACGACGAGAAGAGCCGCCTAACTCACGTCACTCCGGAGTCCTTTCTGCTTACAACGAGCATGTAACACACTGCAAGTGACGCCGGCAATGGCCTCTTACCTCACTTAATTTCTCTTTAAGTTCTTCCTTTTCTTCTCTGGTGCCCCTCAGCTCTGCCCGTAGCTCAGCCCCTGTCTCCTCTGCCTTCCACAGCTGAGTCTCCAGGTGAGCTTTCTCTTCCCACAGGGCTTCCCTGCTCCTTTCTGCCTCCGCCAGGTCTACCTGCAAAGCACTCCTCAGCTGCTCTGCGGCCTCCACTCTGCTGCACAGAGACTGCTTCTCCTTCTCCAACTACTGGCCAGAGAGAGAAGAGTGCGGGCGCCAAAGGTCAACGGTTAAAGCTCCCCTGTGCTTCCACTGAAACCCACCGACGGGTGAACATGGGAGTGCTTTCAGAGAAGGGGGAATCCATCCATTCCATCTGCTGTCTACACCCTAGACACTAGCTGGTCCTGACACTGGGATAGAGATAAAAAAGGCCAATCTTGCTCTCAGAGAATCCAGAATAATACCAGGTGGTAGTACAAGCCCTTGGGAAGTGAAGGAGGATGAGGACAGCCTTGGCAGCATGAAACCCCGTCTCAAAACAACAATAAAAAACCCAAACAACCAAAATATCCAGAATACGGACATA
Source organism: Tokudaia tokunoshimensis (assembly GCA_036184795.1). NCBI lineage: Eukaryota > Metazoa > Chordata > Mammalia > Rodentia > Muridae > Tokudaia > Tokudaia tokunoshimensis. Next base: position 127,501,779 of record BTHU01000004.1, read on the forward strand.
GAGACATTTCTGGGTCTTGGGAGATCTAGAAGCAAGTTTTCCCTACTAAAACGACAGGTTAAATTTTTAACCAACAGAGATAATTTGGGGGTTATTGGGCTAGTCAGCACAGCTGCCTCACCCAATAGCATCAAAGTCTCCTTCCAGGGACCCGGACCTTCCCTATCCTGATAATTTATCCAATGCTCAAAGGTTCTGCTGCAGGTGTGTGTGGGTGGGGGCGGGGAAGGGGACTTACAGTGCTTAAGGCTAGCCCTCTGCTCTCCTCTGCACTGCAAATGTCTCTCGCTCACTTCAGCTACAGGTGGGAGCGGACCTGCCTGTGACTAACCCACTGGGGACTCTGTCCCTTAGGCATCAGCTTTGCCACCCATGGCTAATCTTCAGAGGAGCCAGCCCCGACCTGGGAACCACACCTTTGCTCACCTGGAGAAGCTGCTGGTTCAGCCCAACCTTATCTAAAGCCAAAGCCTCATTTAAGGCCCCAAGCTTGACGGCCGCAGCTCGAAGATCAGCTACCTCTGCCTTCAGACTGGTCTCAGAGCTGGATAGCTCCACAATGGACTGTTCTGCCTAAAAACAAAAGGGTTAAAGTGTTTCCTGCGTTTCTGGGAACAGTAAACCAAACACACTCCCAATACCAGATTTTTTTATTTTTAAACTATCACTCCATTTCTTCCCTTGCATTCTAAACAAGTTTTTCATTCATTCACTCACTCGTTCACTCATTCATTCATTCATTCATGAGAACAGGTGGTCACAGCACAGAAACACAGAAAGCTGTGCAAACGCCTAGAGTTGTCATGGCTCTATAGAAACTGAAAGTGCAACTGAAAACTCAAAGAAGGCATCAATTCAGTTAGGGAGAGGAGCTGACAATGGAACCCGGACAGGGAGCTGGTTCTTGGGAGTCACGGTGAAAGGAAGATGTACACAATGTACTAGTGTCATGAAGGAAGATGACTTAAGACTGCAGCTGATGCTTTGTGGCAAGAGCAAAGGACAGCTAGAGTAAGGGTGGGCTTGGGAAGGCAGGCCACAAACGGTTTAAGGCAGATGGCAAAATGTGTTGAATGTGGTACCAGAGTTGACAAGCCACTGAAGTTTCCATGTATAGATATGTTTTTAAGATTTATATATTTACATTTTAAAATCACGTTTACGTACGTCTGTGTCTTTGTCTCTTTTCTCATGAATAAATGAATAAATGTACAAATATGAGTACAGTGCCTACAGAGTCTAGAAGAGGATGTGAGATTCCCCTGGAGTTACAGGCAGTTGTGAGTCACCTGATGTGGGTGCAAGGAAATGAACCCAGATTCTCTGCAAGAGCAGTGTGCTCTCTTTACTACCACAGAGCCAGTGACTAACAACCAGATTTATACTTTAAAAAACTCATTGAATTTCAATGCAGAAGGCAGGTTGGGAGGGAGAGGATCCCAAAGCAGACTAGGGATTCCAGCCCCTTTCCTAGGAACACAGTTTTCCAGGAAGGTGGAGGCCCACGTACCCTGGCCAAGGCTGCAGCCACTTCTACTCGCTCTTGCTTCAGTAACTCTCCTTCTAGGCGACTCGACTCCAGGGCTTCTCGAAGAGTGATCAGCTCACTTAGTGATTCCGACTGCTTGGCTTCCAGGCCTACCAGCGTCTCCTGACTAAGAAAAGAAGGACAGGAAGCTAGGGGAAGTGTGTGGGACTGGCCACTTCCCAACTGGACTCGGGAATATACTTACTTTTTCTATGCAAAACAACAACAACAAATCAACTGACCAACCAAAACAAACGCCATGGAACAGGCAAGCTCTCTCAGAGCAAAGCAAAGTGCATCAGTGTGCTAGTGGACCGCTGTCCATGCAGTGAGAGAAAACAGCATGTCAGCATGTCGTGGGCTGGAAGACACACTAGAAATTAACTGAAATGGTTACTGACAGAAGGAAGGAAGGAAGGAAGGAAGGTGGGACAGAGAAAGCACAGATGTGGGGAGACTTCCCTGTGTGCATCTCTGTAAATAGATGGGTATTTGTCGTTTTGTTTATTGAAACAGGGTCTTGCTCTACAGCCCAAGCTGGCTCTGAACTCACAGCAATTCTCTTGCCTCAGTCTCCCAGGTGTTAGGATTACAGGTGTGAACCAATATACCCCGGTATCGTTTTAAAAGGTTTTGGCTTTTGACTTACCTAAATATATTACTGAGTAAAATAGATCTAGGTTGTGTGTGTGTATAGTTTTTTTTTTGTTTTGTTTTGTTTTTTTGTTTTTTTCGAGACAGGGTTTCTCTGTGTAGCCCTGGCTGTCCTGGAACTCACTCTGTAGACCAGGCTGGCCTCGAACTCAGAAATCCGCCTGCCTCTGCCTCCCAAGTGCTGGGATTAAAGGCGTGCACCACCACTGCCCGGCTTAGTTTTTTTTTTTTAAAGATTTATTCTATATATATATATGAGTGCACTGTAGCTGTATTCAGACACACCAGAAGAGGGCTTCGGATCTCATTTCAGATAGTTGTGAGCCACCATGTGGTTGCTGGGAATTGAATTCAGGACCTCTGGAAGCGCAGTCAGTGCTCTTAACCGCTGAGCCATCTCTCCAGCCCATGTGTATAGTGTTTTTAAGACAGTGTTTCTCTGTGTAGCCCTGGCTGTCCTGGAACTCACTCTGTAGACCGGGTTTGGCCTCGAACTCAGAAATCCACCTACCTCTACCTCCTAAGTGCTAGGGAGATTAAAATTTAAACACACATGCATCAGTGTGAATTGTCTGTCCTTTCCCTTATGGAGGGAGACAAGGCATGGTCCTACCCTTTGGCAGGCCTTGAGGCTTCCTCAAGCTTCCACTGTTTACTAGGTGCAAGGAATGAGGCACGGAGGAGGGGACTATACCAAGGGAAGAAGAACCTGCTACCTCTGCTCCCGCTAACAAGTGAGCTCGAGCTGGGCAGTTGGGGTGCACACCTTTATCCCAGCACTCAGGAGGTGCAGCAGGCATATCTCTGAATTTGAGGTCAGCCTGGTTAACAGAGCAAGTTCCAGGACAGCCAGGGCTACACAGAGAAACCCTGAATCAAAAAATAAAGGGGGGAGGGATTAAAAAAATTGTTCTATTTATTTGTGTGTGGAGAAGGAACCATAATACAATGGAGAGGTCAGAGGACAACCATGGGAGTCAGAGCAGTAAACTCACACTGAGCCTTCTTGACAGCCCTATGCTAGCATTTGAAGAAGTACTGTCTCATCTTTTCAGTAACTCTTCAAATATCATCACGATTTTGTCAAGAGACTTACCTGTTCTGGTGGCAAAGCCAAAATCTACAGCACCCCTCTAGAGTCCTTCCCTTTCTGTGGAACTACCTAGTGGAATTTACAGGCTAGTCACTGTAGGACTGACCCTGGAGTCCCTTCTTGACCAGAGAGTCACTTCCCAGTGGATGATCTTCTAGCAGCCAGCTAGCTCTGAACACAAAACTCTTACCTCCTTTTCTTTGCTATTCTGTCCCCTTGGTCCTTTTTTCTTTAAATTAAAATGGATCAAGGCTCCACTCAGAGAAAACCCCCCTCCTCCATAAAAGTGTCCCTGATTCTCCAAGTTTGAACTCCAGTGAGGACTTCTTTCTTTTAGCTTTGTGTCATAGCGATAGCTTCTCTGACTTCTCATTAGATCTCAATCCGTGAGATTGCAGTTAGTATCTTACTCACAGTCGCTCATCCCCACAGCCACTCAAGAATGCCTTTGGGGCCACATACATATTCAGCATATTATATATTTATATTACAATTCATAACAGTAGCAAAATTACACTTATAAAGTGGCAATGAAATAATTTTGTAGTTGGGGGTCACCATAACACAAGGAAGTGTATTAAAGGGTTGCAGCAAGATTGAAAACCACTAGACTCTACATAATAAGCATACTGGACTCGTTTTTCTACAAAGCAGTAAGCTAATGTGAATCCACCATGTGTAGGCTTTAGGCTCTCTATTTCTAAGAGTGGAGTTGGGGAAGGCCGGCCCTGGTGAGGAGAGGCCTGGTCACACTTACAGGCGCTCCCTCTCACGGACAGCCAAGTGCAGCTCCTCCTCCTGCTCCAACTTCTCCCCTTGAGCGGAGTCCCCCTGCAGCTGTAGCTCCATGTTCATCCTTCGCAGTCGCCACGCTTCCTGTTCCAGCACTTCCAGTTGTTGCTGCAACTCTCCTCTGGCCTTCTGAAGCAGCTCCCGCTCCCTGAAAGTGAGATCAGAGATGACCAGATCCATGGACCAAAGATCAAAGATCCTAGTGGAAGAGCACCTTGTAGAGCAAAAGGCAAGTTCTTTTCAACAATAATATCATATATCATATATATCATGATATGATATATATTATCATATATATATATATATATATATGAGATATATGGTTTTCAAGTAGAAAACCATTTATTATATGATCTTAGAGACCGAAACCCACAGGAAACAGAAAACAAGCCAAAGCAGCTTTAAGCATCCATGGGTCTAGGGACAGCAGGAAGTGACAGTCAAATACAGGACAGTGGTAGGTAAGTGGCTTAATGAGGAATGAAACCAGCCTCTGGGGAACTGAGAATGAGTGCTTTCCTAACAAGCCTACGTTCTGGGTTTGATTCCCAGCCCTACAAAACCGTAACTAAAAGCAGACGGGTAGCAAAATCAAGTTCTGAAGGCTTTGCTTCCATTGTAAAGCAGCCTGCTCACTCACTTGCTGAGAGCGTCCACCTCTCCCTGAAGGTCCACAGTCTGCCCTGCCAGAGCATCCCGCTCCCCAGTGAGCTTCTGTAGCCTTTCCCTCAGGGCCTTGCCCTCTTCCTCCCACTCATTGTGCTGCTGCTGCAAGAAGCTCATAGCCTCCTGGCAGCCTGAAAGCTGCTGCCTGAGGTCCTGTGGAAGGAGATCAACAGAAAGAAGGCAATGAACAAGAAGCCAGAGGCAAGGAATGTCTCCAAGGTAAGGGGATTGAGAACAGTAACAACCGTCAGCTGGGAACAGACAGAACAGTCAGCTGAGGACATGTATAACAGTCAGCTGGGAACAGACAGAACAACAGTCAGCTGGGAATAGACAGAACAACAGTCAGCTGAGGACATGTATAACAGTCAGCTGAGGATAGACATAACAACAGTCAGCTGGGAACAGACATAACAACAGTCAGCTGGGAACAGACATAACAACAGTCAGCTGGGAACAGACAGAACAACAGTCAGCTGGGAACAGACAGAACAACAGCCAGCTGGGAACAGACAAAACAACAGTCAGCTGAAGACAGAACAACAGTCAGCTGAGGACAGACATAACAACAGTCAGCTGAGGATATATATAACAACAGTCAGCTGAGGACAGACATAACAACAGTCAGCTGGGAACAGACATAGCAACAGTCAGCTGGGAACAGACATAGCAACAGTCAGCTGGGAATAGAAACGTGGCCAGCTGAGATGCCAACAGATCAGAGGTTACTGGGGTCTGTGGTTCTAGACTTTGGAGTCCACCAGATGTAGTGGCATGAGGGTCTTTTGGAGTAGGGAAACATTTACATTCTCCCATGCCTCTGCTTGCTGGCACTCAAAGATTACATATATATATACACACACACACATACATACACATGTAAGCCACAAGCACCACTGGGCAAATGGAGATGTTAATGAGCATTTTGGGGTGCAACCAAGTACTTATGACGGCTCAGCTGAAAGGGGTAATGCAGACTAGAGGCGTGCCTGGGGCACCCGTGCCTGCGGCTGAGGAGCAGCCTGGGGCTCTCACCTGCACAGCCTGCTGTCTCCGCGTCAGCACGGAATGCACCAGAGTAAGAGCCTTGTCTGGGTCCTGGGGATCAAACTGGGAAAGGTCATTACAGTCTGACTGCAACGAGTTCTCATGACCTGAGATTTGGGTCACAGTGTCTTCTTCTTCCTCTGAGGCCTGAAATGCAAGCCAGTATTACAGATATTTGTATTAAAAGCCAGGCAACCTGAAGGTTTCCTTCACAGGTCCTGCCCCAGGCAGAAGCAGGGAAGAGAACCTAAGAGCAAACATGACCGGTCCCTTCAACTCTTCCTGTTTGGATATGTAAGTACAGAGTTAGCAGAGGCTAGAATCCTCTCTGGGGCAGTGAGTGAGTGGGGAAAAGGGAAGAAAATGTTACTGCAATGACAGCGACAATTCAGCCTATGACCTAAGAGCCACAGCAGACAAGTTAGAGGACCTGCCCACTACACAGTGCAGGAAATGAATCCTTTACCTACACCTCGGAGTGCCAAACTTCAAGTACACTAAGGAAGCTTATCCTCATGTGACCTCGGTCAAACCTCAGTCTAGAACTCAAGGCAGCAGAGAGGACATGGAGAAGTGAGGGGGAGACACTGTCCAGTTACAGACAAGAGGCTTACCAGTGCCTGGGTTATATCCTTGATCAGGTGCTGCAAAGACAACTTTTCCTCTTGAGCATTCCTACTGAGAGATGCCTCATGTTCCATTAACTCTGCATGGTTTGTCTCCTGGTAAAAGAACAGAATAGAGCCTAAAAGCCAAACTCTCAACAGAGAACTCACCATTCTCATCCCCACGTCAATCACAGATACATTCTGTCTGTTCTGTCTGTGGTACTTTCCCAAGGAGTCTAAAAACAATGTAATATGGCAATAAAAAGATCAGAATAAGTGATTAGAAATCTAAATGACTGCCTAGGTTAAGGTTCTTGTTCTAGCAGCAATGACTACTATGATAGCTCTGGAAAACCAGAATTCATTGCAATTCATTTTAATTAATTCATTGCAATCACTCATTTTAAGTTACTTGAGCCCTGTGATGTCTGCATTGGTGAATTCCTGACTAAAAGGAATTAAATGGGCAAAAAGAATTGGGCTGTGGTGGTGCACGCCTTTAATCCCAGCACTTGAGAGGCAGAGGCAGGTGGATTTCTGAGTTTGAGGCCAGCTTGGTCTACAGAGTGAGTTCCAGGACAGCCAGGGCTACACAGGGAAACCCTGTCTCAAAAAACAAAACAAAACAAAAAAAGGGCTAAAAGAAGTCAGCTTCCTAGTAGACTCCAAGGTAACTAAGATTAGGGGTAATATGTGTGGACAGGGGTTCAGAGCTGCCGAAAGTCAGTGACTAGAACATGTGTTTCGGTGAAAGGAGACACGTAAAAAAGCCAAGGATTCTGACATCCCATCTTAGAAAATCACTTTTGTAGCATCCCTGACAGATGTTTAAGTCGGCGAGTATAACCTTACTCTTTCACAAAACGCACTGTTCCAGTGGTAGCCCCAGCTGGTCAAACCTCCTACCTGTCCACAACTTACAGCTGTTGACAAAGCTTCAACTCACTTCTCCCTTCAAGTCCACTTTCAGAGATGCGAGGGCAGTCGGAAAACCTTCCTCATAGCCTTCTGCTCCGGCTAAGCCCTGCCACACTCCTCAGCCATCTCCCATGTGTCTTGGTTTAAATCTCTCCACAGATCCTTTCCCTGATACCTTGCTTATTCCCAGCTTTTAGTTTTTCTTAGGGTTTCACATAGCTCACATTGGCTTCAAATACACCAGGACAAGTCACCTCTCTCTGATAAGGACACATTTCATATGCATGTACTTTCCCCAGGAATACAGACTGTTATTAATCTTTTATTGCGCAGGTAAATGAATGAGTTAACTAATTTTCAAATTCAGCCAAAGTTTGTTTTCAGCGTCAGAGAATTTCGTTAAGGACCATTTAACTGGCATCATTCACTACTTGTCCACAAAGACCCTGTCAACCCCTTCTTAGCTCCTTTGCAACACAGAGGACCACATACCAGGATCTCCATTGTTTCTCTTAGAGCCTTTACCATCTTTTCATAATCTTCATTTTGCTTCTGAGACTGGGTTAGCAGAGCAGAGAGTTCCGTCACTCTTAGGAGAAAAGCATAGCACTGTCACCTGAATAGCCCAGGGACATAGACACAGCCACACAACAGCACACTTCAACCCCCACATGGACACACTGACGGCACCCCAGAATCTCTTAGGTATACCCAGTCCCTGAATAACGTGATTCTATATTCTTGATCTGGTGGGGAATGCCAAAGCCACTCAGATACATGCAGGGATTTACCACATCTCAAGACTGGAACGCGGGTTTGAGGGCCCGAGAGGTGAAGGAAAGCCCAGGCCCAGGCCCTTCCAGGCCTCCCTTGATTGTGAAGTCAAGCACCCTGAAGCCAATAAGAACATCAGAATTGCCACAGGGGATAGTCCCAAGGTCCCTCCAGCCCAATTGACTCCAATAGGGAAAAAGGACAGGTGACGTGGGAGACAACATAACTAAGGATGTCCCACAAACTCAGCAACGTCCGTATCATTTAACAGCATCTGGGAGCCTTGTGCCCAGCACTGCACACGTGGCTTTCTTTCCCATTTCCTTTTTCTGATCTTCTGGGGCAGCATCTGACTTGAGTGACAAGCTTGTCTAAAATTCTCTGTGTAGTCCACAATGACGGTGAACTAGAAGTCCTCCTGCTTCTAGGCAGGAGTACTAGGTTTCAGTTCTCTTGCCTGAGTACTAGGGTCATATGCATGAGCCATGACACCTGCCTAACAAGTATTTCTTAAATGGATGCTGCCTAGGAGTCTGTCTCTCCTTATTTACTTATTATTTGTTCACTCATTCATTCATTCCCTCATTTATTTACTTTTGAGGCAAGATCGCACTACATAGTCTTGCCTAGCCTAGAACTTGCCTTGCTGTGTAGACCAGACTGACATTGAACTTACAGAGATCTACCTGCCTATAACTCCAAAGAGCTAGGATTAAAAGTGATGAAACAAAGTTATTAGAGAGATACAATAAGATTAGTGCTACAAGGAGCAGGTCAGAAAAACTCATAGAACTATAAGCTACTGAAGTTGGAGATGTCACCCAAGAGGCGACATGGGAACTGTACTTTAAAGGGCAAAGCATAAGGGGAAGGAGGGAGGCACTCCAGGCTAAGGCTGGTATACGACTAGGGAAGAGTATGGCTGCAAGGAGACTGCTGTCACAGAGAACAGCTGACATTACAAACCAGCAGGAAGAGACTGGCTGCAAGGTAGCCAGAGGACAGTGACAGACCCCAGCTGAGACAATGGACTCGGATGGCTCATTTCCTTTCCCTCTCAGGGTGAAGGTGTTTCTGACATCTTGTCTGCCCACCCACAACCCTCAAGGAAGTCAGCTCTCCCTCAGTAGATTCCTCAGGGACCCACATGTCACCTCACCGATCCTGGAGCTCGGCCTTCTCCAGATCCCCTTGACTCTTGAGCTGTATTAACTCCTGGCTCTTCTCATGGGCCTCCTTCTCCAGTGCCTGGGTCTTAGCGACAAGCAGCAGCAGTTGGGCTGGTTCACTCTCATCTGTTCTCCCAGATCCACTGGACTCCCGGGACTGTGCTCTCAGGGTCAGGCGCAGACAGCAGGTCAGCAGGGACCCCGAAAGCCTTGCATGTTCAGCCTTTAGCTCTGTCAGATCTCTGAGCACAGGAAGGAAGATTAAAGACTCCAAGGAACCAAGGAAGAGAACTCGGCCATAAAACCCAAGAAGTCTAAGGGGCAGGTCTGAGAAAATCATCTCTCCAGTAACGGCAAATCTCCCTCCCAGCCACTGCCCCCACTCCTCTTCTACAGAGCCCGCAGTTCAGAACCAGCAAAGGCGGACCTCTTCTCATCCCCACACTGACCTGTCGGTAGCTGACTTCATTTTCAGGAAGTGACGTCGGAAGGTTACCACCTCTCGCCATAGATTGAGAAGACGACCATGTTCACCTCTCAAATAGCCCTTGAAGAACTGTGTGTTCAGAAACCCAAGTCATACCCAAGGGCAGGGACCTTGCACCAGCGCAAGAGTCTTGGATTCCTGATGGCTGCTGGGAGAGGGGTGAAGGGAGGAAGGAGTTCAAGGCGATAGCTTATGGATAGGAGTCTATCCAGGTTGTGCTGAAGAGTTTAATAAAGTTGGCTGTGAGATTTAAGATCCAGGGCCTTGGATGCAAAGTGGCCTTCCACTTAGTTAGATCAGAAAAGGATATGCAGTGACTGCTTAACGAATGTCTATTACCACCACCGACAGGAGAACTAGGTGGTCTAACACATGCAAATCACCCAGACCCAGAACTCAGCAAAGGTTCAGGAAACATTTGCTTTCTAGAGCTCTGATGTGAAAACCAGGGCTCATAACCATTTTTTCTCCTCCATTCAATCCAGCAGCAACCTGCTCGGCATCTAGCTATGCATACCTCCAGACGAAGGCAGATGATAAATTTTCAGATCCATTTGAAACCTAACCCAGTCACTTATGCAAGAGTTGAGCCAACAAAGCCTGGCCTAGGCAGAACTAGGAAGCAAGCTGAAACAGGGCCCAGCTGTCTGCTTGGGCAGAGCCAGTCAGAGGCAGGAGCAATGCTACCAGATCAGTTTCCACCCAGGTCCAGGTTAACCCTTCCCAGCACTGCCTGGACAGCACCCAGTGCACACTCCTCTCTTGAGCTCCTACCTCCTGCTCCATCCGCCACTGGCTCTCCTTCCTCACTAACTCGTCTCGGGCCCGACTCCAGTCCACTGTCAGTTTTTCCACGTCCTCCTGCAGGGCTTTATTCACCACATCGGCTTTCTCCACGTGCAGCCGAAGCTCCGTGTTCACCTCCACTAGACTCTCACACCTGCGCTAAGTAAGAGCAAGTGCAAAATAAAGGTCTGGTCCCTTGGACCTCTTGGGAGTGAGACAGCGAATGGAATTTTCCATCACCAGGAGTTAGAGGACTGGAATCTTGTTTGCCCTTGGGACACAAGATTCCCATGAGCACCTCCCTCTCTCCCTCCTCCCCACTCCCCTGCCCCCTCTGCTTTCTGCCTGCCTTAGGTTACACACTGGAACCACCATGCCCAGCCAGTTTCCCACCCACACGCTCACTCTTGGAACGGAAGTTTCCCATCGGCCCTTCCACCCACTGGATAACCACTCAGGTCAGGAAGGTTGGGTCCATCACCTCTGCTGCTCCTCCTCCAATCGGATCAGCAGATGTTCCAGGTTTGGTTCTTCTACGCTTTCCCACCGCTGAGGGATCAATCCCTTGTGAGACAGAGACAGGCCTTATAATGCTACAGGAAAACCTCACCCAGGACAATTCCCTGATGCTTCCTTTGACAGTGGCCCACTTTCTTTTTTTGTTCTTTCTCTTCAAAGCAGTTTGGCATCTAGCCTGTGGAGTGGAAGCTGCATCTTTGACTGGGGGCCTTAACTTCTACTAACTGGGAAGCCACAAAATGTTGCTGTCATTCTTTTCTAAGAGTCTGCACTCGAAGTGAACAGGACAGAATGCCTAGGGGAGCCTGGCCTGCACACAAGGTACTCAACATATTCTGGTTCTTTCCTTCTCCCTCGAACTTCTCTGAAGGGAATGAGAAGGTGCTTAAGGGAGCTGGAACAAAGAACAACCAAAGGGTCTTTCAGAGCCAGTCCTACCCAGGCAACAAAATAAATACACCCCTCTGCGGCAGACATGCTTGTAGACCTGTCTTCCTGACATATAAACACTGACACCTGCTGGATGAAAAACGAATTTTCTCTCAAATTCCACATAGCCACTATACTAAGTTAAGTCCCCATAAACTGCCTTTATATATGGAAAGCCATGGGTTGGAATCTTACAGGTTGAGGATCTCTAGAAGGTCATATTGATAGAGCTCTTAGGAGCTGAAGACAAAGGAACTCCCACCAAACATCGTATATAGCCCCAGTCTCCTTTGGCAGTATATAAAGCCCAAAAAGTTATTTTGGGGGCACAGGGGAAATCTGGAACTGAATCTCACTCACTCCAGTGGCTTCTAGCTGCTTCTCCAGGTCTTGGCACCAGCTCCGGTACTGTAAAACCTGAAGCAAAGAGAGCAGGCCCCGAACTCAGCTACAACTCATATAAACAGCACAACCCAAAGGCTCCAGGAATCTTGGGCAAACTCTCTGTGGACATGGGAAGTGGGTGGTGACAGTGAAGTGAGGCCGCAGTGTCTGGGTGTTTAAATAATACTTTCTGGGAGACAGCTCAGTAGTAAAGCACTCACTCGTGGTGTAAGCATGAGGACCTGGATTCAGGTCCCAGAACCCAAGTAAAGCCAGAGGGGCTAGTGTGTGTTACTGTCCAGCACTCACTCCTGCGGCAGGGTGGGAAACAGAGAGGAGAAAGCCCTGGAGTTCACTGGCCAGCTAACCTGATGTACACTGTGGCAGACAAAGAGACCCTATTTCACACAGGGTAGAAGGCAAGGCCAACACCTGAGATTGTCTCCTGTCCTCCATACCTGTGTCCGGTACATGCATATGTACATGCTTATACTCACACAACACAAAGTTCTGGGTTTGTTTTTTTTTTTTCTAAAAAAAAAAAAGAAATAAAGAAAGAAAGAAAGAAAGAAAACCCAATATTTCCTGGGGGTTGAGAAGATGGCCTGGTCAGTAAAATGTGCCTGGTGGTGGTAGTACAAGCCTTTAATCCCAGCACTCAGGAGATAGAGGCAGAGGCAGAGACAGGCAGATCTCCAAGAGTTCAAGGCTAGCCTGGTCTACAGAGGAAGTTCCAAGACAACCAGGGCCATACAGAGAAACCCTGTCTCAAAAGACAAATAAAAAGGGAATATGTTTACTGTGCAAGCATCTAGATCCAAGTTCAAATCTCCAGTGCCCACATAAAAAGCCACCATCTCAGTGTTGAAGAGGAAAGGCAGCAGATCCCTGGAGCTCCCTGGACAGCCAGTCTAGCCAAATCTATGAGCTCCAGTTCAGTGAGAGATTTCGTCTCAAAAAACACACTGTGGTGGAGGCTGAAGAGAGGGATCAGTGCTGAAAAGCTTGCTGGTCTCTCAGAGGACTCAAATTCAGTTTCCCCGCACCCAGCAACCACTGTTACAACTCACCACTGCCTGTAACTCCAGCACACACATGGCACACACTTATACAGACATATGCACACAAATACACATAAAATTTAAAAAATAAGGTGGAGATAGAAGATACTCAATATTGACCTCTGGCCTCCTTATTCACACTCTCAGTTTTATGTACATTTGAACACACACACACACACACACACATCTTTCTATATGCCTTGTGTATTAAAAAACAAAATCAGCCAGGCAGTGGTGGTGCACACCTTTAATCCCAGCACTTGGGAGGCAGAGGCAGGTGGATTTCTGAGTTTGAGGCCAGCCTGGTCTACGGAATGAGTTCCAAGACAGCCAGAGCTATACAGAGAGACCCTGTCTCAAAAAACAAAACAAAACAAACAAACAAACAAAAAAAACAACAAAATCAGAAATCCTAGGGTTTGGGCTTAGCTCTAGACTAGTAGTTCTCAACCTGTGGATCACTACCCCTGGGTGGTGGGGGTGTCAAACAACCCTTTTACGGAGGTTGCCTAAGACCACCAGAAAAACACAAATATTTAGATTATGATTTATAACAGTTATGAAGTAGCAATGAAAACAATCTTATGGTTGGGGGTTACCCTACATGAGGAACTGTATTAAAATGTCGCAGCATTGGGAAGGTTGTGAATCACTTATCTAGAGTAAGAAAACAAACCTAGGCAACCACTTTAACTCTTGTGAATGAAATGTCACACTTGGAAGGAACATAATGGAGTAGTTGTGACTGTCAAGGAGAGGCTATGGTTGAGAGCTGGAATGTCTGGGCCATCCTCACCAGGATGTGTGGTCCTACACGGTCTCTCCCTCCTCCAACCCTCTCCCACCCTAGTGCCCAACTCTGGGGGAGGTTTCTTTTCCCCTTCCCCACAGGGCCACCTGCCTCACCTTGGCCTGCAACTTCCTCACGAGGGTTGCTTGTCTCTTCTGGGCCTCTTGGGAGGTCTTCAGCTTCCGCCAGGAGGCAGCCTGGTTCTCTGCCATCTGCTGCTGCAGCGCCAGCATCTGCTCCTCCAGCACCAGCTGCAGGGACTGGGGCTTCATGTTCAACCCAGGGCTTCCTGTCTCCATGGGCGCACCACAGAACACATCCACAGCTCCTGTGTAGCTATAGGTTGGTTGCAAGAGGGTGTCTAACCATTGTTCTATGTGTCTTAGACCTCTTCTTGAGCTGGGGAACAAAACATACAACAAAGTTGAAAAGGCTAGATTTCTCAGATTTACCCAGCAGACGTTTATTAAGTGGAGTCAATCTGGGCTGAATGAAGTACAGGACTTTGTTACAGGACTCCTCAGAACTTTCTGTTTTAATAGCTATTCATTTTTGTGTGTATGACTACTTTGCCAGTAACCATGTATATGCTTCAGGCATGTGCTTGGTGTGTGAAGAGGCCAAAACAAACATCGAATACATGACCTTCAATCTTTCTTTTTTCCCTTCTTTCTTTTTTAAGATAAGGTTTCATACAGCCCCGGGTGTCGTGGAACTTGCTATGTAGCTAAAGTTGAATTTGAACTCCCAATTCTCCTGCCTCTACCTCCCAAGTGTTGTGGTTACAAGCATGTGCCACCATCCCATAAAAGCATTAAGGATTCAATAGTTAAGAATTCATTAGTGAATGAAAGAATACATATGGGGGGGGCTGGAGAGATGGCCCAGTGGTTAAGAGAACTGACTCCTCCTCCAGAGGTCCTGAGTTCAGTTCCCAGCAACCATCTGTAATGGTATCTGATGCCATTCTGGTATGTTTGAAGCCAGCTACAGTGTGCTCATATACATAAAATCAATAAAAAAGTCTTTTAAGCTGGGCAGTGGTGGCGCATGCCTGTAATCCCAGCACTTGAGAGGCAAAGGCAGGCGGATTTCTGAGTTTGAGGTCAGCCTGGTCTACAGAGTGAGTTCCAGGACAGTCATATACAGAGAAACCCTGTCTCAAAAAACAAAACAAAAAAATCTTTTAAAAAAAAGGAAGAAAGAATACATATGCAAGCATTCATTTCAGGCTCTTCTGAATAACCAGGTGACCTAACCCATAAGGCAATGACCAACAATCTTTTACCTCTGCAGCATCTAAAGACCACACCTCTTCTACATATTCATTCTCTAGGTCACACAGGTAACGATCTCCACTAGCCAAATGGGTGAGTTGTTCTGGGTTTAAGTGCAAGACCCTGATTCAACATGTAAGATGGGAAAAGATGAAGGGAGACACCCAATCAATCTCAGCCGCCCCTCCTGGTGAGCATGAATACACACTTGTACACCACACAAATAAAACAACAAACCACAACCACCACCACCACCACAAACTAAATTGAGCCTAAGTTGGTCACGGTTGCACAGGCCTGAAGTTCGGCCGCTCAGGAGATCAAGGCAGACGAAGAGTTGAAAGTCATTTTCAGTTACATGGTAGTTGCATGAAATCCTGTCTTTAAAAAAAAAATGAAATTGAATCTTCTCTTTTTGAGTGTAGGATGGAATGAAGTAGAAAAGACTAAGGCTAGACATTTGGCTCAGCAGTCAAGAGAACTTGCTGCTTTTGCAGAAGACCAGTGCTTGGTTCTCAGCCCCCAGATGGTAGCTCAAAACCACCTGTAACTCCGGTTCCAAGGGCTCTGGTACCCTTTATGATGTCTGAGGGCAGAAATGTGGTGTACAAACACACATTCAGGCAAAACATTCATACACATAAAATATAAAATAAGTCTTTAAAAATGTTTAAGTAGAAATGCCTTCTGGGGCTGGAGAGATGGCTCAGCGGTTAAGAGCACCGACTGCTCTCCCGAAGGTCCTGAGTTCAAATCCCAGCAACCACATGGTGGCTCACAACCATTCACAATGAGATCTGATGTCCTCTTCTGGAGTGTCTGAAGACAGCCACAGTGTACTTACATATAATAATAAAATAAATCTTTGAGAAATGCCTTCTGAAACAAGGTCACAGAAGGTGCTATGGCTGTTGCTTGTTTGTTTTTTCTGATCAACCTCTCTGGAGAAATACCTGCTCTGTCCTGAGGACACACAAGTACCTGAGGAGACCCAGGAGAAAGCATTGGGGCCTTCTGCCAACAGCCCTTTTGAAAACAGATCTTCCAGCCCCTGGTGGAAAGCTTCAGATCAGGGTCAGCCTTGCCTGAGCCGCTAAGCCAGAAACACCGAAGATCTGCTCTACACTTCTCCCCCATCGGGAATGCGTGAGATAATAAACTGCTGTTTAATACTAAACTTGGAATAACTCCTTGTACAGCAATACAACTGGATTGCTGCCAAAGCTCCTCCCAGGTGCTAGTGGTACCTCCTAAATTCTGTTAGACCAACCCACAGAACCCAGAGTTCAAGGAGAGAATGTCCTCATGAGAGTCATCCTCTAACCCCACCTGAGAACTGCACCGTAAGCTTGGACACACATACGCACTCAAAATCAAAACAAACGAAAACAAACATAAACAGCCGGGCATAGTGGCACATGTCTAAAACCAGGGCTCGTGAGACTGAGGCAGAAGGAAGAAAGACTACACATGAGATTCTTCCAAGGGCTACATAGTAAATTTTAAGACAGACTGAGTTACATATAGAGACCCAGTCTCAAAAAAATAAAACCCACACACCCCCTAGATAACAGCCAATTAGAGTTAATATTTGCCCGAGTCCTAGCTGACCCATCTTAGCCAAATGAATTAATCCTTTTCTTTCTCATCTCCCCTTTGTTCACACTCCTCCAGCCGCACAGCCCACCACCCTCCCGTGTGTAGAACACAGCAAGAACCACACTCATTTGTTATCCACGATTTGCTCCCTAACCAGGCTTCTGACCAAATGTCACCTTTTTAGTAAATTGTACAATGTAAAGTACCACCTCTCCTATCCATATGTGCAGGCATTCTATTTACCAAGTCCATCTTTCTCTAATTATTATGTATAACAACTAACCAAAATGTAAGTCCCTTTAGTACAAAGACTGGTTTGTGTTTGTTTGTTTGTTTGTTTGAGACAGTGTCTTGCTTTGCTGGCTCAGGCTAGCCTAGAACTTGTGATCCTCCAGTTTCTGCCTTACAAGTACTGAGATTACAAATGGGCACACACACACACACACACACACACACACACACACACACACCAGCTAATCTCATTTGAGTTGACGCTGCATTCCCAGCTCTGAAAACAGACTTAGTGTGTGAAGTGCCCATTATATCTGAGGGACCAGTTTACAACATTAATAACATGATCCTTCTGACCACCAACACAACTTTACAAAAAGTCAGCAGTTCCACAGCCATTCATAGAGTAAGATCATCCACAATATGTACAGTGTTTCCCTTAAAATAATCAGCTGTAACTTTCATTATCACAAAGAAAAAACGTAGAGGTATTAAGATTACTATCCTCAGCCCGGGCCGTGGTGGCGCACGCCTTTAATTCCAGCACTTGGGAGGCAGAGGCAGGCAGATTTCTGAGTCCGAGGCCACCCTGGTCTACAGAGTGAGTTCCAGGACAGTCAGGGCTACACAGAGAAACCCTGTCTAGAAAAACCAAAAAAACGAAAAAAAAAAGAAAAAGAAAACTAAGGTTCAGGGCTCTGGATAGGAACACTTGTTGCTCTTGCAGAAAACCTGGCTTTAGTTCTCAGCACACATATAGTGACTCATAACTACCTGAAGGATACAAGGGCCTCTTCTAATTTCTGATGGCACCAGGCACACAGATGGTACACGTACATACATGTAGGCAAAGCACTTGTACATAGAAAATAAAAATAAATAAAATCCTAAAAAGAAAAAAGGAAAGAAAACTACAATTCAAAAAATGGAAGTGTGAGCTGGGCACAGAGGTGCGGGCCTTTGATCCCATCACTTGGGAGGCAGAAGGAGGTAGATCTCTGAGCTGGAGGCCAGCCTGCTCTTGCAGGGCATGCAAATTCAGTTCTCATCATGTACTCTGGACAGCTAACAACTGCCTCTGACTGAGCTCCAGGCGGCCTAAGGCTCTGATACCTGCATTTGTGTCCACCTGGTCGCCCCCACACACATAATTAAAAATAAATATTTTTTAAAATGGGAGGGGAAATAGGAGCATGGCTCGGCAGGTAAGGAATGATGATTCTAACCCACATGAAGGCTGAAGACAACTCCACAAAGTCCTCTATAGCCTTCATGTGGACACTGGGGCACAGATTCCCCCATCATACACACACACACTTTTTTTAAGGGAAGAGACACAACTGGTTAGTAGCAGAGTGGAAATCAAACTCTAATCCGATTCCACATTCTATGCTCATTTCATTAGCTGCCAAAATCAGAAAGTATAAAAATCACAGCACTGCAGACCATGTGGAAACGAAATAACGACATCCACGCCTGAAGCTTTCTGAGGTAAAAGGCGCAAACGGTGACAGAATGTTCCTGGCGCACAGGGTGGAGGTGTACCAGTAGGACAGCGCAGACCTGGCCTCGATTTTTTATTAAGAAAACTATCGACTTGGTAATATCATCAATCCTCCTTCATAAGCCTTCTCAGAGCCCAGTCTAGACTCACAGGCCTCAAGGCCTGAAATCTCATTCTTGGGAGGCCAGGACAAATGAACATCAAGTTCAGATCCAGCCTTGGTAAATTGATAAGACACTCTCAAAGGAAAAAGGAAAAAGAGGACGTGAGATTATTATTTCAGTGGTAGAACACTGTCTGACATGCGTTAAGACCCTGGGTTCAATAAAAAAGAAAAAAAAAGCAGTTCTTTTATTGTTGTAAGTTGTAACCCTGACCTCCATATCTTACAGGCTAATGTATAAACAGCAAATCAAAGGCAATCTAGTTAAGTCATAATATACGTAGGGGGGGATTCTAGCTCATTGTGGAACTTAATTTATGAGTGCTTGTTTCTTCATGCATAAAACATGAATATACAGAACTCACTCCATAGATCGCTGCGTGGATTAAAGGGGCCTTTGTAGGTAATGCATTTAGCAGAGCTGTCATCTTTCGGATATTCAGTAACTTTTTTAGTTACTAGTAGTCATCATGGGGCATAAGAGTTGAAAAAAAAAAAAGACAAGACTTCTAACAAACAAGCCCGGAACATGCAAGAGGGGCAGAACACTGACTTGGGCAAAGATCGCAAAAGGCAAGAATCAGATTAGTTGAGCCTGGAGCAGGCCTCTAGGAAAGGTTTTGAAGAAGTGATCTTTGAGTTCTGAAAAATGAAAGTTCTGATGATGGGGCAGCGGGCTGGGACCGGACTTTCGGGGGAAGATCACATGCAAAGCCGTAGGGGCACAGGGAGCTTCAAAGCTCCCCGGTGCACCGAGAGAGATCCGCAGGGCGCGCAGCATCTCATCCCGTCAGCTCCGGGCTACGGCAGTGGGTCACCCGGGTGTGAGGTTCTCCTGGGCCGCGGCTGCAGCAGGAAACTGAGGCAGGCAGGCCCCGACCACTGGGACGGGTCCCAGCCCCTCTCTGGGCCCGGGGCTCCTCCCGGAATATAGGAAGCCGCTGTCCAGGCGACATCCCCGCGGGCGCCCAGGCCCTGGGGTCGGACCGTTACGCTCGCCGCCTCCCGCCTGCCCCAGCCCACCTCACCACGGTCGGTTCTCGAGAATCCCGAAGCGCTCCGCAGCTACGGAGGCCGCCGCAGCAGCCCGCAGGCCAGGCCCCGCCCCCCAAAACTCCCGCCCTTTCGCGGGGGCCCGCCCAGCTGAACCCAGCGCCGGGGATAAGTGCGCGGGTGCAGACCTCTCGCCATATTAGGTACTGGCAGCCAACTTACTAGAGAAGCCCAATAGGAAAGGGGAGGTTATAGCGAGGCACAGGTCGCTCTCCAAAAATAAAGACAGTCACAGTCTCTGAATTCTAGCACTGAACGTTCTGAGGTGGAGAAGAAACACTCGCCCTCAATCTCCCGCCTGTGGCTTCAGAGTTAAATACTGCGCATGCGTAAATCCAAGGTCTAGGTGCGCCTGCGCACTGTCCCGTCAACAAAGACGGGTACAGTAACTGCGTGCAAGCCGCTAGCTGCAATTCATTCTAAGCGAACGAATGTCTCAGCTTTCGATCTTTCCTGATCCTCCACGCAGCCTCAGGAAACACAACATTCACAAACAGCTGTGTCGTTTGGAATACTCGGAACGCCACAAGCCTTTGCACAGAATTGCTTTACTTAAATGGCTTAAATTTCAAGAAGGCTACTTCGTCCGGTTATGACTACCTCTACATGACTGCGTTCCGCTAGGGGAAGTTACTTTGATAATATATTGTACAATCATTATTAATGCATTTTTCTTAGCATTGAATTTTTTTTAAAGATTTATTTATTTCATTTATATGAGTACACTGTAGCTGTCTTCAGACACACCAGAAGGGGGCATCAGATCCCGTTACAGATGGTTGTGACCCACCATGTGGTTGCTGCAAATTGAACTCAGGACCTCTGGAAGAGCAGTCTTAACCCCTGAGCCATCTCTCCAGCCCAGCATGAAATTTTTATTTGATTCCCAGTTGGTTATAGTTTTAGTAGAGACAAAACAAAAACAAAGAAATGTATCATCTAAGTATATACACTTCGATTCAATCCCTGAAGACTCAGTAGACTAAAGGTGAAGCCAGGAACCTGCATTCTTGCAAATACCCCAAATGATTATGCAGTATGGGAACTACACAAGACAGTCCTTGAGGATAGAGCTCTTCTTGGGCATACACGACTCTAACACACAGTACAAGGCCTGACACAAAACAGATCCCAGCACATGTTGAGTGAACTAATATATAGATTGTGTGAACATAAGAGAACCAGTCAGGTGGGCAGTGGTGGCACATGCCTTTAATCCCAGCCTGGGAGAGACAGAGGCAGGCAGATCTCTGAGTTGGAGGCCAGCCTGGTCTACAGAGGGAGTTCCAAAACATTCTGAATTACACAGGTGGGGGAGGGGGAAGGGGAGAAAGAGGAGAGAGCTAAGGGAGAGAGATAACCACCCTATGGTTTTTTAAAAGTTGTAGGTTTTTTGGATTGGTTGGTTGGTTGGTTGGTTTTTCTAGATAGGGTTTCTCTGTATAGCCCTCGTGTTCCACCAGAGTGCTGGGATTAGAGGCAAAGACACCACTGCCAGGCAACAAAATAATTTTTGCAAAGTAAAACTTACTCTATGTTTTCCCATCGTGGTTCTTTGTTTCTTTCATAGCAATTCTGCCTTTTATTTACTGACATTGTTTCCTCTCTGAAATTTAAGTTTTATAATTTTATGAGAGTGAGTTATTCTGAATGTTTCACGAATAGTTTCATGGGTGTTGAGTAAGTACCCATTGAACTGAATAAGTCAAGTCATCCTCAGAGGTAAAAGAGTTACTGAGATAAAAATCCGTCACAGGGGTAGGGGGTTTGGCTCTGTTGGTCAAGTGCTTACCTAGCACTGCAAAGCCCTAGGTCTGATCAATCTGGGCATGGTGGACAGGCCTGTAGGTGGAGACAAGAATATCAGAAATTCAAAGGCATTCTCAGCTACACAAAGAGTTTCAAGGCTAGCCTGGGGTTCACGAGATTCTGTCTCAAAAATTAAAACAGAAAATCTATCAGCAAACTTCCAGCAGACTTTAGGGAAAAGCCATAGGTTTCAAATTACCAAATATACCTATAAAAGGAACCAATGAGTTAGTAAATCAAAACCAAATAGTAATCACTGGACTTTGTAAAAGGGAACTGTTCGTGTCTGTACTAATTTATCCATTTACACAGCAGGCATTTGTTGGACAATTGTTTGTTATGTTCTACTATCAGATAATAACATAATGTGTTAACAACCACTTGGAAATTCTATTAAAGTCTAATAAAGGACGACCACTGGGAACTACCTGGGCCAAAACAGAAAGTGGAGTTCCTATGTGGAAGAGTGGATGACACAGTCTGTCTCCCTCCAGACTGCAGAGGAGGAAGGAGAGAGAAATAGATGAGTTAAAAGAAAACCAACCCTCCCCCTGGTAAACTGTGCTTCTTCCTTTACATCCTAAACTGAATCCCTGGGACTGTGCCTTCACTGTAGAGAGTTTGCACCCCAACTTTGCTTATTGGTCTATAATCCTCTCTCTCTTTGTAAGTTATGTATGTAAAGTTTTAAGGTGAGGTACTCTGTTATGAAGTTCTTTTTTTTTTTTTTTTTTTTTTTGGTTTTTCGAGACAGGGTTTCTCTGTGTAGCCCTGGCTGTCCTGGAACTCACTCTGTAGACCAGGCTGGCCTCGAACTCAGAAATCCTCCTGCCTCTGCCTCCCAAGTGCGCCACCACCGCCCGACTGTTATGAAGTTCTTAAACGTCTTAATCATTAAATAATTACTGGGTTCTTGACGTTTGGAGTTTGTTTTACTTTGTCGCTTTTGTTGTTGTTATTGTTAAATTTATTTACTGACAATTTCCAGGAGTTAATTTTCTCCTTTTATGTAGGTCCCATGGATTTAACTCAGGTTGTTTGGCTTGGGAACAAGTGCCTTTACCCACTGAGTCATCTTGTTAACTATCTACTAGAGTTCTTGGTTTGTTTGTTTGTTTGTTTCCTTCTTTCTACTAGGGTTCTTATATACAAAGATAGAATTTATTTGCATGTGTATTTTAAAGCTATTTTGTTTGTGCACGTGTGTGTGCAGGAGTGAAAGCGTGCATGTATCATGGTGCTTGTTTGGAGGTCAGAGTGAGTCCAACTTTTCTAGGCATTCTCTCATCCTTCTTGCTGAGACAGTCTCTCTGGTTTCTGCTGCTCTACTGTGTATTGTAGGCTAGCTGGCCTGGGGACTTCTCAGCGATTCTCCTTTGTCCACTCTCCATCTTCCTGCAGGAGTGCTGGAATTACACATGCTAGCCACCGCCTCCAGCTTTTTGTGGGTTCCAGGGACTGAACTTAAGTCATCCTGCTAATTGGCACACACTTCTACCCACTGAGTCATTTCACCAGTCCATTTATTTATTTATTTATTTATTTTATTTTATTTTATTTTTTTTTGTTTTTCGAGACAGGGTTTCTCTGTGTAGCCCTGGCTGTCCTGGAACTCACGTTGTAGACCAGGCTGGCCTCGAACTCAGAAATCCTCCTGCCTCTGCCTCCCAAGTGCTGGGATTAAAGGCGAGCGCCACCACCGCCCGGCAGTCCATTTATTTTTATACAGAGTCTAAGTATACAGTCCAAGCTGATCTTAAACTCAGGATCCTCCTGCCTCAGTTCCCGAGTGTTAGGATTACAGGCTTGCACCACACGCCTGGTCTGGGAGACTGAATCACTAGAATCCCAGACCACACAGTGCTCTGTCTCCATCCTCATGGCTGATTCCGGAATCCCTGCTGGAGAGCCTGTCTGTGAGTCCATAACAGACTTACCAGGTGCCCTGATTCCAGGAATATGGCAGGTACCATTCTCACCTCCCCAAGGAAGTTCACAGACTGGAATGCCAGGGCAAGTAGTGGAGACACATACCCTGATATATAATGGTCACACCTTAACTAGAGGTCCTCCTCTTCCTCACTTCCCTGCCTCCTCAGAGTGGCGATCCCTCCTCTCCCATGCCACCTAGGTCTCATGGACAGCCAGCTGTCAGCTTCTGTTATGAGATTGTTCCCTTTCCTCTGAGATCCATAAGAAGGGACTCTCAATCTGCCTTGTGGGCCTGAGCTCTCCTCAGAGCCTCTGCTGTGCTGCCGTCTGTCCAACTTCTCTATTCTACTTCTTACCCCCAAAGTACGGTTTGCCTACGTAGTCCTCTTGTATCCCAAACTGAGGACTTCTGGAATGCAGATAGAGGAAGTACGAAGGGAAGGAGGAGGAGAGGGATGGAAGCTGGGAGTGGATGGTCCAGCAAGGACCTGAGGAGCTGAGGGTGGTGGCATGGTGTAATGCCAGCAGTAAGGGCAGTGTGATGAACTGTCGAAACATGTACTGACATGTAGTGCCCTTGGAAGCCAGAAGAGGGCACCAGATCCCCAGGAGAAGTAGTTAACAGGAAGTTGGTAAGCACCTGGATATCCTTGGTAGGAATAGAATTCAGGTCCTCTGGAAGAGCAGTATGTGTTTGTAATCACCTAGTCATCTCTCCCACCCCTGTTTCTTTACTTCTTCAAGACAAGGTTTTATATAGTTTACTATGCACTGGCTATGCATCCATGTGTCTGTGATGGGGAGAGGGGCTAAGGGTTTGGGTGCCCATGTTTAGGACAGGGAACAAATTTTTTTGTTTGTTTGTTTGTTTGTTTTGTTTTGTTTTTTTGAGACAGGGTTTCTCTGTGTAGCCCTGGCTGTCCTGGAACTCACTGTGTAGACCAGGCTGGCCTCGAACTCAGAAATCCTCCTGCCTCTGCCTCCCAAGTGCTGGGATTAAAGGCGTGTGCCACCACCGCCCGGCTAAATAAATCTTTAATCTTTTTTTGTTTTTTTAAGAACACACCAGAAGAGGGCATCAGATCTCATAACGGATGGTTTGTGAGCCACCATGTGGTTGCTGGGATTTGAACTCAGGACCTTCGGGAGAGCAGTCAGTGTTCTTAACCGCTGAGCCATCTCACCAGCCCCAGGGAACAATTTTTATGGAGTCAGTTTTCTCCTTCACTTTTATCCAGGCCATGGGGATCAAATTCACGTCATCAAGCTTGCCCACCAAGTGCTTTCACCAAGCACTAAACCATCTCAGTGGCCCTGGCTGTCACCCTTGATCTACTCTATTACTTTGCTTTGAATACCGTCCTCCTTTTGCGATTGGTGTGAGCCTTTATCTCAGTTCCTTGAACAAGAGGCTAAGAACCACAGGGTGTGGGAGTATACAACTCTGATCCCAGCATTCGGGAGGCAGAGTCATCAAATCAGTTCAGAGTCTGAACTGAGACTAGCCTGGTCTACATAGCATGCTTCAGATTAGCCAAGGCTACATAAAGAGACCCTGTCTCCAAAAATATAACTCTCACTATCACTATAACTATAAATATGCATATAACTAAATGCCAAGAACCTAAAAACCACTGACCACTGGCAATACAAGCACTGGTGGTACAGGTGTGCTCTTATACAGCACACGTCTTTCTCTCTTCTTCCTTTCTCCCTTTTTGGTTTTTTGTTTGTTTGTTTCTTGTTTTGTTTTTGTTTCTGTTTTGTTTTTTTGGAGACAAGGTTTCTCTGTGTATCCCTGACTGTCCTGGAACTCACTCTGTAGACCAGGCTGACCTCAAACTCGGAGATCTTTCTGCCTCCGTCTCCTTAGTGCTGAGATTAAAGGCATCTGCCACCATGTCTAGCCATTTTTAAAATTACTTATTTTATTTATAATTACGTGTATATGTGGGTGTGTAAATGCCTGAGCAGTCAAGAAGAGCATGTCTGATCCTCTGGAGCTGGAGTTCTCGGTACTTGGGAGCCGCCCCATGTAGCTGCTGGGAACTGAACTCAGCTCCTTTAGAACAGTATTCAAGTACTGCCAAGCCCTTTCTTGAGTCCCCAAAAGATTATTATTACTATAGGCATATACTATTTCTTTTTTTTTTTTTTTTGGTTTTTCGAGACAGGGTTTCTCTGTGTAGCCTGGCTGTCCTGGAACTCACTTTGTAGACCAGGCTGGCCTCGAACTCAGAAATCCACCTACCTCTGCCTCCCAAGTGCTGGGATTAAAGGCGTGCGCCACCACCGCCCGGCGGCATATACTATTTCTAAACTAAGGCATAGAGAGATTAAACAATTTTAATCGATTATATGTTGGTGAATCAGGCCCTGAGATTTATCTGAAGGCTGTAGTTTCATATCATTCATTATGGGACACTTTGCCTGCCTAAAATCCTCCATTTGATTCTCCAGTACACTACAAATACGTGGTGTTCATGGCGTACAAAGCCGCAGACACGGTCCTGACCCTGTCTGATTTGGTCTCCCTCTGCTCAAGCAAAATCAGCCTTTCCTTGGTCTCTCAGTTGAGCCCAGTACATCCCTACCTTGGGGATCTGCATCTGCTGGGCCCTCAGCCTGGGGTGATATGCCATGTGTCAGCAAGATGCCTGTCCTTGCTAGAACAGACACTTTATTGACTGTTTTGTTTCCTACACAGCACTCGGAAGAAGCCCCTCAAATCGTGCATTTCTCTGTCTCTTTCACCAGAACTTCAATACAGATTGTGATGCCTCGTCCACTGCTATATAGCCAGTGTTCGTAACTAAGCGAATAAATGAATCAATACACAGGCCAGTCAGCTGGTAAGCGGTCGAGCTGGGACACAGACTGTACTGTCCCATCTTCAATCTGTCCTTTCAGCTACTGTGCTAGGCTGGCCAGACTCGAGGTCTCAGGAAGTTGACAGAACATAAGGAATAGGAACCGTCCTTGAAACTTCCTAAGTGCTTGGATAAAACAAGGGCTTCTCCTTCTTCTTCTTCTTCTTCTTCTTCTTCTTCTTCTTCTTCTTCTTCTTCTTCTTCTTCTTCTTCTTCGTCTTCTTCTTCTTTTCTTCAATCCACTCTGCTCAGAATGCTTTGACTCACTTTCTCTGTGAGGATGTTTTGTGAGGTACCAATGAGATAACGGATGGGAAACATTTAAAGAAGCTCGAGGCTTTACACAGTGGAAGGGCCTGTGAAGATTATTTCCATGCCAATGGCTTCCCAAGGCTCCCTCCCATCCTCTACCTTAGGTTTGACATTAATATTGCTGACAGGAATGGGGGAGGGAAGGAGCCCCAGGGGACCCAGAGACTCTGTGTCCCAGTAATTAAACATGTCGGGACTGAAGCGCAGCCAGCAGCAGCATCTGGTTGCAATTACCAGAGGGGACCAAAGTGATTAGTCACCTTTATAGTAAGAGCCAGGCAGGAACTCTGGGCTCCTCCCTGGAGAGGGCCTTCCATCCAAATTCAGAGTCTCTTTCCTTTTTTTTCATTGGAGGTTTCCCAATTCCTGGGAGTCTCCTGGTCCTCAGACAATAGCCCTTGTCTGAGATTCCTCCATGCCCTCAAAGTTCCAGACCACTGGGTGAGTCTTTGGCTGAAAATCAGAATTCCCTAATGTTCCTACCACGCTGCCTTCCCACTGTTGATCATTTTAGAGCAAGATTCTTGGCATAATATGTTGAAAGGGGCCACTGAGGTGGCTCAGTGGGTAAAGATGCTGCTGACAACCTGGTGATCTGAGTTTGATCCTGGAGCCCATGTGGTGGAAGGAGAGAAGCAGCTACTCCAGGCTGTCTGGGACCTGTGACTTCTGTGCACTACTACATACAAACAGTAATACAATTTTAAGCCAAGCACAGTGATACACACCTTTGATTATGGTGCTCAAGAGGCAAAGGCAGGTGGATCTTACTTCTCTTACTTCAAGGCCTGCTTAACCAACACAGTGAGTTCCAGGACAGTGAGGGCTACATAGTGAGACCTGGTCTAGAAAAAAGAAAGAATGAGAGAGAGGGAGAGGGAGAGGGAAAGGAAGGAAGAAAAGAAAATTTTTTCGAAGGAGAGAGAAAAAGTTTTTTGTTGTTGTTATTTCGTTTTTGTTTTTGTTGTTTTGTTTTTTTGTTTTTCGAGACAGGGTTTCTCTGTGCAGCCCTGGCTGTCCTGGAACTCACTCTGTAGACCAGGCTGGCCTCAAATTCAGAAATCTGCCTGCCTCTGCCTCCCAAGTGCTGGGATTAAAGGCGTGTGCCACCAATGCCCGGGGAAAAATAAAATTCTTAAATGTAATTTTAAAAATATTGGGAAAGGGATGAGTATGTCAGTGCACACAGCAATCCCAGCATTCAGGCAACAGTGGCAGGAGAATCAAGAGTTCAAGTTTCCCCAGTGGTGGTGGCACACACCTTCACTCCCAGCACTTGGGAGGGAGAGGCAGGTGGATCTCTAAGTTCAAGGCCAGCCTAGTCAACAGAGTGAGTTCCAGGACAGAAAAACCCTATCTTGAAAAAAATAAACAAAATAATTAATAAAATAGATAAAAATGAAAATTACATCTTACTTATTTTGTGTGTATGTATGTAGGTGGGAGACTGGGAAACAGGAGGCTGGAGGACATCTTGTGGGAGTTGGTTCTGTTCTTTCCCATTATATGGGATCTGGAGATCAAACTCAGGTTGTCAGGCACTAGCCCTCTGTTTAGGTGTTTAATAATTCACTCCACTGAATACCCACAAAAGCTCTTTGTGCATCAGTACCGTCATTATCCCTGTTCAGAGTTTTGGAATGGCTGAATGGCTCTCCAAGATCACATGATGTATAAATAGCAGAACTGCCATGATGCAAATCCAGGTCCGTCTGCAGAGCCATCGATCCTTATCAAACCATGCATTGGATGTCTGCGTTGACTCGTTTGGAACTTTGTTTATTCAGTAGATAGTGCTTATGAAATACTTAGCCGGTAGCAAGACATTGTCTCTCCCTTTTAGGAACTCAAAGTCCAGTAGAAAAGGCAGGGTATGTTAACAGTGATGGCTTCTCAGACTCGGCCACACACATGGCACATGCTTTCTCATGTATGTAGCATCTGTATCTACATATATATGGCCTGAAAGCAGAAGGGGGACAAATGACTACTGGGAGGATAAAGGGACTGATGGGGACACCTGGGAGCAGGAAGCTAATGAAGGGCTGGGCACAGACATCAAGTTGTTTTCTTCTTTCATATGCAGAAGTTGTGTATTTAAATATAGAGATATAACAGGAAGTAGAAAGGGTACTTTGGTGAAAGAAGGGGTGTGGGTGGGGGGAGGTGATAAGGGAGTGAATAGAACCAAAGGATAACGGTACCACGTTTGGAAACATTACAGTGAAACCAGTTACTTACTCTAATTTCAAAACAGAAGTGATACAAAAGAAAACGATGGCGTTCCTTTAAAAGGGCCATTCATACAACACATCCCGAGAATCTGCTATGTGCTGGGCTCTGTGCCAAGCCCTGGGAATAACTGAAAGACAAATATGGTACAGTGTAGTTATAATCTAATGGGATAGACAGATATGTACATAAATTATGATAGGCATAAAGAATTCAGTTATAATAAAACTATGAAAAAAAGCACACAGACTTTTAAAAACTGACCTGCATTGGAGGTGGGGGCAGAGACTGAGGCTTGGTGGATTTGAACTCTGAGAGCAGAAAGAAGCACAGAAAGTGTGTGCAGCGGCTGTTTGGAAGCTTGGTGACTTCTCTGTGGTGTGAAGGCTACCTTTGTGCCGCAGCTGGTTCATGGGCCAGCTCTTGTCCTGTGGGTAGGTTTTAGGTAGGAGGGTTGGGATGGAAGGTCCTGAAGGCCAAGAAGGCATTTCTAAGGGAATTGTAAGAGGAGGATGCCAGAGAGGGCCGTGAAAGTCAGTCACAAGCAAAGACAAGAGTGATGGACCCAGAGAACCCGAGGACTGTAATGAGTTCAAGCTGTCCTCAAAACTCCCTGAAGAGAGCAGGTGGTGCCTTGGTCCTTTGAAGTGAGCCTCCTTAGACCTGGGAGCTATCATGAAGCCTGGAGTGGAGCTAGGAGCAAAATTATGGGGAAAAAAAATAAAAGAATACTTGCTGCTCTTAGGAAGGACAGAATTCTGCTCCCAGCACCACATCAGGGAGTCTCACAGTTGCCTGCAACTCCAGCTCCAGGGGATCTGATTTTGGCGCCCCTCTGCCACCCTCTTTCCACACATATAAACAAACAAAATAAATGCTAAAAGGAAAGACAAAAACAACTGGCATGCGTCTACCTAGATCTCCAGAGTGAGGACTTTGTTTGGTGTTGTCTTGGTGAGGGCTTTGTGCCATGCCTCGCCTCCAGCAGAGAGTCTCTAGAAACCAACGGTAGCATATGAATGGGTCTGTAAGGTCAGTCTAAGAGTAAAGGATTAATAAGTAGGCGGTAGAGTTCTATAATCCTACTCTGTAGCCAAGCAGGTGGAGGTAGAAGGATCAGGACTTCAAGGGCAGCCTCAGCTACATTGCAAGTCCAAGGTCAGCTTTTGCTACAGGAGAAAAGGAAAGGAAGAGTATTTGAGCTAGGGGTGATGTAGGATCAGGAGTTCAAAGCCAGCCTTGGATACATAGTGAATTTGAGGCCATCCTGGGCTACCTGAGACATTATCTAAAGATGAAGAAGAGGCGGCAGAGAGGGAGAGGGGGCTCTCTTGGGTTAAGCAGGAGTTTGGATTTCTTCACCAGCTCCTAGAAAAGCAGCCCCGGAGAACTTGATTTCCCAACCTCCTGCAGGGGTCGCTGCTGCCTTAGGCTGGGGCTGCTGCCCCTGGTCTCCGCCAATTTCTTCTAAGAAAACTGGCGGGTCTTTGCTTGGGTAGTGGCTGCGGTACGCACACCCCTGGACCTGTTTTCAGCCAAGGGGGCTACAAGGTGGCAGAGCTCAGTCAGTGGCATTTGGTGGGGGTGGAATAGTGGGCACTGATTTATTTTTCTGTTTCTGGGTCACAAGTTTATTAAAATAAAAGAAACAGTGGGTAAATGCTGCCATCTGTGCTGCCCTCAATACACACACACACACACACACACACACACACACACACACACACACACACACACACACTCTCACACACATTAGGTCCCAGACTAGACAGAGAGAATGAAATTGCTTTACAGACACTCCAAGGACTTCACTGAAAACCTAGCTCGCACGCTTAGTGCGTGCAGATCTCTACATTCGCTCCTCAACATCTCTGCTCAGGATGGTGGAGTGGGCTGCTCCAGGAGGTGGAGGTGGAGGTGAAGACCCCTGACTCTACTCTGGGATGGGGAGGCCCCCTAAGCCTGAGTCCCGCTATGGGGCTCTGAGCCAAAAGCCCCCGTGAGCCATGGCCTCCAAAGGGCAGCGGTAATTTTTTTCACATAAATATATCGCACTTAAATGAATTTAGACAGCATGACATCAGAGAGTAATTAAATTGGTTTGGGTTGGAATTCCGTTTCCAATTCCTGAGTTCAGGTTTGTAAAAGATTTTTCTGAGCACCTGCAGGTTTGTGTGTGTGTGTGTGTGTGTGTGTGTGTGTGTGTGTGTGTGTGTGTAAGTATTTGCACTGGAAAGGATTCAAAATTAGAGGGAAAAAAAACTGGAGCGCACAGGCAGCATTACGCCATTCTTCCTTCTTGGAAAAATCCCTCAGCCTTATACAAGCCTCCTTCAAGCCCTCAGTCAGTTGTGCGGGAGAAAGGGGGCGGTCGGCTTTCTCCTTTCAAGAACGAGTTATTTTCAGCTGCTGACTGGAGACGGTGCACGTCTGGACACGGGAGCATTTCCACTATGGGACTGGATACAGACACACGCCCGGCGGACTTCAAGACACTCAGACTGAGGAGAAAGCCCTGCCTGCTGCTGCTGCCACCGCTGCCTCTGAAGACCCACTCCTTTCATGGTTTTTCCTGCCAAGCCAGAGACACCTTCGCTGCTGCTGCCTTTCTCTGTGGTGTCATTCAGCGGCTGGCCAGAGGATGAGACTCCCCAATCTCCTCACTGTTTTGCTTTGGCACCTGGCTTGGCTGGACCTGGAACTCATCTGCACTGTGTTGGGTGCCCCTGACTTAGGCCAGAGAACCCCAGGGGCCAGGCCAGGGTTGGCCAAAGCGGAGGCCAAGGAGAGGCCACCCCTGGCCCGGAATATCTTTAGGCCAGGGGGCCACAGCTATGGTGTGGGGACCGCCAATGCCAGGGCAAAGGGAAGCTCTGGGCAGACACAGGCCAAGAAGGATGAACCCAGAAAGATGCCCCCCAGATCCGGTGGCTCTGAAACCAAGCCAGGACCCTCTCCCCAGACTAGACAGGCTGCAGCCCAGACTGTAACCCCAAAAGGACAGCTTCCTGGGGGCAAAGCATCTTCAAAAGCAGGATCTGCCCCCAGCTCCTTCTTACTGAAGAAGACCAGGGAGCCTGGGACCCCTCGAGAGCCCAAGGAGTCGTTCCGCCCGCCCCCCATTACACCCCACGAATACATGCTCTCACTGTACAGGACGCTGTCCGATGCTGACAGAAAGGGAGGCAACAGCAGCGTGAAGTTGGAGGCTGGGCTGGCCAACACCATCACCAGCTTTATTGACAAAGGGCAAGGTGAGAGGGTGGGGTGGCAGGGCGGGGCATTTGCACAGACCCAGGAGTTCCAAAGTCTTGGAATCTGCAGGTGGGGGACAGTGTATGTATCCAGTCTAGGGTGGGAATCTGGAACTTATCACCTACACCCCAGATCCAGTACTAGGAGCACCTAAGAATCTCCGAGTTCAACTTCTGCAAGGTGCAGAAAGGGCGCTAAAATGCAGAGAGGAGCTAAGATCTCCCAGGTGGATACTAGACTCCAAGATCCACTCTTGATTACCTCATGTGGGTTGGCTAAAGTCTCTAAGCTCCGGGTTTTTTTCAGATAGCAGAGAGAAAGAAACTTTAGGTCCCCGTGGTTCTTCAACTTCACCCTCAGATAGGGGGCGAAGGGGACAGGATATGTGAGGACAGAAAACTTGTCATCTTGGAGTCACAGAGGAAGGCAGCTGGCTGAAGGCACACTGAGCCCTTTCTTCCCTTTGGTCTCTTCCAATATGTATGCTATGTGGGCATTGGACTGAGTGATGTCTGAGTGTCTTGAATGGGAATACCTTGTGTCCTTTTCATCAGTAACCCGGGAGAGGACTTGTCTCTGCCCGCCTAGTGTTACTGGCTCTTCCTCTCAACTTGCTGTGTATTCTCAGCAAATCCCTTCCCTTCTGAGTCTGTCTCAGGTTCTCCACAGTGTGAAGATAGTTGGGCTGCTGGCTGGCAGTTGGTGAGGTTTCTTGTGGTACGCAAGGCTCTGGTGCGAAGTCTGATGCTGACTTTGGCTGGCGGGGTGGGGGAGGGGCCAGAGAGTGGGAGAGGCTCCTCATTAGAGTTGGTCTGTAGGGGAATGACAAGGGCGTGGGGGAGGCACAGAGGCAGCAGGTCTGGCAGAGGTGGGGGAGGTGGCC
The DNA here is from genome assembly GCA_036184795.1 of Tokudaia tokunoshimensis. Classification (NCBI taxonomy): domain Eukaryota; kingdom Metazoa; phylum Chordata; class Mammalia; order Rodentia; family Muridae; genus Tokudaia; species Tokudaia tokunoshimensis. Next base: position 127,534,604 of record BTHU01000004.1, read on the forward strand.
TGGCTGCCTGCCCAGCCAGGGAAAGCTGTGACCCCTTTAGGGCTCATAAAATAAGTCCTTGTGTCCCCCCCCCCCAGCACTAAGGGAACTTGGGGGGAGGGAGATGGGGAGTTTAAAGGCCTAATTAGTTACCTTCTAGAGCAGTATTTGAATGCTCCCTAATGGCATATTGGCATTTAGGAAGGAGGGCATGCTGATTCAGAGATACTACTGAGATCACACACACACACACACACACACACAGAGAGAGAGAGAGAGAGACTTATATTTTATACAAATGGTAAGTGAATCACATACATGCACACATACATATATAGCATCATGTTTCAAGTATTCATGTAATCCCAACTCTACTTACATATACCAGTAGCATAAATATATTACCTTATACTTACTCATGACCCCAATTGGACACACACATATGTGCACACATACACACACACACAAACTGGAACACTCATGGACCAAAAAAATCATTAGGATGGGAACTTGGGATGTTGAGCTGCAGATTGGCTTTGTAATTAATTTGCTGTGTTACCCACATCAGTTTACTCCCAGCTCTGTGCCTTGCCCATAACAAGCTCGCTAAGATCTTTAAGGTGTTAGACGCTCAAAATGGACTGTTAAAGTCCTAGGCTACAGTTTCTATTGTACCTTAGCTAGATGACATTGCATAAGGTCCTAATTGACTCTGAGCTTCCGGTTCCTCCTCTGGAAACGTGGGTAATTTAAATGTGCATACCACCTGTCTTATTTACAGGAGATAATCGTGCTGGATCATGGATGGGCGGACTCTGGTAGAAGACAGTTATAAGGCTAATGACTCTAGCCAGGGAGTGGTGATGCACACCTTTAATCCCAGCACTTGGGAGGTGGAGGCAGGCGGATTTCTGAGTTCAAGGCCAGCCTGGTCTACAGGGTGACAGAGCCCAGGACATCCAGGGCTACACAGAGAAACCCTGTTTCGAAAAACAAAAAACAAAACAAAACAAAAAACCCAAAAGGACTAATGACTCTAATACATATTGATACATATTGGCACAAACACCAGGGGCACTCAGATGATACGCAGCCACATACCTGCCTACACTGGGAAAAGGCTCTTGGTGGTTTGCGTGTTGGCTTCGGCCATAGTGGGGAAGAGGTTAGAGAAACCTCTTTTGATTAGGAGAGAGCTAGGGCCTCCCTGGAGGCCCAGAGGTGGCAGGCTCTCTTGGTAAAGTGACAGGATTTGACTTCTGGCTGTTTTCTCTAGATGACCGAGGCCCTGTGGTCAGGAAGCAGAGGTACGTGTTTGACATCAGTGCCTTGGAGAAGGATGGGCTGTTGGGGGCTGAACTGCGGATCTTACGGAAGAAGCCCTTGGACGGGGCCAAGCCAGCGGTCCCCAGTAGCGGGCGGGTTGCCCAGCTGAAGCTGTCCAGCTGCCCCAGCGGCCGGCAGCCGGCAGCCTTGCTGGATGTGCGCTCCGTGCCAGGCCTGGATGGATCTGGCTGGGAGGTGTTCGACATCTGGAAACTCTTCCGAAATTTTAAGAACTCAGCGCAGCTGTGCCTGGAGCTGGAGGCCTGGGAACGGGGCCGGGCCGTGGACCTCCGTGGCCTGGGCTTTGAACGCGCTGCTCGACAGGTCCACGAGAAAGCCCTGTTCCTGGTGTTTGGTCGTACTAAGAAACGGGACCTGTTCTTTAATGAGATTAAGGCCCGCTCTGGCCAGGATGACAAGACTGTGTATGAATATCTGTTCAGCCAGCGGCGGAAACGGCGTGCCCCACTGGCCAATCGCCAGGGCAAGCGACCCAGCAAGAACCTTAAGGCTCGCTGCAGTCGCAAGGCTTTGCATGTCAACTTCAAGGACATGGGCTGGGACGACTGGATCATCGCACCCCTTGAGTATGAGGCCTTCCACTGTGAAGGACTGTGTGAGTTCCCCTTGCGCTCCCACTTGGAGCCCACAAATCATGCAGTCATTCAGACCCTGATGAATTCTATGGACCCTGAATCCACGCCGCCCACCTGCTGTGTGCCTACTCGGCTGAGTCCCATCAGTATCCTCTTCATTGACTCTGCCAATAACGTGGTTTATAAACAGTACGAGGACATGGTCGTGGAATCGTGTGGCTGCAGGTAGCAGCGCTCGCTGGCCCTCTTGACTTCCGGGGTGGCATATCCAGAGACAACCCCTGTCTACAGGCTCCTGGAAACAACGGAGAGGTTGTGAAGCCGCGGCCGCACTCTCTGGATGTGATCTGGGCTAAAGAGACCCCTATCTGAAGATTCCTGTCCAAGGAACATACTCTGAGTGGGCCTGGGTCCCAGGAAAGGTGTTCTTCAGTGAGACTCAGTTCACCCGCTCTCCTGCCCAGGCCTCCTCACTCTCCAGACTGTCCTGAGAAGCTGGAGCTATATCCTAAGCTCTTCATGGGAGAGCTACTAGCCCCACCTCCTCCTTGAATCACCTTTGTGCCTGGTGACTTTCTGCCACGAGATGTTCATTACAGGGACTGGGCGAGAAGGGGAACGGGACTTGGGCAGGGGTGAAGAGTATCAGCCTGATTAGACTGTTAGCTTAAAATGTACATCGATGAGATAAAAAGCTGAATCTTCATGGCTAAAACTGTGGCACATTTCTTGTTTACTCCGGTGGACCCAGATCTCCTAAAGAATTGCTACCCCCTGAGAGTGAAAGTAGGGGGCCTCAGGTATAAACTGCTTCCCAGGCTTGAATTCCACCCCCACTCCTGGGAACCGAAGCAGAAGGGGGCAGAGAGTACAGCTGGTCAGGGCTGGGGTTCACCTCTAACCCCATTCCTGATCCTTCCAAAGGCCTATCGGGCCCCAGCTCCTTCTGTTCAGTTGGGGCCTAGCGAAGAGCTAGAGTTTTACATTCCTTAATCAAGCTCACTGTCTCCAAAATGAAGCCTCAGGGGGGTAGGGGGTGGGGGAGACATGATTTTCTTTAACACCATCTCCACTTCATTCAACATCTGCCCAGTGCCCCAAAGGGCCCTCTACTCTCCTCCTCCCCTCCCCCCCCAGGAGTCTGGGCTGCCAAGGGTATCTACCTCCCTGTGGTGGCAATGCGTCTCTACCACTGACCACTGTTTCTCACATGATCAGGTCTAGGACCCCTGCTCTCTGGGGTTGTGTGATCACAGCACGTCACTGTTCACATTCACAAAGCTTAGCGTCAGAAGTGGGGCCTCTCCCTTTACATTGCACATTATGTAAGTGCGTAATTACACACGAATCATCGATCTCCCCTGCTGACCTCAGACAGACAGAAAATGCCAGGCACATCCTCACAATGCTTCCTGCTTGGAACGTGGCCCACGGTAAATGCTCGCTTCCGTTTCTTAGCTAGAATCTTTGGGGAGGTGTGGGGCATGAACTTTTGGAGAGGACAGTCCTCTCTGGGAGGGAAATTTGGGCACCTGGATCTCAGAGTGGAGGGCTCAAGGCCAGATTCTACCTGGCTAAAGGGAGACACAAGGACCAGGAGAAGTCCAAGTCTCTGGTTCCCACCCATAGGGCCTCAAAATTTTCCCCACCTCTCTCCAGCTGAGGCTTTGATTCCCAGGGCTCTCAGCCAAAGCTGTCTCAGGAGTAGGGATCCCTGCCCAACAATGGGCAGGTCTTGTGTCCTTTTCCTTTGGGTTGTCAGGACCTGAAGAAAGAACCCCGTGCAGGGGCAGCCTTCTTTTGAGCTGTCTCCTTGATTTGGAGGCCATTATGTGTCCCAGAGGAGCCAGATTGAGTCTGGAACCGGGTTCTCTCTGGCTAGGCTTCGTTGTGTTTGGCTAGTAGTGCGCTTGAGAGCTCTGAGGGTAAACAAAGGAGCTGCCACAGAAGACAGAGGCCTGGTGTGTGAGAGAGGAGAATGAGCCCCAAGGTAGGTGCCGGCGAGGCCAAGGAGACAAGTATGGTTACAGAGAGAGCAGTGTAGGATGGAGGTGGCTGAAACCCACAGGCCGAGAGGCAGCAGGAAAGGATCACAGGTGCTAGTGGCTGCCCCAAGTACTTATTTCTTGGGCTGTGTGTTTCTTGTTTCTTGGAAAGTTTTCCTCGCTTTAGCCCTGGTAGAGCATCACCCAAGTCACAGAGCTCTCCATAGCCTGAAGAGTTGGGCTTTGAGTGAGTGGTCATAGCTCTGGTTGAACACCCCAAGAGCTTTCTTTCCTACCTCTAACTGCCCTGGACCTCAAAAGAACAACTCAGACTCGACAGCCCCCTCCACCCAACTCTAGAGAACCAATCTGACCATTTTGAGTCTTTAGAGTCCTTCCATTCCAACCTTCGTCTCAGGACAATGGGCTCCATGGAGAACTCTCTCCCTCAGCACCATAGTCTCTGGCTACAGTCACAGGAAGCTGCATACTTGTGTGCTCCATTATTGCTCAAAGAGCTTCCTGGGGGCTCTGGAGATGGCTCAATTGGTAAAGCACTTACTGTACAAGCATGAAGACCACAGTTTTGGTTCCCAGCAGCCACATAAAAAACCGTATAGCAGCACCTGTCTACAAGTCTAGTGCTGGAGAGGTAGAAACAGGCAGATCGATCCCTGGAGCTTGCTACCAGGTTTGCCTAGATGAATCTTTGGGCCCCAGGTTTAGTGAGAGACTCTATCTCAAAACATATGGTAGAAAGTGACCAAGGAAGATGCCAGACATCAGCAACATGTGGCTTCTACATGAATAGACATAAACACATATGCACACACACACACACATGTACATGTGCACTTGGATTCTCATGTACACACATACACACTCCCCTCCCTCTCACACACAAAACAATACAGGGTTTCTATTCAACTCCATAGTTCACACTCTTCTAACCATAATCCCCCATCTCTGAAGGGATCAAAAGGTTGTGTAGCTTCAAACTTCAGTTTTGTCTTCTGTTAGTTATAGGCCTTGGGGGGTTGCAGAAATGGCTCAGCAGTTTAGAGCGCTGACTGCCCTTGAAGAGGTCCTGAGTTCAGTTCCCAGCACCCACATTAGGTGGTAACAACAACCCATGATTCCACTCCTGGCCTCTGTGGGTAACTGAACACGCGTGTAAATACATACACATGAGTGTGCATGTACGCACAATACATATAAATAAAAATAAATCTTAAAAAACATTGCAGGTCTTGAACAAGAAATAGATAGCGCCATGTAGGCAGATACTCTACAGCTGACTGTGTATCTGAGGCTGGTCTACAGCCTTTGGGGATTGCATGTCCAGCTTGACTCCTTGTGTGAGAAGGGAAGGAAGGAAAGGAAAAAGAAAATAAAAAGGGGGGCAAACAATACATTTATTAGCTATTTTTTTTTTTTTTTTGGTTTTTCGAGACTGGGTTTCTCTGTGTAGCCCTGGCTGTCCTGGAACTCACTCTGTAGACCAGGCTAGCCTCGAACTCAGAAATCCTCCTGTCTCTGCCTCCCAAGTGCTGGGATTAAAGGCATGTGCCACCACCGCCCGGCTTTATTAGCTATTCTTAAAGCTAGCTGTAAGGATATAAAAGACACTCAACCTCAGAGTAAGTGGCACAAGGATAGAATTCAGTGAATGTTAATTATTGTTACATAGTGTCTTAGATTGTCTTAAGTAGGCAGTATAAGGATTGTGCATGTGCGCGCGCACACACAACACACAACACACACACACACGAGCATGTGCTTTAAACAGAAGGTGTTTGTGTGTGGTATTCATGTTAGTTCTGGCTATCCTGGAACTCACTGTGTAGACCAGGCTGGCCTTGATCTCACAGAGATCTGCCTGACTCTGCCTCCCTAGTTCTAGGATAAGGTGTGTGCCCGGCTCCTAAGAGTACCATGGATTTTGGTTGTTTTTTTGTTTTTTGTTTTTTTTTTTCAGACAGGAAGCTGATACCTCGAGGAGTAGCAGAGTGGCAAACACATGTCTCCTATAGGCCTCCTCATTCTTATACCTACTCTTCTGGGCCCCTGAGTCCACTGACCCCTGTCTTGGCCAGTAATGGAGTCACCTCCCTGACTTGGCTCCCTGGCCCCAAAAGTGTCTCCTTAGGGACACACCGTGCTGTGAATTCCTTGGGAAAATAGCAGAGCAGAGTTTAGGGCAGGAAACATGAGAGGCCCAGAGGGGCGGAAAGGAGGGAGGCTTCCAGCACTGCGCTCCTCATCGCTGGGCTCTTTCCACATCCTGTGTCCCAGGGTCACAACAGGAGAAACAGTTTCTCCAGGGTTAGGACACACAGCCTCGGGAAGCCTTACAGACTTCACTCTGTCTTAGCTGGCTCTCCTGAGCACAGTAGGGCTAGTCACATGAATGGGAATGGGGAGTTCAGGCCCTGGTTCTACCACTGTCCAGCTAAGTAGCCCAGACCAATTTAGTTAAAAGAGATAATATAAAAGTTATAAATCTAGAGCTCGAGAGATGGCTTGGCTGTTAAAAGAACTTGTTGCTCTTGTGGAAGGATTATGTTTGTCTCCTAGCACCCACATAGCAGCTCACAACCATCTGTAACTCCAGTTCCAGAGGAGGCAGCACCCTTCTCTGGTCTCTATGGGCACCATCCTTTCATGTGGTACACAAACTAAAGTAGTGTACATATGTACACACAGGGAAACACTCATGCACATGAAATAAAATATATACGACTCTTGAAAATTTGAAAGCCCTCAGATTCAGGATATGAGGGTATTCATTCATTTCACCAATCTTTGATTTAGTTGTTCATTCATTGATTAGCGAATAGTTATTGAAGGTCTAGTTAACACAGGTAACACTGTACTGAGTGTTAGCATAACAAAGTCAGAAGCACTGCAGATGTTTACCAAGGGCTTGTCATGTCCTTACAATGCTCTTAAGGTTCATGCATACATGGAAAAGAAAACAAAGAACCCAAATAGAAATAATGTCTGAAGAGATTTAGCTGAAGAGGCTAGAGCTATCAAGATGAGGAAGGAGAAGCAGAGCAGCAGTGTGAGGAGATATTGAAGCCTTTAGGAACCAAAGAGAGAAGAGATGCAAACCCAATCGCTGAGGGATGGGACCAGGTATGGTCCCTATCATTCTTAACTATCATAACTAACCCTATGACACGGATGCTATAACCGTCATTCTGTGGATGAGTTACTGTGCTGCATTGCTCCCTATGCAAATTTTGGAAGGCTTTTCTTTTTTTCCTTTTTTTTTTCTCTCCCTGGCACAGGGTTTCTCTGAATATTCCTGGTTGTCTTAGAACTCACTCTGTAGATCAGACTGGCCTCTAACTCAGAAGTCCACCTGTCTTTGTCTCCTATGTGCTGGGATTAAAGACATGGGCCACCACCTCCTGGCTGTTTTTCTTTTTTAAGGGTTATGAATTTTTTATTTCTGAAAAATTTTTTATTTGTCTATGTTCATCATACAAGATATTAGGTTTTATAAAGACATTTTTATAAAAGTATATACTGTACTCTGAGAATATTAGTCTATCCCCTGGTGTTTATTTTGTTTTGTTTTTGAGACAAGATTTCATACTATACTAGTCCATACTGGCCTTGAAATCACAGCAAGCATCCTGCATCCACATCCTTTGGGCTGAGATTATGGGCATGTGCTTCCACTATACCTGGCTTAAAGAACTTTAAAGACTAAAGAGAGTTAAGTAAAGTCCTCTGACCTCCGCACATTCTCTGTGGCACATATTCCTACATACATTTGCATACACACACGTGATAATAAATTAACAATTGCAAAATAAGATGGAGAGTGGTTGAGGAAAACATCTGATGTCCACCTGCAGTTTCCATATGCATGGGCACACACATGCACATGCAAGCACACATGCACACACATGCACAGACATGTACACATCAACTACCTCATCAAACTTAGAATATTTCTTAGTCTGATGAACATTGTACACACACACACACCCTCCACAAAATGGTGAAAGAACATGTTTGGACATTTGTTTACCAACATGTAAAAGAATGTAATTAGATCCTTACTTTATGCTACAGACAAAAATCAACTCAAAATTTATTGATGACTTTCAGCATTCAGGAGGCAGGAACAGGTAGATCTCTGTGAGTTTGAAACCAGCCTTATCCACACAGTGTGAGACTTTGTTTCTTTTCTTTTTAAAAGATTTATTTATTATTATATGTAAGTACACTGTAGCTGTCTCAGACAAACCAGAAGAGGGTGTCAGATCTCATTATGGATGCGAGCCATCATGTGGTTGCTGGGATTAGAACTCAGGACCTTCGGAAGAGCAGTCAGTGCTCTTAACCATTGAATCATCTCTCCAGTCCTGAGGCTTTGTTTCAAAACAAAAGTTTATTGAAGGCTTAAACATTAGACCTGAAACTTAAAAACTACCGGATTAAAGAGTAGGTGAACAGCTCCCTGACATTGGTCTGGGTAACATTTTTTAAAGCTTTATTTTGAGTGCGTGTGAGTGTGGGTATGCATGCGTCATAGTGAACTCCTGGAGGTCAGAGGACAAAAACTGTGATCCCCACAGAAGCTTCTTGCTGATTCTTTTGTCTCTGCTTCCTGTCTCACAGTAGGAGTGTTGGGATTACAGGCATCACCCACCCTGATTTTTATGAGTATTCCAGGATCATCACACTCATACCATCAGGTTTATGCAGCAAGCACTTTTACCCACTGAGCCACTGCCCTGACCCAATAGTTCCTTTGAGTTTTTGAGACAGGGTCTGACTTTGTAGACCAGGCTGGCCTCAAACTTACAAAGATCCACCTGCCTCTTCCTTCTGAGACTAGGATTATAGGTGAGTTCCAAACATACATGGCTCCAATATGTATCTATTAATATTTAAATTTTTACTATTTTAAACTGTGCATGCATGCATGCATATGTGTGCAGTTGCCCACAGAAGCCAGAGTCATCAAACCCCCTTGGATCTGGAGTTGCAAGTGGTTGTGAGCCACCTTATGTGGGTGTTAGGAAAAGAACTTGGCCCTCCAGAAAAGAAGTATTTGCTCTTAAACACTGAGCCATCTCTCTAGCTTTAACAATTGTTATATTATTATTATTATTATTAATTTTTAGAGAGAATCTCACTATAGAGCAGTGGCTAACCTGGAACTCTATATGTAGACTAGGCTGGCCTCGGCTTGCCAAGTGCTGAGACTAAAGGCATGCATTATCATATCCAACCTCAGTGGGTTTTAAAAATGTATTTAACTTTATGACCTCCAAAATATGGAAACAACAAAACCAAAACCATGACAATTGTAACTACTTCAAACTAGAAACAGAAACAATTAGCAGAGTGAAGAGGTGCCTATAGAATGGGGAAAAATATTTGCAAGCCATACATCTGATAATGATGTTTTTTTTTTGTTTGTTTGTTTGTTTTTTTTTTGGTTTTTTGAGACAGGGTTTCTCTGTGTAGCCCTGGCTGTCCTGGAACTCACTTTGTAGACCAGGCTGGCCTCGAACTCAGAAATCCTCCTGCCTCTGCCTCCCAAGTGCTAGGATTAAAGGCGTGCGCCACCACCGCCCGGCTTGATAATGATGTTAATATCCAAAATATACAAAAACTTCACTCAGTTCAACAGCAACAAGATTATCTGATTAAAGACTAGGCAAAGAGGACTGGAGAAATGGCTCAGCAGTTAAGAACATTGGATGATCTTCCAAAGGACCATCCCAACACCCACATGACAGCTCTGTAGCTCCAATTCTCAGGGATCTGACACTCACACACAGGATACAAGTAGGCAGAACACCAATATGCATATAATAAAAATAAAAAAATCATAAAAAATAACAAAAACTGTGAGGAGCTAGAGAGATGGCTCAGTGGTTAGGAGCAGTGACTGTTCTTCAGAGGACTGGGGTTCAATTCCCAGCACCGCATGGCAGTTCTCAACTGTCTGTAACTCCTAGATCTGACACCCTCACTCAGACATACATGCAGGCAAAACATCAATCCAATATTAAAAAAAAAAAAAAAAAGACTAGGCAAAGGGGCCGAGTATGAGGCTCGCTGGTAGAGAGAGATCTGGCCCCTTCCCCTCCATGAACAATACTCTGGGTTTCTGGCACCACACAAATAACAAAACAGACCAGCTGATGATATAGTGGTACATGACTTTAATAATCCTAGAATATAGAAGAAGCAGAGGTCTCTTTGAGTTCAAGGCCAGTCTGATTTATATAGAAAATTATGGGCCAACCAAGCTTACTTGTCTCAAACCACCTACCCACCTAGTCACCCAGCCAACCAACCAACCAAAAAAGCCAACACTGGCCCACAACAATGGGCAAAGGATTTTTTGAAAATAGTCATTTTCCCCCCAAAAGATATATAATTAGCCAATAGGCATATGGGAAAATACTTCATCATTAATAATCATTTGAAACCACCATAAGGTATCACATCTATGAGGCTAGATTTTGTAACTGGCATTGATAAAGAAGATAAAGAAACACAATACTGTAAGCAGGAATACAAGTTACAATAGCTACTGAAGAGACAAAATGGAAGACCCCACAAAAACTTAAAAGCAGAATTATTACATAATCTAGCAACCCTACTATTGGCATCTATCTACAGACAATGAAATCAGTATTTACACGTTCACGCAGCATCAATCACAACTGCCAACACATAAAGCTGATAATACAAGTGTCTCTCAACAGATCAGCAGGGAAATGAAATGTTTGTATTCATAGTAGAATGCTGTTCAGTCAGACCAAAAGAAGAGTCTCCTGTCTATTGGGACAATATTCCTGAAGCCAGAGGACATTGTTACATGAAACAAGTCAGACACACAGACAATGACTTCACCTAAAAATGAACTCACGGAACTGAACAGCAAATGTGGCTCTTAGGAGTCCAGAAGGAGTCTGAAATGTTGGTCACAGAACACAAAAGTTTACTTAGAGAGGAAAAATAAATTCAAGAGGCCTATTATATTTTGATGACTATAGTTAACTGCTCTCTCTTACATATATTTATACATATACATATACACAGAGACACACACACAAACACATATATTAGACAGACTTTCTTTGTGTAGCTCTGGTTGGCCTGGAACTCACACTATAGGCCAGGCTGGTCAAACTTGGAGATGCCTCTGCCTCCCTAATGCTGGGATTAAACATTTGCCACCACCACCAGGTGCATTTTATTGAATTATATTTTTTTTTGTTTTGTTTTTTTTTGTTTTTGTTTTTTGAGTCAGGGTTTCTCTGTATAGCCCTGGCTGTCCTGTAACTCACTCTGTAGACCAGGCTGGCCTCGAACTCAGAAATTCATCTGTTTCTGCTTCCCAAGTGCTGGGATTAAAGGCATGCGCCACCACTGCCCAGCTGTTTTATTTTAACCCTTTCTTTTCTTTCTTTCTTTCTTTTTCTTAAGAATTATTTATTATATATGTGTATACTGTAACTGTCTTCAAAACACCAGAAGAGGGCATTACACATGGTTGTGAGCCACCATGAGGTTGGTGGGAATTGAACTCAGGATGTCTGGAGGAGCGGTCAGTGCTCCTAACCACTGAAACATCTCTCCAGTCCAGAGCATGGGTTTTTAAAGGCAGAAACCACTTCCTGGCATCTTCCTCAGTAGTTGCAGGGGTCTTTACATAAGCAAGCAGTTTAACAGAAGCTGAGATAAGCAGTTAGCTGGAGGGGGAGGTTTGCACAAGCAAGAACCAAGATAGGTTAACTAGGGCATCTTGACCTTGGGTTCCTGAAATACAGTTGGGTAATTTTCCACAGGATTCTCAGTCAAGGAGATCAAATTCTAGTTAAACCTGAAATGGCCTCAGCCAAGAATACAAGATGGAGGCACCTCTGCCCTGTCTTTCTCTGTCACAGGTTAATTTAGTCATTTCACATGCAAACATTTAAAAAACAGAAACTTGATAAATATACAGAATTTTGCCAGTTGTAGTATCAGTTGGGAGGCAGAGGTAGTTGGTTCTCAGTGAGTTCCAGGCCAGTCAAGGCTACATGGTGAGACCTGCTTAAAAAACAAACAAACAAACAAACAAAACTGAGAGGCTAGACATAGTATCAGGCCTGAGAGATGAAGGCACAGGTGGATCAGGACTTCAAGGCCAACCTCAGCTACATAGAGCCTGAGGTCAGCTTGTGCTACACCAAATTTTATTTAAAAGGGAGAATGAAGGGGAAAAAAAGATCACCCTGAATCCCACCTTACTTGTTGGTTCCACCTATATAGGCTTTATCCTGTTAAGCTGGCCAGGTACCTGCCCATAGTGTTTTTATTAGCTATTTATTGTTTCCTTCATTTCAGTTTATTTTTTATTTATTTTTAGGAGTTGTCTACCCAGACCTATGCTATCCGTACTTGCCCCACTAGCTCACAAACTCTGCAGAGTTACCCACATCTGTCTGGTATCCAGTGCACGCTGATTGAATACTGAATACTCAATAGGTCTTTATTGACTGGTGGACTGGAAGTGCTTCAACCACTAGGCTCCTTCCTGGTCAATCACTGAAGCAGCAATGCCTTCTTTTTTCTACTTCTCATGGGATACAAGAGTTCTTCAGCTAAGACGATCCACTTGCCCATTACCACAGGCAACTGCTCTCTTCCTTCTTTCTCCTCAATTACTAATTATGGTTGGTTTGTTTGTTTGTTTTTGGAGACGAGGGTTTCTCCTGGCTGTCCTGGAACTCACTCTGTAGACAAGGCTGGCTGGCTTCGAACTCAGAGATCAGCCTGTCTTTGCCTCTTGAGTGCTGGGGTTAAAAGCGTGTGCCAATAGGCTTGGCTGTTCCTTTTCTAATGCTTTCCTATCAGTATTCAAAGATGTATTATCCAGCCAAACACAAGCCTCAAGCTCCTCTCCTGCCAAGCGTCAGGTCAGCACCTGACAACCTCCTATCCTGGCTTTCCCGGACTGTGCTCTTAGGTTCTCAGACTCTCCGGCCTCTTTTTTTTTTTTTTCTTTTTCTTTTTCTTTTTCTTTTAAACTATTGGGACATCTGGGGGTGGAGTCAGGAAAGGAATAGCTGTTAGGGGTTAACCGAAGGATGAGAGGGAGGTGAGAGGCCAGGCCCGGGGGAGTGTAGAGGAAGAACGTGAGCCCTTGTGACGTGCAGCAAGGACTTAAGACCGGCGAGGAGTCTCACGTCCTGGAACCTCATTCAGATCCACCGCAGGAAAATCGCCGGTGCGCAGTGCGACATCTACGCCTGCGCCGCCGCCAGAACCCGACTACCTTTAGTAAGGGGACAGAGGCTGAGTGGGTGGTGACAATCGGGATTCCGGAAGCCCACCTTTCACCCGGAAATGATTGTGGAGGAACATGGCGTTGCTGGTGCGAGTCCTTGTGAGTGCAGGAGTACTTTTTTTAGAGACGCAAGCGCGTCTCCAGGTTGGGCTTGGAGAGGGCGGGGCGGGAGGAGCTGGGGAGAAATGGGGGAACCTGTGCTGTAGCTTCGTTGCGTGGTCGCCCTTCCCCAGAGAAACTGAAGCACCTTCCCACTTCTCCTTACCCCTGTTTTGGCCTTGGCTCCTCCACCTTTTTAGAAGGTAGTGACCTCGGATCTTTATGTGATGAGGATCGTTCTCTGGGATAAGAACACGTGGGGCACTGACTGGAGTCGGGGTTTGGGGGCGGGGCGGGGGGGAGACCGGGGGAGATGGATCCAGTCTATGTCACAGTGTGCAGTGTGACCTTGAGTAAGGTACTGGAGGGTCCCGGGTCCATGAGAAAAATAAGGACGTTTATCTCTTGCAGTCCCCCTTTGGATTCTGAAGTTCCTTGAGTTTGTTGTAGAGCCTTTAAATGAATTTTAACTTGTATAGTTCAGTGGAATGCATAAGTTATTAGAACAAAGGCTGCAGAAGAGACTGCCCTGTGGCTTTCTCTATGCCTAGCATACTATTTTGCACAACCTAACACTTGTTGAAGGAAGGAAGGAAGGGAGGAAGGAAGGAAGGAAGGAAGGAAGGAAGGAAGGAAAGACAGACTTCTAGACTGGTTCTTATCCGAGTGGGGAGCTCTGTCCAATTCCTACTTGAGATTTGGCCTTAAATCCTCTTTAGAGTCACTACTGACTTCTAGGACGAGTTAAGAAAATGACAGAGTGAGACCGGTTCCTACTCATGAAGAGATGGGCAGTTTGTGATTTAAGTCAGGTATTTACAGAACTTGGTCAAGAACACTGTTTTACATAGCAGACATTATTCCTGCCTCTGGCTATCTTTTGCATTATTACTTTATGTTTTACATCATTTCACACTACCCTCTACTTAGGTACCTTGCCACCCTAGCAAACCGCTTCTTCAGTTGCTGCCTCAGTTTCTGCTCAAGAGATTTTGTTTGAGAGACTTGTTCCTGTTACCCAGAGAGTGGTTCATTTGCTGAAGTAATTGCATATGCTTACTAAGGCAGAAGTGGAATTGAGCTCTGAGGATGACTGGGGAAATGGCAACTGGCCTGTTGTAAATTATTTATGTGTGCACATGTGCAACGGCTCGTGTGTGTGTGTGTGTGTGTGTGTGTGTGTGTGTGTGAGTGAAGGGAGGGTTAAACCTCATGCAAGCTAGATAAGGAATTTACTGCCCAGCCCTAAATTATTTTTAAAGACAGATACATTGGTGAAAGAGAAAGCAAATTGGGCTAGAGACCTGAAATGAACACTTCCATCCACCTTGGAGATTCTAGGACAGCCCTCTTAAATTTCTTGTTCCTGAGCGTAGGGACTATTGCAGGTTTGTTTCTTTGCTCCCTCTCATCTACCCTCTATTAGGTGGGCCTATTTTTCTATTTCCTGTTTATCTTTCTTGGTACAAACATGCACAATTAAATAAAGAAGCTCTCTTTTCCATGTTTATTCTCTGAGGTCGTCTTATACATCGTTTCAGAACGTCATGAAGCTATGAGAACTTCCCTGGGCTAGTTCACGGTGGAAATTGGCCTGAAAGTAGTAGCAGGTGTTTATTGCTCGCCTGCTTGGAAGGGGGATTTGGGCTGCAAGGGCTTCGCACTAACGCTCAAGCGAGCCTCTCTAGACCTGGTAATTCTTGGTGGAAATCTTGGCCCCACCACTTGCTGCAGACAGAATCCTAAGGTATTTGACTTTTCTGAGCCTCAGGTTTCTTCCTTCCTTCCTTCCTTCCTTCCTTCCTTCTTGGTTTTTCTTCTTTCCTCCTCCATTCCACTCTCTGTCTTTCTTTATCGTTTTTTTTTGTTTGTTTTGTTTTGTTTTTTTGAGACAGGGTTTCTCTTTATAGCTTTGGCTGTCCCGAAACTTGTCCTGTAGATCAGGCTAGCCTTGAACTCAGAGATCTGAGTTATTTTTTCATGTGTGTGGGTGCGCACATGCCTGGGCACACATGCCACACTGAATATGGAGGTTAAATGACAACTTGTAGGTCCCAGGGATAAAATCCACATCACCTGGCTGCCTTTTCCCAGTGAGCCATCTCCCTGACACCAGCATTTTGCTTTGTTATTTTTCTTGTTTTGTTTTTGTTTCTCTTGAGACAAGGTTTCTCTCTGTAGCCTTGGCTGTCCTGGAACTCAGGATCAGGATGGCTTCCAATTCATAGAGATCCGCCTGCCACCATCCCCCAAGTGCTGGGATTAAAGGCGTGCACCACCACCGCCCAGCAACCCCAGAGTTTTCAAATCAGTGACTGCCATTTGGTTTGATCAGAGAATCAATAATGTAAACTATGTTTCTATGATGACGATTATTTTTTCTTTTGAGACAGAGTCTCAAATATCCCAGGCTGGACGACTTGAGTTTTGGTATGATCCTGAACTTCTGATCCTCTTTCACCTCCTCTGTGCTGAGATTATGGTTGGGCGCCACTGTGCCTGGTTCATATGGTGGGAGGAAGGGAACCCCCAAGGCTCTGTGCATGTGAGCAGAGCATTCTACCAACAGAATTATATCCCTGTATTTAAGGGTTTTTAAAATTTGTTTTTAATACTGCGTGGGTGCACACCACAAACAAATGCATGGCCCATGGAATCCACTGGAGCTGGAGTAACAGGTGGTCAGGAGCTACAGGATATGGATGCTGGGAACTGGACAGCCGGTGTGCACCGTTTACAGTTCCACCACCAATACACAAAAACATCCAGTTTCCCTAAGCTGGATGTTGGATAATAGTCATCCTAATGGGAGTGAAACAGTATGTGCTTTTAATTTGCATTTGCATAGTGACTAGTGATGTTGAGCGTCTATATCAGTCATTTGTGTATCTCTGGAGAAATGACCAAGCTGTTTGCTCTTTTGGGTGTGGGGTGAGGTCTTACTTTGTAACTCTGGCCTGCCTTGAACTTACATTGATCCTCCTGTCTGTCTTTTGCTGGGAAGGTGGTCTCTACATCACCCTGGCCTTCCTGGAACTCACTGTGTAGATTGACTTCAAAGTTACAGTTGCCTCCCTCTGTTTCCCAGTTGCTGAGATTAAAGAGCACTATGCCTGACTTGTTTGGTTTTTTTAAAAACAGTTTCAAATATGTCTTCCTGAAACTCTGTATGTAGCTGAGGCAAGCCTTAAATGCCTTACCATGATAGGCAGATGCACTATATATGAGACTTAGCCCATGGTAAAAGCTTTTACAGTATTTTGGGGGGAAGGGGGGGAAGAGGATTGTTTTTGTGATTATACTGGAGATATAATTAGCACACTAATTTATTACAATTTAGTGTGAGTTGATACCCACTTGATTTTAGAGATATAAGAACTCTGCTTCTGTATAGCTGTATTTATGTCTTGTTTTATGATGCTGCTGTCATTCAGATCACAGCTTTCTATATGTATATCAACAGGTTTATAATTGTCTTTTACTAGTATCTTTTAAATTAAAATATTGAGATTAAAGTCAAGCAGTGGTGTCTGTGCCTTTAATCCCAGCAGTGGCAGGGGTGTGTGTGTGGGGGGTGGTCTCTGAGTTTGAGGCCAGCCTGGTCTACA
Source organism: Tokudaia tokunoshimensis (assembly GCA_036184795.1). NCBI lineage: Eukaryota > Metazoa > Chordata > Mammalia > Rodentia > Muridae > Tokudaia > Tokudaia tokunoshimensis. The sequence continues at coordinate 127,551,516 of BTHU01000004.1, forward strand.
GTGCAAGTTCCAGGACAGCCAGGAGTACACAAGAAAACCCTGTCTTGAAACTCCCCTTCCTCCCTCCCCCACCCCCCCATGTAAAAATAATAAAAAGATGATTTACCTAAGTAGTTAGCGTTACCAGTGTATTTTATTTCCTCATGTAGATTTGAATTACTGTCCAGCACTCCCTTTCTATTATTTTGTGGTTTTAGGTACATGAGTATTTTGCCTGTGTGTATATATGTGCAGCACATGCATGCTTGGTGCCCACCGAGCTCAGAAAAAGGTGCTGGGGACCAGGATTACAGGCAGCCATGAGTCACCGTGTGGTGCGATGGGAACCGAAGCCGGGTTTTCTGCGAGAACGACTGTACTTTTACCGCTGAGCCAATGTGACGGCCGTCCAGCATCCTTTTTGGGGGGGGAGGGGGGAGAGGGAGTATTTTTTGTAGGTTATGTTTGCTCTCTACACATTCTCTCAGTGTTTGCTTATCTGGGAAGTTTTTGTTTTACTTTCCACTTTATTTTCGATTGATAGTTTTGCTAGATATTGAAATTTTTACCTATTGGTTCCCATCCCCCTACCCCCTTTTCTTTTTGAGACAGGGTCCCACAGTGTAACTTAGACAAGCCTCAGACTTGCTATGGTTCTTCCTGGGGGACCTGGGTGCTAGCATTACAGTTAGGTCTCCACATGCTCAGGATATGACAGTCTTTCTCATTTAACATTTTAGGATTTCTTCCCAGAGTTCTTTGGCTGCTACAGTCTCTGAGGATAAATCAGTCCAGGATCGCTGAGACCCCCTTGTGTGCGATGAGTCGCTTCTTTCTTGCTGTTGTCAACACTTTTTTTTCCTCTGTCTTTTGACAGTTTGATTTTGTTTTATCTTTTTATGTTTGTCCTACTTGAAGCTAGTTGAATTTCTTAGATTGTAGAGTAAATAAATGGCAGGATACTTTCTGTTGTCTTCATGCGTCTATGCGTATTTGGAGATTTTATTTTGTGTCTGTGAGTGCTTGCCTGAATGTATTTCTACGCATGATACATCATGTTCAGTGCTCGTGGAGGCCAGAACAGAGTGTCAGATTGCTTAGAACTGGAGTTACAGATGATTGTGAGCTGTCATGCCGGCACTGGGAATCAAACCCAGGTCCTAGGGAAAGCAACCTGTGTTCTTTACTGCTGAGTCATCTCTCCTGCTCCTGCTGTCTTAGATTTGTTTTTCCTGTCCCTTTATTTCCTTTCCCCCCCAGGAGCTTTGCTCTTGTATATACCTGGTGCAATTGATGCTGTGCTGTGGTTCTCTTTCGTTCCCGGATTGGAGAACCTCAATTGAAGTATCTTCAGGCTATTAGTTGTTCATACTCACTTCTGCTTTTTTTTTTAAAGATTTATTTATTTAATGTATGTGAAGTACATTGTTGCTGTCTACAGACACACCAGAAGAGGGCACCGGATCCTATTACAGATGGTTGTGAGCCACCACGTGGTTGCTGGGGACTGAACTCAGGACCTTTGGAAGAGCAGTCAGTGCTCTTAACCGCTGAGCCATCTCTCCAGCCCTCAGTTCTGCTTTTGAACCACATTGTTTTTCATTTAGGTTGTTGTATATTTCAATTTTGGATTAAATACATTTTCTAAAATCTTTTTTAGACAATCTCATGTAGCCTAGAGTGGTCTCAATGTAATTACCCACTATGTAAGCAAGGATGACCTTGAATTTCTGATTCTCCTGCTTCTGCTTCCCAAGTGTTAGGATTATAGATGTGAATCCCATGCCCAGCTTCCTGTGGGTGTACTTGGGGTCAAACCCAAGGCTTTATGCACACTGGGCAGACACTCTATTTATTGAACCAATTGAACACAAGAACTTTAGTACTGAGTACCAATCGTGTATATGTTTATACATGTCCTGTTGAAACAGGAATTCTCACTGAACCTGGAACTTGCTGATTGGCTAGGTTGGCTGGCCAATGGGCCCTCGGACATCCTCCTGCTTCTTCCTCCCCAGGACTGGGATTGCAGGTCTGCACTGCTGACTTTTACTAAGGAACTGGACTCAGATCCTTTGTACAGCAAGAACTTTATAGACTGAATCATCTCCCTAGCCCCTAGCCCCACTTAAAAAATCAATTTCTTCAATTAATAGTCTCTATTTGGTGAGACAATATTCTACTTGTCAGTAGGTTCTATTTCTCTTTCTCTTCTTTCTCTCTTTCGCTTGCTCTCTCTTTCCTTCTTTCTTTCCTTCCTTCCTTTCTTTCTTTCTTTCTTTCTTTCTTTCTTTCTTTCTTTCTTTCTTTCTTTCTTTCTTTCTTTCTTTCTTTCTTTCTTTCTTTCAATAATAACAGGATCTCCTGTACCCCAGGCTGATCTCAGCCTTCCTGTAGTCCTGAGAATGGGCTGGTACTTCTGATCTCCGGCCTCTACCTCCTAGGATTACTGGCTACACTCATGCCAGGTTTATCTGGTGCTGGGATGGCACCCAGGGCTTCATGCATAGTGAAGTACGAGCCAAGCTGTGGTTCCAGTCTAAATTTGCCTTGCTTCTACTTGTAACTTACTCATTTTCCCACACCTCTTTAGACCCTGGCTCCGAGAATTTTATCTTAATCTGTATTTACATTTTTAGGAAATAATACCTGGTACTGAATGATTCTCACCAATATATCAGTTTTTTTGTCTGTAACTACCAGCAGTTACATTCAAATGGGTTACCGGGTTCCCTGGAAAGAGAGCTGGGGATAGAAACAGGGTGACAAGAGAAACATGGAACCAAGACTAGATTTTTATTCAAGGGTCAAAGTTTAATGGGGTTCTCCAAATATAGGCATGCGGGGGTGGGGGGTGGGGGACACCCTTCCCCCCAAAGGCTGGAAACGGGTCTGCAGAACTGGTTCAATTGCTCCGCAGGGTCGCTGTTGGAAACATATCTAATCTGTGAGCTTATGGGACAATTCACAAAAGTGCCTGAAGATTTACTGTTCACATGCCTTTCTCCAGCACACCCCTGACTCTCCTGCCCTCAGGAATGGAGACTAGGTGCAGCTTAAACATGAGGTGCGGCTGTGGCACTGAATCCTATCTTTAACCTATAGACGGGCGGGGGACCAAGCCTCATAGAGCTTGTTATTTCATGTGGTTTTTATGACTAGAGGAGCCAAGAGTAGACTCAGTGCTTTCTGATTCTGAATATACAGTTCTTTCTATGCTGTGGTATTTTTTATTGTTTTGTGTGTGTGTATATCTGTGTGTGTCAGTGCAGACGTATGTCTGATCTTGGGGGTTGGTTCTCTCCTGCTTCCTTGTGGGATCTGAGGATCAAACTCTGGTCATCTCTCTATCCATTGATCCATCTTGCCAGCCCACAATAAGCTGTTTATTTATATTTTATTTTTATGTTTATTTTTTAAAAAGATGACTCTAGACCTCATCTATCTGTCTGTCTGGTCTATCTATCTATCTATCTTTCTATATATCTTTGTATTTGTGTACATACATGTGCTCATGTATGTGCACTCCTAGAGTTGTTGACTCTGCGTCCACCATGTGGGTTCAGGAGATCAAACTCAGGAGGCATGGCAGCAAGTCATTGTGCCTTCCTCAAATATGGTGTTTTTTGTTTTGTTGTTTTTTGTTTTTAAATACTCTTGTGTATGTTAATGGGAGAATACAGGTGCCAGCAGAGGCCAGAAGAGGGCATTGAACCCTCTGGAACTGTGAGCCGCCGTGTGTACTGGGAATTGAACCTGGGTCCTCTGGAAATGCAACCAGTGCTCTTAGCCACTAAGCCAACTCCCCCCACACCCCAATTATATTTTAATTGGTTTAAAACTCTCCTAATGGTTCTACTTCCAGTATTAGAACCAGAAGGACCTTCAAGGTACCCTGTTCTTCTTTGATCTCTTAAATGTGCATGGGATCTGAAGTGGCGACCTGGGTTCCAGAATTAATCTGAAAGCTGCCATTTATTAACTTTGTGACATTGGGAAGTTGTTGATGCACATGTATTTCTTTGTATAAGTATGGTAATAACTACACACTTTGGTTACTGAGTGTCACTCTGGCAATTGTGAGGTTGAAGTGGTTGGTTTCTTTACCCAACCAGTCCTCTGTCTCCAGAGTCAGGTCATTAGCATCAACTGGTAAGTTTGAAAGTGTTGTTACAAAAGGACAGAACACTCATGTCTGAATTTAGGAGGTTTAGGAACTCTTGCTAGGAGCCAGACTTGAAGGCTAAATATGTATTTCTCCTTCCTCAACGGGTTTTGAAACAAGGTCTCATTATGTAGCCCAGGCTGGCCTCAAACTCACAGAGACCATCACTTCTGCCTCCCAGGGGCAGGAATTAATGGTGTGGGCCACTACCGGGCCAAGGATGTAATTCTTACTGTTTCACACAATGTCACCAGTTCGCTCTACTCTGATACAGATTCCTGACAATGTTTTCCTTATCTAGAGGAACCAGACTAGCATCTCCCAGTGGGTTCCAGTATGCAGCCAACTGGTGTTAGTGTCTCCTATCCAAAGACAGTGGAGCAAGACTCTGTCCAGCACTTCCCAGGTAAAGCCTGTTTTGTTTTGTTTTTAAATAATTTATTTACTATTATTTCATGCGCAGTGGTGTTTTGCCTGCATGTATGTCTGAGTGAGGGTCTCAGATCTTGGAGTTATAGACAGTTGTGAGCTGTGGTGTAGGTACTAGGAATTGAACCCAGGTCCTCTGGAAGAACAGTCAGTACTCTCAACCACTAGCCATCTATCTCTCCAGCTCCATAAAGTTTGTTATTTTGGTTGGTATGAAATCTTATTTATGTGTAAACCACACTGTGGGATGGAGAAACCCCAAGAGACCTTTCTGAGTCTCTGTGGTGTTGGTTCAAGACAGATTCTTTCATATGGTGTCTAGGGCGTTGCTTCTAAATCCTCTAGCGGTGGGACTCAGCTGAGGATGGTATGTCACAGTCTGATGGCTTTTACTGCTGGGGACTTTTCCAGAGAGTCATCTTAGAGTTAACTTCCCAGTTTTCTTCTCGAAATTACTTTGTGCTACTTTTCTGTGGGTGACAAAATATTTCCTTTTCTTTATGAACATAAAACCCAAGACACGATTATTTAAGGCCTTAGTTACATTGTGATGTCTTGAACCTTGAGCTTTTTAAAGGATTTTAGTTTCTTAATTTTTTTGTCAGTCATATAACACTTTTTGTTTGTGTGTTTATTTTTGTTTTTTAAGTCAGGGTCTCTCAGTGTAGTACTGGCTGTCCTGTAGACCAGGCTAGCCTCAAACGCAGGGATCTACCTGTCTTTGCCTCCTGAGTGCTGGAATTTAAAGGCATGCAACACCACCACCTGGCTTAGTCATATAATACTTTAGTAATAAGGGAAATAAAATCATTTGTTACTTCAAATCTGAAAATATCAATATTTTCGTCTCTGCTGGGTCTCTTCCATTTGTGGAAATGTGTGCATATTAATTTTTCCATAGGTGCCCTGACAGGGCTGACTCTGACCCTTAGATATAGCTCAGGTTCTTCCATGCATGAAGGACTGGGCGCAGTCTCTAGCACTGAAAAAAAAAAAAGAAAAAAAAGAAATAGTTAAGTACCTTAATAAATATCAAATATACATAGAATTATATATTCTGGCGCCTTTTCACTCACTAGAACAGATGTTATTCATGTTGTTTAGGTAACCTTTACTTGTTATTGAAAATGTAAATTGTTTTCTTTTTTGGCATTACAGACTCTAATTTTCTTAGCATATTTTTTTCTCTTTTTCTTTCTTTTTTTTTTTTTTGGTTTTTTGAGACAGGGTTTCTCTCTGTGTAGCCCTGGCTGTCCTGGAACTCACTCTGTAGAACAGGCTGGCCTCGAACTCAGAGATCCGCCTGCCTCTGCCTCCCAAGTTCTGGGATTAAAGGCGTGCGCCACCACTGCCCGGCTTTCTTTTCTTTTTGTGATGGCCTTTCTCTGTATAATTCTGGCTGTCCCAGATCTAGCTCTGAAGACAAGGCTGGCCCAGTACTGGAATCAAAGAGTGCATTACCACGCTGAGCATACTTTTTCCTTATTTTTAATAGGGAGTTTGATCATGCATAAGTGTAGTCGCTTATTTTACTCAGCTTAAGGTTTTGTTATGTTCATCCATACCATAGGCGTGCAACAGGATTTCTCCTTGAGTGGGTTGGGCTCCTGTTCTGTTGCGTATCATATTCTCTCTATTCATGGGGTACACTGGATGTTTGGGGTGCTTCCACCTCTTGTGAATATCGCTGTAGTGGACTTGGGTGTGCAGCACTACTTTTGGAGGTCTGTCCAAGTTGGATTGCTAGATGCTATGATAATTCTCTTGATGGTTCTCGATGCTAGGAATCAATGCAGTGGTATTGCATAGTGTCGGCTTCCTCTTTCAGTCCCTTTTATTGACTGGGAATTTAGTTATCCAGACAGGCTCTCTTACTTTATAGAGCAGGCTTAAGGGGCTCAGAGCTCCGCCTGCCTCTGCCTGCAGAGCTGGCCTGGAGGCACACAGCACCACACCCAGCTGCGTAACTGCTATTTTTATTACTACTTAAGCTCATGCTGCTTGAGTCAATTTTATTCTCACTACAAAGTGAAAAATTTTCAAAAATTGCCTAACCTACCTTCACCAAATTGCAACCTCTCCCTTGGTTTTAGTTTCCTCGTCTCTGAAGTGAAAAGGCTGGACGCGGAGAGCTCTCCGTCTTCCATCCCGGTGTTATTCTAAGTTACTCCTTAATTCTTCAGTTGCCTTTTCTCCAAGCTAAACAACCTCAGCTCATTTTAACCTTTCCACTAGGACCTGTTATTCCTCCCTTTGATCATTCTGTGGTTCTTTTTTGGACCGTCTCCAGGTTGTCCTTCTCTTTGAACAAAGTAGAAGAAGAAAAAAAAAACTACCTAGTTTTTATTGAGTACTGACTCCATGCCCAGAATGGCGTTGAGTACTGGGGCTGAAAATAAAAGGTGTATAAGTGGGCTGTGCCCTGGTGGAGCTCACGGTTTTGCTGAACTGTGAGACGCATACCCATAGCATTCAAGACCTGCTTGGGCCTGTCTCTGCCCCAATGCACCCCACACCAAGCATGGGGGCCCCTTCACTTTCAGGAGCTTTTGGTTGTTGTTGTTTTACTTATTTACTTATTCTTTATTTGTTGACTTATTTGTCCCAGGATGGTCTTGAACTCGCGGGGGTTGAGTGGATGACTTTGAACTGCTCGTGTGCCTGCCCCTGTCATTATAGGCTTACACCACCAGTGCAGCTTTCTGTGGTGCTGAGGATGGAACTCAGGGCTTCATGCGTGCATCCCAAGCATCCCCAGCCCTCAAGCTTTTTGGAAATGAAATATAAGCGAGATTGTTTTTCAGATTTCATATCTTTTACTATGTGTGTGAGTACAGGTGTATGTGTACAGCAAAACTCATGGGAAAGTCAGAAGACAGCTCTCAGGATTTCGCTGTAGGTATAAAGTTTTTGTAACCTACTTTTAATAAGTGTTCAACCTCTCCTCTAGCCCACCACCCAGCAGAGGTAGTGAAAAGTTATTAGGCTACGGGGGAAGTGGACCTGTTCAGCAATAGTTCTTTAGGGGTGAGCTTGATCTTCTTTGGCAGCAGCTCAGTCCCGTAGCAAACACCAAATATGATTTAGCAGCTGTAGTCCTGTAGGCAGGCAGACACCAGGCATGAGCCAGCAGCTACAGTCCAATCCTGAAGAAACTACCAGGCTCGCCAACCAGCCCGAGGCGAGGCTGCAAAAGTGACAAGCTGCCCCAGGAACCTTGAGAGCAGTTCTCACAATGGTGGTGTTATCACAAGCTGAGCTGCCCCAGGAACCTTGAGAGCAGTTCTCACAATGGTGGTGTTATCACAAGCTGAGCTGCCCCAGGGACCTTGAGAGCAGTTCTCACAATGGTGGTGTTATCACAAGCTGAGCTGCCCCAGGAACCTTGAGAGCAGTTCTCACAATGGTGGTGTTATCACAAGCTGAGCTCAACAACTGCTATGTAAGATGAACCAATGTGTGTCTTTATCGAAGAAGAGTGAGGTGAAGCAAACCAAGTCAAGGCTCAGTGCTCATCTCCCACTGTCTGTGGGTCATATTTATACTCTATCATGTGTCCGTTCATGTGTTTGCTCTATCAAAACATCCTTATGCCTGTGTCTGCTTCGGGAAAACAGTCTTTCACATGTTTGTTTTCGAAAGATACCCTTTCAACTGTGTGCCCCAGCAAAACATGATTTAATATAACTAACTTTCCAAAGAACTAGAAATTTCCACTCGTGTCCCCCTTTCTGTTTACAACTTCATTCTTGCCACTCTGAGGGATCTGGATTGAACTCAGATTGTCAGACTTGTGCGCAAGGGCCTCCGCCTGTTGAGCCTTCTTGTTCTCCTGTTGTGTGAAATCTTATAGTCTTATACTCATCTCTGTCTGTCTGTCTGTCTGTCTGTCTGTCTGTCTGTCTGTCTGTCTGTCTATCCGGCAGGGTCTCACTATGTAGCCCTAGCTGTCCTGGAACTCACTCTATAGACCAGGCTATCCTTGAACTCACAGAGATCTACCTACTGGTCTCTGAGATCTGCTTGCTTCTGCTTCCCGAGTGCTAGGATTATGTTCTTCTTAGCTTGGAGCCATGTGCAAGAGTTTATCTTATCACTGCAATTGTCTGGAACAGACCTTTACATTTGTATTATATTTGACACATTGTTGTTTGGAAATCTCTCTTGCATACAGGACCTGTTTTTGGTTCTTAGAACACTTAGGAGAAAGCTGGGCTTCTTGCACTCCATCCTGGTTCCAAATCTGATTCTGACTTTTCTGCTCTGCCCACTTCTAGGAGGAATTTTCTAATGATTCCGGGTCTTTGTTTTCTGTTTCTGAGTTCTGTTGTTTATACTGCCTATTCCAAATCTCAATGAATCTTGTATGTTCTTATTAGGATGTATGAGAAACGTAGGAAAAGACACAAATCACAGGTACACAGCGTAACAACTTATTTCAAAGAAAACACACCCAGTATCCAGATCAAGAGGAGAACATGAACTGAGGCTCTGAAGTCAACTGGTAGAATGCTTGCCTGCCATTCACGACACTCTGGGCTCAGTCCGCAGCAGCCTATAAACCACATGCCAGTAGTCCTAGCACCTGGGAAGTAGAAGCAGGAGGATCAGGTTATCCTCAGCTACACAGTGCATTTGAGGCTAGCCTGGGCTACCTGAGACTCTTGTCACAAAACAAAAACAAAAACAAAAAAACCAAAACACATCACCAAGATTGCAGAAGCCTCTTTGGTTCCCTGTTAGCCACTGTCCACTCCATGGGTAACAGAACTTTGCACTGTACTTCATACGTTTGCCGATGACATTCTGCAGTCTCCTGTGTGTGCCTGTTGCCATTCAGCCTTGCGTGAGAGATCTAACAGGTGTGCTCTTTGTATCGATGGTTGATTAATTCTCACGCAGTTTGTACTCTCTGGTCCTGGGGAATTGGTTGCGTTGTATTTATTACATGGCTGTACCACGACGCATGAAGCTCCTCTGCTGACTGACGCCTTTGTGGATTGTTTCTGCTGCGAGCGCACGCTTACACTTCTGCTGAGGAAAGGATGTAGCGTTCCCGAGCCTTACATGCCAGGCATCGACCTCAACTAGATTCTACCAAAGATATTTCCAAGTGCTGTTTGCACTTTGTCCTCACACCGGGAGTGTCTGTTCGGGGTGCTTCCCCACCCTTCCTGACACTGGGGCTTCTTACTTCTTTCTGTTCAGTGACAATTTCAGTGTGACACTTGGTTCTGTGTCTCTATGCTAAATTCTTTTTTTCTTTTTCTCCCCTTTCTTTGTAAGACTATGAGTTGTCTGAGGACAGAGATTCATTTCTATCCCAAAACCTGTGGGAGGGCTCGCATACCTTGAACATGACACCTGTATCTATGGTGTATATGTGTTCGAAGATGGTAGAGGTCGGTAGTCAAATAAATATTGTGCAAATGGTTGGATTTGTTTCATCCACAAATATTTCTGTGTCTCCCATGCGCCTCGAGTTGGACTTGATTCTAATGAGAGAGGCAGTTCTTCCCATCAGGTATCTTTTTGAGTGCCATGGAGGAGGTGGGTAGGCTACTATTGGATAGAGAATAATGCTACCTGCTTTAGATAAAGTGGTTAGGGAAGGCCTCTTGGGGACTGGCGTCTGCCCCGCTGGTGCTTGCCTAGCATGTCCCAAGCCCTGGCTTGGATCCCAGCACCACATAAAGTTGGGCCTCGCAGGCCGGGCCGGTCATTCAGCAGTTGGTGGGTGGAAGCTGGAGAATGAAGATTAACCTCAGCTCCACAGTGAGTTCAGAGATAGCCTAGGCTACATGAGGCCCTGCCTCATAAAGAAAACAAACCAAAAAAATAAAACCCCAATTCAACAAGAAACCAACCCAAAGAAGAGAGAGGGAAGGCCTCTTTGAAAAAGAATTGTTCTAGTTATTTTGAAAGATAAAAAACTGTGAGGTATGCCAAGGTCCTTTTTGAAGGAAGCAAAGGCAGGAAGGGTGGTCCAAAAGGTAAGTGTGTTTGTGGATGAACGGGGCAGTGGAGGGCGTCATCCTGGCACGTCCCAGATTTTCAGCAATTCAGTGAAGTAGGGAGAAGGAATCCATTGACCACTGTGGAGCTGTGGGGCTGAAGAAAGATGCCTGACCTGACACTAACTGGGGAGAAGCCCAACTCAGGCTACACCCACCCCATTCTCTGAGGCAGTTTAAGTGCTTTGCGTTCTAGATGGGCCATTACACTGATGTATGTGATGTCATGGGAGGGTTCTGTGTTTAGTCTGTATTTCACAAAGCCTGCTTGGTACTTGAGAATTAAAGCATAAGTCTGACTAATCTTTTAATATCCTTGTTTGGAAAGAAATTCAAATAGTACTATTCCATAATGAGAAACTATTTTTCCTTTATGAAGATGAAACAGGAAAATCATTGTTAATTTTATTTATCCCTTCTCTTTTGGGAATAAACCAGAATTGCAGGATTAACCCTCCCTCCCATCTTTTTTTTTTCTTCTTGAGACAGTGTCCTCTCTAAAACTTTCTATGTATCTTGACCAGGCTGGCCTCAAACTCCTGCCTCTCTGCATCCTGAGTGCTGGGATTAAAGACATGTGCTACCATGCCCAGCTCCCCCCCGCCCCCAGCCCCTTTAATTGTAAAGGCAATTAAAATATTACTAGGAATTTGGACACTGAATTCCCAAGCTTACCCATAACTCCTTCTTCCCTTTCCCTCCCTTCTCCCCCCTCTTTCTTTTGTGGTTCAGGAGATCAAACCCAAGGCCTTGCCCATGTTAGGCAAAGTGTTCTACTGATTTACATTCCTAATCTGCTACCCACAGTTCCAATGTAACCAAATAACCCTTTCATTCCTGTGTATTACTTCTTAGAATTACCCACATGCATTCATGATTTTATTTGTAATTTATGTTTTTAGAATTAAAAAAATAAAAAGATTGCATTTTTCATATTAATTGTTAGTATAAACTATGGACTTTGAGTGGACAGTAATGGTCAAAGTAGGTTCACCCTCTGGGATGGGATGCTGACAGTAGGAGAGATTGTGTGGGGGAAAGGAGGAGAATGTATATGGAACTCTGGTCTCTCTGCTCGGTTTTGCTATAAACCTAAAGCCATATTAAAAAATAGCTATAGCCAGGTGTGGTGGCCTATGTCTCTCATCCCAGCACTCGGGAGGCAGGCAGAGCTCTGTGATTTCAAGACCAGGACAACCAGAGGTTCGTACATAGTGAGACCCTGTCTACAACAATAACAACAGCATTCTGCAATCTCAGCACTTGGGAAGTAGATCACAGAGAGGCCAGCCTCAGCCACATAGCGCGCTTGAGGCTAGTCTGGTTCACATGAGACCCTTTCTAAAAATAAATAAGTAAAAAATAAAGTTAAATAAAGTAAAAAAAAAAAGTCAGATTTTGAAAAAAGTAAAAGTAAAGTCAGATTTTGAAAATTTAATCCAGGGTAGAATGGTTGCCCTACAAGTCCAATGCCCTGGGTTCAATTCTTGATTACCTATTTTTGTGCGTGATCGTACTTTTTTTTTAAAGATTTATTTATTTTATTTTATGCATATGAGTACACTGTAGCTGTACAAATGGTTGTGAGCCATCATGTGGTTGCTGGGAATTGAACTCAGGACCTCTGCTCGCTCCGACCCCGCTCACTCTATCCCAAAGAGTTATTTATTATTATATGTAAGTACACCTTAGCTGTCTTTAGACATACCAGAAGAGGGTGTCAGATCTTGTTATGGATGGTTGTGAGCCACCATGTTGTCGCTGGGATTTGAACTCAGGGACTTCGGAAGAGCTGTCCAGTGCTCTTACCCGATGAGCCATCTCACCAGCCCGAGTGATTGTACTTTAATTAATTAATTTAATTAACTTAGTGGATATTTCTGTTTTCACTGTTGAGGAACTTTACATATAGAAATTTATTTTCAAAACTGTATTCTTGATTATAGCATTACTAAGCAAATAGAATTGTAGGGTGGATTAAAGAGTCTGTAAAGCATTTAGTGTAGCCCTGGCACGTGACCACAGTAGGCTGCGTATCCCACATTGTTGTCAAAGGCAGTGTGACTGAAAGGAAGGTGTTGTGGCCTGGTGGTTTGTTTATTACTGAGTACCTGTTTTGGGAGTTGCACTTTCCATACTTTGCCCATCCAGGCCTCACTGTAACCAAGGTGCAGCAAGCCTGTTCATGACCACTGAGCTCTGAGGCGGCAGAAGCAGGATTTTTCTTTTTTTGGTTTTGTTTTATTTTTAAATTCATTTTAGTTTATTGTCATTGGTATTTTATCTTGATGTATGTCTGTATGAGGGTGTCGAATCTCTGGAACAGATAATTGTGATGGATTCCCATGGATGCTGGGAATTGAACCTGGGTCCTCTGGAAGAGCAGTCAGTGCTCTTAACAGCGGAGCCATCTCTCTGGCCCCAAGTTTCTTTGTTTGTTTTGTTTTTTGTTTTTTGTTTGGAGACAGGGTTCGTTTTTCTGTGTAGTTCTGGCTGTCCTGGAATTTACTCTGTAGACAAGGCTGACCTGGAACTCAGAGAGACCTGACCGTTGGCAGAGTTCTCTTTCCTATTACAACTTTATTTCTCTGATTTGAGTCAGATTCAGTCTGTATTTCTAGGGCTGAATCCTTTTATTTCTTTAAGAAGCAATTAATTTTTCTGGTTTTATTTTGTTCTTTGGGTCAGTCTCACACTTTGCTCTGGGATGGTACTGAACTCACAGCAATCCTCCTGCCTCAGCCTTCTAGAGATTGCAGGTGTGAGCCTCCACACCCAACTTCACATATTTAATAGATATTTATTGAGCACCTGCCACATACCAGACACCATTCTAGGTGCTGATCATGGGTCCTTTTGATGATCCCTCACCGGAAGCTGGGCTAAAGCAAGCTTGGCTAGAACCAGCCAGAGCAGCTCCAGTTGGGTTAACTTCACTAAGTAGTTCTCAGTGTTTCTTACTCCTTGTTCGTCCTCCAGTGGCTCCAGAAGAATCAGTCTGGAATGCGTGTGGGATCAGAACAGCCCGTTGGAACAGACACACTGCAGTGTAGGAAATACCACAGCACAAGTAAGGTGAGTTTGTTCTCTGCCGTAGACTGCGTTAAGTGAATGTGGTCAGTGAGCTCAGGGACTTAGCCAAGGTTAGAGCTGTTGGTAAGAGACAAACCAACTGAATATGTGAACCTGCGTCTTCTGAGCTTATAGCCTGAGTTTTTCCCTCTGTAGACTCTTGTCAAGAAAATTTAGAGGAAAATGATTTTTTTTTTTTGTGGATTGTGTACAAGTTAAAAATAGTCATCTGTAACCTTGCAAGCCTTTCTTATGGCTGAATAATCTACCTTTCTTTGTAGAGGACAGGTTTGTTAGGACTGGTTCTCCTGGGATTTTTTTTTCCCTATGCTCCCCTTCTTCTCTTCCTTGCTCTTTCCCTGTCTTTTTTACTCGCTGTTCTCCCCACCCATTTGCCTTTCCTTACACTTTCCTTCCTCACCCTTCTTGCCCTTTTATTTTTATTTGATGTATAATGACCGTTTTGCCTGCATGTGAGTCTTTGCACCATGTGTGAGTCTGGAGCCCTGTGAGACCAGAAGAAGGCATCAGATTCCCTAGATTTAGAGTTATAGACAGGTGTCAGCTGCTATAGGGGAGCTGGGAATTGAACCCAAGTCCTCTGGAAGAGCAGCCAGTGCTGTTAGCCACTGCGCCGTCTCTCTCTCCTAATACCTCAAGTCTGTTCTTTCCTGATCACTGGCTCACAGGCACGTGGTTGCTGGCATGGGCATGTCCTGCTCTGTAACTCGGAGTGTACCTGCTAGGTTCCATCTAGATGTGTCTGCACACTTAGGTGAGGGCTCGAGTCTGGCTCCATGAGAGCACATTGTCTAGAATGTGAAGCCCTGGGGTTGATCTCTAGCACCGCGGTAGAACAGAACAGAATGCTCAGAGCAAACAAACAACAAACAGAGGCCCCCCCCAAATCATTAAAAAGAAATCAAGAGCTTGGGAAGAAGAGAAGAAATCAAAGTGAAAAGAAACCTACGCCATAAACCTGTCCTTAGAGCAAACAAACCAAAGCATTCTGTTTAGAAGATTTTCTGTAACTAATTTTGATTTCTTTCTCTTTGTTTAAGTAGCTTCCTACTACCCAAGATTCCTCGCAGCCTGTTGAGGAGAAGGTCGGTCCCTTCACGAAGATAATAGAAGCCATGGGATTCACTGGACCTTTGAAATACAGTAAATGGGTAAAGTCTTTTACTTTCCTTTGGGTCTGTGTTCTTTCTGTGGCTCGGAGATTTATTTTAAAGCCTCTGGCCTGTGACGTTCATATGATACTTTGGGAATTTCTTCAGAATTCTTCTCTCTACCATCTATTCAGATTTATGTGGTAGATAAGACCAGGCACTCCTCCAACCTAGTTCTTTGCTAGTCAGGACAGTGAGGTGGAAGTTTTCAGACCCTTGTCTGGTTGCAGGATAGTAGCATCTAGATGAGTTTAAAGGGACAGATGGGCCAGCTGTCCCTCTGGGCTGTATTTTCTTCAGGAGGCATTGCTTGCTAACAAGCCTTTTTTCATTGTTGATTTGTACTAGGTCTTATGAAAAATTGATCTCATGGCTTACTATAGTACATATTATGGAGGCTGGTGGAATGGCTCTGTGGTTAACAGCACTGGCTGCTCTTCCACAGGACTTGAGCTCAATTCCCAGCACCCATGTGGCAGCTGACAACTGTCTCTAACTCCAGTTCCAGGGGTTATAGACGCAGTCTCACAGACATACATGCTGGCAAAACACCAGTGCACACAACATAAAAGTAAATAATTAAAACATACTGGGAAGGGATACTTCATGCTCGCTGATCATTCTTAGTCAACCCTGGGCCTCTCACATTATCTGTTACACAGAAGGTATTGTGGAGAAGCTGCAGACGCTAAGTCACAGCGGTATATGCAGAACCCCTACAGTCTCTTCTAAACCATCAAGGAAGTTGTCTTCATTAAGGTTTTATATGTATGCATGTAAAATTCTTGACAATTCATAATTTTTTTTCATGAATATTTATGTATTTTTAAAGGTGAAGATAAAATAGAGAGTATGCGGCCAGTTGAGCTACAAACCATTTACCAGTCAGCATGGGCCACATGAGGTCTTGTCTCAAAAACAATAACAACAAAAACAAAATAAACTGTGCCCCTCTTAGCTGAAGGAACATGGGAGCTGCGACAGTGTCTGGGGACACAGGAGCTTCCCCCATCATGGCTTGAGTTTGCCTTCATTCTTTTTGTCTAGAAGATCAAGATCGCGGCCCTCCGAATGTACACAAGCTGTGTGGAGAAAACCGACTTCGAGGAGTTCTTTCTGAGTAAGTGTCTCTGATTGTTCTGGAAGGCACGGTCCACTGTTGATTTCTGTGGCTGTGGGTTTGAGATATGTTTTTAAGCATTTATTTGGTGTATGTCTGTTGAATGTGTTTACTCATGCATGTATAAGCCAGAGGACTACCTTTGTGTTAGCCTCAGAAACACTGCTCACCTTCTTTGGGACAGACAGGGAGGGTCTTTCATTGGCCTGGCAGTGTTAGATGACTCTGGCGCTCTGGTGAGCCTCCTGTCCCTGCCTCCCCATCACCAGAGAGAGACCCAAGGCATAGGCCACTGTGCCTAGTACTTCACCCGGGTTCTAGGGGTCAGGCTGAGGCGGTCATGCTCGCAAGGCAATCACTCCGTGGACTGAGTCACCTCCCCAGCCCTTCCTTATTTATTTATTTATTTTTGGCATAGTCTCTTGTGTAGCTAAGGGTGACCTTGAACTCCTGATCCTATAGTCTCTGCCTCCCAAGAGCTGGGTTTACAGGCTTGTGCCTCCACTCCCAATCTTAGCATTTGATGAAGGCTTTTTGTCGGTAATTTTTCTTTTTGTTTCTGGTTTTTAATTATTTTAGTTGATCATGAATTAAATTTCATGATTCTTCTTTCTATTCGAGGGCTATTGGCCCCAAAGGGTTATATAATTTTATAACTTACATCCAAATGATAAATTGCTTACCAGAGGATTTTACTGGTTTAGATCACTACTAACAGTTGACTCTATCAATATAGGATTAATTTGATTCTGTAAACTGTAATTATTAGCACAGTTAGAAAATCAGTAAAAAAAATTAGAATTATAACTCAGTATAGTATTTTAAGTCCCTAACTAATATTATATTATTATTATTAGTTTTATTATCTTAATATTATCTGTTGAAATAGTGACGTAACCAAAACAGCTTATATTTGAGCTTTTAAACAACCAATTTAAGCAATCAAAACTGCATCTATCATTCTTCATTAATTATATACAGATATTTGTTGCAGAGTAAAGTACCAACTGTACAAACACAGAACACAGGTTTCTGGTTTCTGTCTAAAGCAGTGTTTCTCAACCTGTGGGGTCGAGACCCCTCTGGAGTAGACCAATCCTTTCACAGGGGTCACCTAAGGCCAATGGAAAACACATATTTACATTATGATTCATAACAGTAGCAAAATTACAAATAAGAACAACAATGAAAATAATTTTATGGTTGGGGTCACCACAACGTGAGGAACTGTATTAAAGTCACAGCATTAGGAAGGTTGAGAACCACTGCTCTAAAGTCTATGGACACAGGAATGGCTTACATTTTCCAATGTCCTTACAAATACCTATTTTAGTTAGCTGTGCTAATAATTGTAGTTTACAGCATCAAATTAATCCTATACTGATACAATCAACTGTTAGTAGTGATCTAAACCAGTAAAAAAAAAAATCTATTTTCTGTTTTCTTGTTTATCAGAAAAGACAGTTTTCCTGCTTCTTCATAAACTAGCAGTTTTTTATTGTTTAAAAAAATTATCACAGTGTGTGTATGTGTGTGTATACGTGAGTGTGTGCGTACACAAATGAATACATACACGTGCATATCAGCATGCCCGCCATGGGGCCCGTGTAGAGGTCAGAGGACCACTTACAAAAGTTGTTTTTCTCCACCGTGTGGATTCTGGGAATCACACGCAGGTTGTCAGACTTGGCAGCAAACACCTCCTGAGCCATTTTGCCAGTCCTGAACTGTTTCTTACTTTATAAGAAATTAGTCCAAAATGAGAAAATATACCTTTTTCAAGTGATAAAATATTGAGTTAGTTTCTTAGCTCCATGTGCATTCCCCTGACCTTTTAGTTTCAATTTAGTTTACTTGATTTTCAGCATTGTTTGTTTGTTTGTGTATTTATTTTTTACATCCCAACCACAGATTCTCTCCCACTCACTCCTTCAGAAAAGCGCAGGCCTCCCATGGATATTAACCAGCCCTGGTATAGCAAGTTACAGTTAAGACTAGGCACATCCTCTCCTATTAAGGCCAGACCAGGCAACCCAGTAGGAGGAAAGGGTCCTAAAAGCAGGCAACAGAGTTAGAGACACCCTCTGCTCCTGCTCTTAGGAGTCCACAAGAAGGCCAAGCTGTATAACTGTAATGTGCAGGGGGCCTAGGTCCGCCCCGTGTAGGCTCTCTGAGCCCCGGGTTCGGTGATTCTGTGAGTTTTCTTGTGTAGTCCTTGACCTGTTTGGCTCCTTCCATCCTTCCTTCCCCTCTTCTGAATTCCCCGAGCTCTGCCTAATGTTTGGCTGTGGGTCTCTGCATCTGTTTCCATCAGTTGCTGGATGAAGCCTCTCTGATGACAGTTGGGCTAGGTACCATCCTATGAGTATAGCGAATAGCATTAGGAATCATTTTATTGACTTTTTTTTTTTAACATTAGAAAACAAAAACAAAACAAAACCCATATCTGACGCTGGAGAGATGGTTCAGAAATTAAGAGCACTAGCTGCTCTTCCAAAGACCTAAGTTTGGTTCCCAGTATTTACACATCAGGGTACAGCTCTCTGTTAACTCCAGTTCCAGAGATCCTGATGCCCTCCTTTGGTCTCCGTGGGCATGCCATGCGCGTGATACACAAACATACGTGCAGGCAAAACACTCATGCATATAAAAGAAAAATAATTAATCTTTAAAAAGATACCCCAGCAAACTCAACATACCCACCTTGTGTTGGTTGTCTGTTTTGTTTCCAGCTCTGGGGATCATCCCCATGAGAGCTGGGCTAAGGTCCGCCTCCAGCCTCCCACGGCATCTTTTCATAGGAACATCCTCAAGGCTAGATAGCTCAGGGAAGAAGATCGCTTGCTTGCAAAAAAACTCCCAGAGTCAAGCATAAGGAACCAAGTTTGCTTGAGCGAATGTGTGTTGTCAACCTGGGTACGGCCATGTTAGGACCCCATAGCCTCAGACCCACAGAAAATGGCAAGGCTCCTCCGGACAAGGCTCGAGATGCAGAGCTCTCCTCCGGGGTCCAAGTGCAAGAACTGACACTTTGTGTAGAAAATGTCCACGATAGCTTTCGCCCTGCAGAAATGTACAGCTTGATGACTGCAATACAGAGGCTGTGACTATTGGGCTTAGCTAACCTTGTCTGCTTCATCATCTGCACTGTAAACTCTGCCTCCGGGTTCAGCTGGGTCCATAACCCCTTCTCTGTTCAGATCTCTATAATAAACACTCAGCTTCTGGGGTGTAATGTTTTCTCCATCTAAGACCTGAGTCCACCTGAACCAGCATTTCTATGTCCGTGTGTCCGTCTGTTTGTCTTTTCTTCGTTACCTCACTACTCCCATTCAAGTCCCTTGAGCCATTCAAGAACACAGCAGCCAGTCATGCCTGTAACCTCAGCACTGTGGGAGGGAGATGACAACTGGTGGGTCCTGGGAGCTTGCTGGTCAGCCAAAATGGTGAGCTCTCCCTGTCTCAAAGGAATAAGGTGAAGAGCCACAAAGAAGACATCTGATACCATCCTCCGGACTCTGCGTGCACAGACATGGGTGCACTCAAAGACTAATATGCATGTGCTCCACATACATACTGTACCCACAGAAAAGAAAAAACGAAAGTCTCATCAGCCGGGCAGTGGTGGCGCACGCCTTTAATCCCAGCACTTGGAAGGCAGAGGCAGGTGGATTTCTGAGTTTGAGGCCAGCCTGGTCTACAGAGTGAGTTCTAGGACAGCCAGGGCTACACAGAGAAGCCCTGTCTCAAAGAAAAAAAAAGAAAAAACAAACAAAAAAGTCTATCATCAGATATTCAATACTTGATTCAATTAATTATTCATATATATTGTAATTATTTTAGACGATTGTTTGTTTTCATTCCCTGTTATTAAAGATTCCTTTTTTTAAAATTTTACTTTACATATATGGATGTTTTATCTGCATGTGTGTATATGTATCACATGCATGTGGTGCTCCACAGAGGCCAGAAGAAGGCATTGGGAACCCCAGAACTATAGTTGTAGGCACTTGTGAGCTGCCATGTGGGTGCTGGAAGCCAAACCTGGGTCTTCTGCAAGAGCAGCAAGTGCTCTTACCCAGTGACACATCTGTCTAGTCCCTACTGAAGATTCTTGAGTTTGGATTAATATTATAGTATCAAATAAAAGACAGTTATTACATAGGTAGTTAGTACTCATATTTCAGTCCATAGCTTGGGATTACCATCTTAAGAAAAGTTTCTGAAAGTTACAATAATATATTAATAGTTCACACTTAATTTGCTTTCATGTTTGTCCCTTTAGGAGTTTCACAATCTTGTGGGATAGTGAGTGCTTGTATTATTGTTTATTTTTGTTTTGTGTTTAGAAGCAGTTGGGGCTTAAAGAGGCTCAGTGACTTGCCCAAGATTGCCTAGCCAAGCCTTGCACCTGTGTTGTCTGGCTTAAACCTCAGGGATTTTCCCGCTGTGACATGTTGCCTGTGAATGAATGTAACCACAAACTAGAAATTGTAGTATGGCTTAAAAATGTGGGTTTTGCTGTATTTTGACGAGAGCTCGCCCTGTGAGATGCTGTGTTAGTGCTGGACATTCGTGTGTGCACACCATGGTGTGTGTCTTGTTGAGTTTGGCCTGGCTTTGTCCATCAGTGCAAGTGACAGTGAGTTTTCTGCTGATTACACTCACCCTTCAGATTTCCTAAGACTTAAGTAGGCATTTGCCTATTAAGATCTATGGCATAGTCTGGGCGTGGTGGTACTTGGGAGGCAGGTTTCTGTGAGTTCAGGCCAGCTAGGACTGAAAAGAGAGATCCTGTTTCCAAACAAAACAGCCACACAAGCCTGTAACATCAGTAGGCATTGTTGTGCTTATTTATTTTAGTACTCAGAAGAGAGAGCTTTGAGCATTGCCATAAACTTAAGGTAAGCCTGTTCTACATGAGATCCAGGCCAGCCAAGACTACAACCAACCAACCTATGGCATGTTTATTTGCTGTGCCTCCCCCCCTTTTTTTTTTCTAGATTTACATTTTAAAATCAAACCAAAGGAATCTTAGTGAACAAAGAACAGATTTGGAAAGTACCATCTGAAGGCAAAAGATTAAAAAAAAAAATCTGCAAAATAACGAGACTGACTTTCTTGTGGTTTGGATTCTAAGGAAGTTAGTGGTGGTCGGAATAAAATCGGGAGATTTATATATTGCTTCCTAAGATGATTCCTTTAAAGTGGCCATGCCCATTTAGGTTTTTGATGTAAGACTTGATTGCAAGAGTCCTGAGGACAGAGAGCCTTGGGTATCTGGCAAGTGTCATTGTCCCAGGCTAAAGTGAGGCTGGTGTCATTTCTGGAAGACTATGTGTGAGCAAGTTGAGTCATGGTATGCTGTGCCTGTCAGCTTCTTGGACAGTGCTCTGTAAGATACCAGAGACCAGTGTGTCAGAGCCAAAGCCTGTGAAGCCTGAGATGCGTCTGAGCAGTCGGATACGTTGGCAGCTGTTGTTTATGGGATGGATGCGCTGATGATGCCCGTCACGTGAATGCGCCTGCTGCGTGATGTAGTTTGTTCCTGGTGTTTTGGAGCAGAGGTGGTCACTTACTGAAGCACGTGCTCAATTCTGAATTCTTGTCTGTGGCTCTTTTTGCCTCTTAAGAAACTGATCACTGTAGGGAGGAGGAGGCTCTGATGAAGAAATTCTGAGCCAGTAGGTTTCAGTCCACTTTGTTGACACACAATCTCAAGTAACTGACGAAGCTTTTCAAAGATAATTTGAACTGCATTATTTAATTCACTGTAAAATGATGACAGTGAATATTGAGTCCCTATTTTAAATGGCGATCATTTTGTTAAACTCTTTTTAACAAAATGGGGGGAGGGTAGGGGGAGATGGCGTCTGTCTGTCTGTCTGTCTACCTATCTATCCCTGGCTGGACTTGAACCAGATACATAGAGTAGCATGGCTTCTGTCTCAGATCTCCCCTCTTCTGCCTCCCAAGTGCCGATTCCAGGGCCAGAGACTTGTGCTATGACCCCTGGCTTTGCTGACTAAGCTCAGTATAGGCCTTTGACCTTTTGTCATCACAGCTCTGAGGTAGGCCTTCTTGTTCTGCCTTATAGAGAGAAGGGAAGTGGGCCCAGAAACATCACCTAGATCTGCTTAAAAAGTAACAGCGTCTAGATTTTGAATTAAGTAATCAGATCGAATATTAAAAAGTGGTGCTGTCATTCTCTGGTGACAGTAATGGAAATATTTAATTTTATGGAACTTTGTCTTTTTTTTTTTTTTTTTATATTGGAGCAGGAGTGTGATCATGGCAGTGTCTCAGGGTTTAGCCCTGAAGTACGTAAACACACTTTGTTGAGCTAAGAATCGTATTTTTGTGTTGCTCATAGTCAACATTCACTCGCTGGTTTGATATTTTTGAGGTTTACTCTGTGGCTTTTGGTTCTGACCTGCATGGGCACAGGGGCTTACTCATGCACAGTTCCTCTCCTCAGCCCTGAGCTGACCCCCAGCAGGGAAAGCTGTGACCCAGGGCCAGCTGCTGACCTGTTTGTCTGTCCGTCTGTCTGTGCTTTCCGGCCTAAGAACTGATTCTCCATCTGAGGAAATTGGACAGGCTCCTGGAGGCTGCTGGGAAAGCCATGATGTAGAGGTAGCCATTGGACAGACTGTCCTGTACAAGAAGCCAGATTTCACTCTCCAGATTGAAAGACAGACTTCCAAGAAAACCTTTCTTTTTAATGTTTTGTTCTAACATCCAAAAAAAAGACCCAACTTGAGATCCGGGCTTGAGAGTTTCTCGGGCTATTCTTGTTCTAGGCGGAGGGCGGCTGGCCTGCACTCAGATGGCATGGGTCTAAATAGCTGGACGGCTGCTCAGGCTAGCCTCCAGCTCCCTCCTGCTGGACTCGGAGAGGAAGTCCACTTGACAGCTGCTGGGCACCACCCAGTAAGCTCACCCGAGATTTTTGGTGTCTTTTTGTGACAGACCTGGATTCAAAGCCCAGCCTTTGCCACTACCTTAGCGTGGTGGCTGCCCATAGCTACTTGGCCTTCTGTTTCCTTACTTTAAAGTGGGATTATGGTACTTCTTTCCTTCGTTGAGGTAAAGATTAAGAGAAATACTGTAAAAGATGATTAGCATTGCACTGGGTGTGGAGTACGGCCCTTTTTCCTCATCTTGCCCTTAGAGAGCTACTTGAGTAACAGTCCACACAGCAGATAGAATCAAGGAAGTGTGAATTTAATCCCCGGTACCTCACTTGATGGTTTGTGTGTTTCCCTGAGCAACTGTCTTGATTCCACTGTCAGCTTTCTCACCTGTCAAGAGGGGATAATATAAATATCCACATACTGGGGATGTTGGACAGATCTATTGAGCTACAGGCTGCAAAGCACTTATTACGGCTGGCATGTTATAAGCCCAGCCAGAGTAACCAGGGACTCCCTTCTGGGGTCCTGCCCTCTATGTTCATCCTAGTGACCCTGGTTAGCTGTCACCTCACTGAACACTGACTGGCAGAGGATACTTTGGGAGTTTTTTTGGGGGGAGTGCAATGGGTATACAGACTTTATGTAGCCCAGGCTGGCTTTGAATTTGCAGCGCTGCCCTGCCTCACAGGATTGCAGGATTTGTGCTGGAATTCTAGGCTGGTACTATCATGCCCAGCCTTACTCTTCCTCCTCTTTGTGAGTTGTCACTCCAAAAGACTGATTCTACCAGGAGGGCTCCCCTGCCCTCTAGTCTCCTCTCATTCATCCATCCTTCCTGCCCTTGTCAAACTTTGTTCCTGGTTGTGTAAGGAGGAGGGAATATGTAGTGGGAATCCCTTAGCTGACCAGAGGGCTTTCTTAGAAGTGTGAGAATTGAGAGGCATGGATGTCTGAACTGAGACCGAACTCACAGGATATAAACCAAGAGCCTAGTGTCGTCCCTGGGGACTGAAGTTTAGCCTTTGAGTGGCTGAAATCCGCTTCCCTGTTCAGTTCTAGTTCCTAAGAGTTCCACTTTTCTCCCTCCTAGTTATTTGGGTAAATCATTCAGCACATTCATGGCCATACCACACTGGATTGTCTTTACTAACTTGGAAACAGAGGCCAGAAGGCTTAACCTTTTCAGCAGGGCTCAAGAGATTGCAGTAGCTGATGCTTAGGGTGAGCAGGGGAAGTTGTATGTGCTTAGTATTTTCGACTGCAAGCCAAGAAAGGGAGAATAGCACAGAACTTCATGAGATTGGAAGGGACATAAGAGGTCAAGTCTGCCACATTGTGTAAAATGAGAAACTCAGAGGGAAGAAGCAGTTTGCCTAAGGCTGTAAGGTTACAGTCTGCCCAAGGCTGCTACAGTCTGCCCAATGCTACAAGCCTACAGTCTGCCCAAGGCTATAAGGTGACAGCAAGGCTGGAGCTTGGAGGCTGGTTGTCTTGTCTTCTGCTCCAGCCCATAGTCTTACATTTGTTTTTATTGATCTTTTCTACAATAGTGTGATCAGGAATATCATACTGCCATATGTTTTAGTTGAACAGATTCCCATCAGTGGTTAAAACAAGTCAGTATGCCTCCTCTGTTCCTTTACCTATTTACATTTTACTGTTATTTTCTAGGGTGTCAGATGCCTGATACATTCAACTCCTGGTTTCTTATAACCCTGCTTCATGTCTGGTAAGTGAAGTCATCAGATGTGGCTCTCGTTGGGTCTGATGATATAAATGGCACTTGTTCAAGCATGAAAACCTGTCCCTCTCATTTTCATAACTGGTGCCTTGAAGCACATTTTTGTTAAAGGTCAAAGCATAAACTCAGAAAGAAACTAATATTTGTAATATTATTTTTTTCAAAGAACACCTAACTCCATGAATAATGCTATCAGTATCTCTAAGAGACTCTCCGAGGCTGGGTGGAAAAGTTGCCTCCCTCGGCTGTTTTAGGAAAGTTCACATTTACGTAAAAGTGGTTTGAATTGTGAGAATCCGTGGTCATTTTCATTGCTGGTCATCAGAAACCTATAACAAATTATACCACTGACATTTATGCTTGTGCCTTTGAGTATGCATGCAGGTTAGAGTCAAGCCAGATTTGTTGCATGTGAAAATATTTAACACCTTAAACAGTATATTTTTTCTTCAGCTGTGAAGTAGCCAAAAAAAAAAAATCCATTTTTCATCTACTGTTACACAGCATTAAAGGTCAAAGGGGGGGGGATATAGGAGTCATTGAGGTGGGGGCTGGGGGAACTGCCAGGTCTTGGGAGAGTAAACTCTGCAGAACTGGTTACTACCCTGACCATGGTGAATGCTTCATGTCCGTGGAGCATGGGGAGGGCTGCCTGTCAAAGGACCCTTGTTTGAGCCTGCCTTTAGCTGAGCCTTGCACCACAGGCCTGGCTACTGTATAAAGATGTTTGGTCCTGATGGTCTCTGCAGTGCCCCTCTTTCCAAGCTCACTGAGTTTGGCTGAGGAGCCTGAAGGGGCAGTTTATTTTATGGATTTTTTTTTTTGAACCCTCTAAATCAGTAGTTTATAGTAGGGACACTGTCCCCGAGCACTTTGCTGGGTACTAGGGCTGGCTCTCAAGAAGCCCAGCCTAGTGAGGGAGATAGGCCAAGTATAAACTGCATTGCTAAGTTGGACAACGTATACAAGTGGTGCTTATACAAGAGAAGAGTGCGCTCTGACTGTCGTAGCCCGCCCTAGCGCTGCTTCTCGTCAGGTAGATACTGTACTTGCCGGGCGGCTGAGAAGGCACATTGTCTGCCTTTGGTGTCCATGGCGGAGGTTGAACACAGGGCGCAGGGAGGGATACTGGATACATTGAGAAGAAAACTACTTTTTTAAAGAGCTGAGGACTGGATGGTAGAATTACTCATTGGAAAGGTGGGAGGAGGGTTTCGAGAGGGCTAAGCTGTCCCCAGAGGAGCTCAATGATAATATTCAGAGCCCGTATGAAAGACTCTTTATTGCCCATATAGCTAGAGGTATCCGAGTGGGAGAGGGAGTGGATGGCAAAATAAAATATATAATCCCTGTGACCACATCCCAAGGTCAACACCTGACTAATAGCTGAGAGAGCCTTGAAATTACTTGGATTTCTTTAAACTTTCCAAACTGTGTCTACTCAGCTCTTCTTGGTGGAGGTAACTTTTTTAGAGGAATGGGGTGTCCAACCAGCTAAGTCGAAGGGGGGGGCATCTGTTCTTTGTCTTTCTCCAGCCTCTTCCGTGCTCTTAATTCTCACAATCTATATAGGTTTTAGTAGAATGTCTCAACCCTTTTTTTTTTGACTCAGCAAATCCTTGTTAAGGACCTACTGTGTGTTTGGGACCATGAGGTGCTGGAGAGAAGGCTGTGATATGGTTCACACGTTCAAGAAACTGGCGGAAGATGGGCCTTGAGTGTGGTGGTCTATAGTAGATGATAACGGAATGCCTGGCTCAAAGCCCAGTGAAAAGCTTCAGAGCACAAAGACAGACTCCGTCTGAATTCAGTGGCTGGAGGGAGGTACCGGACTACAGAATTTGGAGTGTTTGAAGGCAGCCAATTGGCTGAAGTGTTTGGGGGTAGGTTTGTAGAGAAATCAAGTCAAAGGGTCTCCAGAAAAGTGGTTTGGACTCAGTTGTGTAGTGATCTGAGAATTGGGGACTCCCTCTTCTAAGGGGTAAAAACAGTTAGAAGAGGGCTGGGTCTATCCAACAAGTCTGTAGGAAGTTGAATTCTTCTAGTCCTGGTCTCTTAGCTCTAAGATCCCAGGGTATACACTGAGGGGCAGCCAGACTCTGATGGAGAGTGCAGTAAACAGAGACACTGCAGGAGCATGAACTCAATCACCTCTTGGAGTGGCAGCTGTGAGGGAGGAGGTGGGGAAACAAGGAGGGACCAAGGCTTAGGAAGCAATCATCAGGAAGGACAAATCCCTACCAAACAAAACCACACAGACTCCTAACAAATGAAAGTACCCTGATGGGAGGCTTTCCAGAATGTTCGCCTGGGTCCCATAGGTGGTTGTCACCCATAGATGCTGGCTCCTTATTGGCAGGTGAGATAGGAACAGGATGCCAGCAGCCTGTACACTCTCACGTGCTACACTTCTCCTGTCTGCTCTCTGGCTCCATACTTTTCTGTGGGTTGAGATTTAAGGCTACAGACTCCCTTCTGTTCCTATGTTAGTTACATATTCAGTGAGCGTGCAGTGGCGCTGACTGTGTGACTGTTGTCTATGCTGAACAAGATCAATATTGGCTGCAGCTGTGGAAAAAGATGCTTGTAGTTACCAAGCATCTCTACATGGGCTTGGTAAAACAGCCGTCCTGCACGATCCTTATCCCAACCAGCCGCTGTGAGGCCATTCAGGTGCCTGTACCAGAGACCTAGCAGCTCGTCTTGCCTGTCCTTCATTTGTTTCACCTGGTCAGTCAGTCACTAGTTCCTTAGCTCAAACTCTTTTGACCCAGAGCTAACAGTAATAAATGAATTTACTTTGTAACCAATATGCATGCTAACTTTGGATACAAACGTGTAAAGCTTGTCTTTACAACATCAGGAAATGTCTGATACTTCCTATTCTATTTGGACTAATTTTCCACAGAAGTTGAAGGGTTAACCCACCAAATTGATTTCACCAGAGGTACAACCACCAGTCCCTGATGCCCACCTCTGCTCTCAAGTTTCTGAGCATGCCATTTATGTCCTAAGGGATGCAGCCTGTACCTTGACTGCTCTTGTCTCTGTCATTCTGTGGAATCTTGGTATTGACCATTCTTACTACTGGATAAACTCTTGTTTCTCCTCAATATGTAATTAAGGCATTTTGTTCATTATAAAGTCTTCCCTTCCATCTGAAGGCAGTTCTTCTATGATTCTTTGGTATTTCTTCTCATTTTAAACACTTTTAAGTTTAAAAATTTGGCATATAAAAACATGAAAATTATACATGTTGATGGAGGACTGTGTGATATTTTCATACATACTTATGTACATTACATGGTTTGTGTTCGTGTGTGTGTGTGTGTGTGTGTGTGTGTGTCTGCATGTGGATTTTGTGTGCAGAGGCCAAAGGAGGGTGTCAGGTGACCTGCTTCATCACTCTGTCTTAATAAAGACAGAACAACTAAGCTGGTGGCGCATGCCTTTAGTCCCAGCTCTTGGGAGGCAGAGGCAGGGGGATTTCTGAGTTCAAGACCAGCGTGAGTTCCAGGACAGCCAGGGCTACATAGAGAAACCCTGTCTTGAACAACAAAACAAAAACCAATAATAGATAATAATAATAGATATTGTTATTATTTATATATGAGCCCTCTCTTTAAGTCTCAGCCTCCCCCTACCCCTGTCAGTTTGTAATGTTTAATTTACAGTCAAGTTATAAATGCCCTCATTCGTTATTTCACTGTGAAAGTTTTTGAAATTCTGGAAGTCAGGCCCTCCGCAGAATTGATATGTGCTCTTCAATACTGAGTTCTGTGCATGCACAGAGTAAATCTCATCTCAGCTGCACTGTGTGAGTGGGTGAAAAGATTGCTGCTTGGAGAGAAGGGTGTGGAAATGGCATGGCCACTGCTTCCGTGTGTAGCACACCTGCATGAAAGGACCCAGAAGCACCTTCCTGGAAACCCCAAAGGCAGTTTTCAAAGCCACATCTCTACTTCAGGTCCCTTGTTTTGCATGAGGAGGAATGGTTCTGGTGATCTGATGGCATTGGTCACAAGTCACTTCATGTTCCACATAGCAGTGGCGAGTCTGAGACAAACCCAAAGCTGACTCTGTGAATGACCTAGTGTGCCTTCTTGGTGGCCAAGGGGACAGGGGTCTTTTTCTGAATACAAGTAATGACAGAAATGACTTTTCGGCTCCCAGCTCTAGTGTGAGCGCAGCCTTTCTTGTTCATTCACTGCCTGTGTCCTAGAAAGTCCTGGAAATAGTAGATGCTTAAGGTCTGCAATCCTTGACCTCCAGGTGTCCAGAGCCAGAGGAGGGCCTGAACTGTTAGGAGAGTTAGAAGTAACTTGAAAAGATGTTTCAAGTGCCAAAGAAAGATGGAGGATGGACATTAGGGAGGCAGGTAAGACTCTTGTAAAGAAGAAAAGGAAGTGAGGTATGGGTGGGAAAGGGTTTGGAAAACATACTGCCCCCATCACAGTCCAGCCAGAGAACTGCCCTGGCAAGCGTTGGCAGCATCTGCCAGGGCCTCTTTCAAAGCACCCTTGTGGTTTTGATGTAGCTGTAGGGCGTCTGGGCTCCTGCTGGACTCCAGCAGCTTCAGACCTGCTCTGTATGGTGTGCCCTGGCTGTGTGCACTGCCGCTTTCCCCTTCCCCCAGCCAGAGGCTGTGTTCACACATCCACACACATAGGTTGTTGGGTTCCTTGTTCAAACCAAAGGCAACATGCAGAAGTGTCTGATCAGCACACACGGCCTTTAGTTAGTGCCCTGGTACTTGCCAGCCCAGACCTTGCCCTCATGCATCTGGTTGCAAGCCATAGGTAGCTATGGTAGTTCACATCACGTGAGGTGGTTTCAGGAAGCATTTTGACTTGCTTTCCCTTTGCCACAGACAAATCTGGTGGCTACCGTGTTCCCCCTAGAGAGCTTAGAGAGGAAGTTTAGGAAACCAGGTAGAGATAACCACACTCATAGCCCCAGGAAAGGGTCAGTGTGCCAGCTCACCAACAAATAAACCATTCCTTAGCAAACTAAGGGGCTTGAGTGTGGCCGTGTTGGCATCTCGCTCGTGACCTCAGGAGATGGATGATAAGTAAGGCAAACACGCTCTATAAAAATCCCACTTGAGATTCATTTATAGCTGTCAGTGCGGCACACCTGCGCACATGCCCACTGGTCACGGAATGATTCAGAAGCAGATTCTCTCAACAGTAGATCTGGTTGAACAAGGCCAAATTCCAAACATGGTTGTGTGAGACAGGATGTTCAGAGCTGCCGAAATGTGGCAGGAGGTCAGCATTAGGAATCCCAGGATTCTACCCTCTCGGTTGATGCTGGGAAGAACCATGGCCTTTCTCTTAGGCTCTTGTTCTTTGGGCTGTGCGGACAGGGATGTTCTCTCAGCGGGAAGAAGCTGCCGTGCTGGGCCTCACTGAACTGAAGGAGTGGTGTGAGAGACACTGGCTTGGGGGGAGCTCAAGCTGTGTTTCAGCTCCTCTCTTCTCTGTGTGACCTTAAGTCACTTAAGCACGTGAAAGGCAGAGAGCCGTACTACATAAATAGAGGCAGGGGACGGGTACAGATGCATCAGGTCTTTTGCTGTAGAGCCTGTCTCTGGGCTGGCCTTATACAGAGACTGGGGAGCCATTAGAGGAAGGCCTGAACACTCCTGTTTTTCTTTACTTTGTTAGCTGAGTTCTTCGCCTTCCTTATATGTAAAAGAGATCGGGATTATTTATGAGCCACTGGAACCACTGAGAGACAGGGATAGTGCGGAGGCTTAAAACCTCAATAATAAATTGCAGGTTTAAGAACATCAGCAACTGTGGGAGGAGCGTGTAGGCTTGCTGTACAGCCGTGCAGCTCACAGAGCAGCCTGCATTTGGAGTAGGTGCTCATGAGGACGTGTTAAACAAGTGATTGATTAATATAAGGATTTTATTATTACTTTCTTTTTAATGCTTATTTTGCATTCCTAAGGGTCACTTTTGTTTTAGTCTGTAAACAAAAAGTCTTCCCTCCCCAAAGAGCCCGTTTCAACATTTAACATAGGTACAGGGTGTGGTGGTACAAGGCTGTAATTTTAGCTCTTTGGAAGTAGAAGCAGCAGGATCAAGGAGTTCAAGACTAGCCTGAGCTTCCAAACCCTGTCTAAAAAGAAAGAATAAGGAAAAACAAACAAACAAACAAACATTTAAATGATCATTTAGTATAAGGAACACATGCACAGTGTCAGTCAAATATTGGATTGAGCTGCTTGGTTCTTTTGTGTAAACGTGGTATTCAGTGTTCTCCAATCTGACTGGCTCATACTGACTCTGTTTGTACAGCGAGGGTATGGCCCTTGCTAGCTTTGTCTTAAACCCTAGGTCATCTAGTCTTTAGATGAGACAATTTGAATTTGTTTCATTAATTTCACTTTTTCTTTCCAACTTGTATCTCGTCTTTGGGTCTCACTTGGTAGTTTTGATCTGCATTGTCTACTGTTAATCGTTTTTTGGTGGCAAGGGGACATTCATCTACTTTTGTGCTTTTTGAGGCGCAGGGTCTCTCTGTGTAGGCTACCCTCAAGTTAGGGTGTCCTCACCTCAGCCTCTCCAGTGCTAGAGTCACAGGCTTGCAAAATCATGCCTGGCTATGTATTTATCTTTAGTAAAATTCAGTTTCTTCCTTTCTAGGAGTGGTGTTTGTCTTACAGGTCCTATCTGCATAAGCATCAATCCCTTCCAGTGTGCTGTTTTCATTTGGATTTTAGATTTTTTTTTTTTTAAATTTTTAAAAAAACAGAGCCAATAGATTCTGGAAGGTTTGTTCTGGTCATTGAGTGAGGCAAGCAAACTTCCTGTAATTCTAGGTGCAGGTCTCAGTGTTGACACCCCGTTTGTAACTTTGGGTGGATTATGGTCCGGACGTGGGGTTTTTTTTTTCTTAAAAATCTTTTAAAAATTATTTTCCTTTTAAGTATATATATGTTTTGTCAACACGTATGTCTGCAGCGTGTGCATGCCGGCCGTGTTTGTGTGTGTGTGTGTGTCTGTTGAAGTCTCATCAGTGTAATACCTACTCACTCAGCCATGTCCCTACACTCAGTTTATGTTTATTGGATAAATTGTCAGTCAACTCGAGAGTTCCTCCTCCTCCTCCTCCTCTATGTGAGTGCTCTGTCTTCACACACAACAGAAGAAGAAATCAGATCCCGTTATAGATCATTGTAAGCCACCATTTGGGTGCTGGGAATTGAACTCAGGAGCTCTAGAAGAGCAATCAATACCCTTAACCACTGAGCCATCTCTCCAGCCCAGATAGTCCCTTCATTTTATATGACCTTTTTTAGCCCTGCTGCCCATTGAGCTGCCCCTTGTCTTATAATGGCTATAGAACAAGCTGTTCTGTAAAACCCCAAAACCTCACTGTCTTAGTCAGGGTTTCTATTCCTGCACAAACATCATGACCAGGAAGCAAGTTGGGGAGGTAAGGGTTTATTCAGCTTACACTTCCACACTGCTGTTTATCACCAAAGGAAGTCAGGACTGGAACTCAAGCAGGTCAGGAGGCAGGAGCTGACGCAGAGGCATAGGGGGATGACACTTATTGGCTTGCTCAGCTTGCTTCCTTATAGAACGCAGGACTACCAGCCCAGGGATGGCACCACCCACAATGGGCAGGACCCTCTTGATCACTAATAGAGAAAATGCCCCACAGCTGGATCTCATGGAGGCATTTCCTCAACTGAAGCTCTTTTCTCTGTGATAACTCCAGCCTGTGTTAGGTTGACACACAAAACCAGCCAGTACACTCACCTCGTGTTGATATGGTTAAGAAAGTTTATGGTCTGAAAAAAAATCTGTGCCTTTTAAACCTCAGTGGGCAGGTGTATTAACAGACTACAGAATTTTCAAATAAATGAAGAATTCCATTACCTCACTCTTGCTGTTGGTGAATTGGCCTCCTATGACACTTAAGCATCAAAACACACTGCATCTTTTCAGGTGAGAGGCTGACAAGAACAAATTGATTAATTTATTTAAAAAGTACTATTGAGCCTTGCCCAGGGCATTTCTGCCGGGCAGTGTGCTCTCTGTCACAGCCTGTTTCGTTATCGTCTCCCAGTCTCGTATCTTGGGTACTAACTGGGTTCAGAGGTTAGAAGTTAGAATGAAATTGTCAACAGATCCACTTGAGGTCAGAGGTCAATAGTGAACCTCTGGTTGGAAAGTTGCAGACTCCAGTTCTGAGGAGATGGCCCCGAAGTCAACAGTGGATACCGCTTTGTCAGAGGACCTGAATTTGGTTCCCAGCATTCAACTCGGGCTGCTCACAACTGCCTCTACCTCAGCTCCAGGGGATTCAGTACCCTTGATCTCCGAGGGCATGTAAACTCATATGCGCGCACACACACACACACACACACACACACTTTAAAATAAATCTTAAATAAAAAAAACCTGGATGCTCACCAGACATTTGTTCTTTTAACAAACTAGTTTCCCAAATTTTGAAGTTGTTCGTTCTATTACTTAAATCTTTACATTCTTCCCCACTGGACAGTTTTTACTTTGCTGAGTAAATCTTTCTCTTTGGCCCAACCTCTGGTTTTGATTTTGATATTTAGGGCCCCTCTCCTGTTTTCTCCAAGTTAAATATTCTTCTTCTCTCTCTCTCTCTCTCTCTCTCTCTCTCTCAACATTTATTTATTTACTTACTTATTTGTGTGTGTGTTTTATCTAAACTCAGATCATCAGGGTTGGATGGCAAGTGCTGAGCCACCCTGCCAGTCTGCTTTCTGATGTTTTTTTTTTTCTCATCTCTTAATTTTATTCTTAGTTGGCTTATCATACATACTTATAGGTTATATAATATTTGGCACATGTGCATTGTGTTATAATCAAACCAGAGTCATTAACGTACCCACCATCCTACATGTATTGTTTCTGAAGAGTGATAATATACAAAATCCCCTCTTCTAGCCATCTTTAAATATACTACACTCGTGCTAGCTATAGTCTCACTACTGCGCAGTAGGACAGAACTTACTCTTTAATATGACTGGAACTGCTTGTCTCTTGAAATATAATGTTCAAAATTAGAATCAGTGGATGCTGCTATACCAAGCAGATTTGGAATCTCGCTTTGCACACTGGGGACATATTTCTCTATTTAAAGCATTTTTTGTTTGTTTGTTTGTTTTTTTTTTTTTTCGAGACAGGGTTTCTCTGTAGGCCTGGCTGTCCTGGAACTCACTCTGTAGACCAGGCTGGCCTTGAATTCTGCCTCTGCCTCCCAAGTGCTGGGATTAAAGGCGTACTCCACCACTGCCTGACTTATCTAAAGCATATTAATTTGGAGTCGACATCACTATTGATTTGCATTGAGTGTGTCCTAGTACCTTCTCTCCCTCCCTCCTTCCACCCCCCCCTCCTTCCCCCCTTTTTAAATAGGTAGTTGTGATTCATGTATCCTGGACCTCTGGAGTTTTATCTACTAGACCCAAGTACCAGACCTTGTGTTTTCCCTGTTCATATTCTTGTGAGGTGCAGTCCATTGAGACAGACTGTAGAGATATTTTTGGTTCATGGTTGGGTCATGTAACACTTTTTCTCTTGCCAAGTTTGTCATCTGCCCATTTGATAAGTATGTTTTTCCCCCAATTTAATCATGGAGATGTTGAGACAGATTGGACTGGAATCATTCCATTGTTGCTTGTAGAGTTTTCTTTTACAAAGGAGAATAGGGACTGGAGAGATGGCTCAGCAGTTAAGAGCACTAGCTGCTCTTCCCGAGTTCCTGAATTCAATTCCTAGCAACCATGTGGTGGTTCACAACCATCTGTATGGAATCTTAATTCCATGGTGTGCATGAAAACTGAGCGCTTACAAAGGAGAGTAGTGAGACAGGGACTTGCTCTGTAACTCATGCTGGCCTTGAACTTCCAATCCTCTTGCCTCTACCTCCTGTCTACTGGAATTTGTATGTATGTATCCTAAGAGCCTGGTCTAAATAGGAACCTACTAGCTGATTTTCTTCCTTCTTCCTTCCTTCCTTCTTCCTTTTTTCTTTCCTTTTTTTTTTTTCTGAGACAGAATCACACTGTGTAGACCAGGCTGGCTTTGAACTTACAGAAATCCTCCTGCCTTTGCTGGAAATAAAGGCAGATGCCACTACTCTTGACTGATTTTCCTTTAAAGATTTATTTATATATGTGTGTGTATGGGTGCCTAAGGAGGCCGGAAGCAGAGGGTACTGGATCCCTTAGAGCTACAGTTTCAGGCCACTGTGAACCACTCAGCGTAGGTGCTGAAGTGAACTCGGGTTCTCTGCAGTAGCAGGACATGCATGCTGCTGGGGCCGTGGGTGAATGAAAAGTGGACAGACAGACACCTGAGCTAATGCAACTGCCACCTTCCCTGTCTGGAACCTCTGCTCCAGAGGGAGGGGCTCGCTGGTCTCAGTAGGAAGTCTGTAGTCCTGCAGTCTCAGGACATTTGGAGAGGAGGAGACTGCAGTTGATAGTCTTTGTCTTTGTGCATGCCAGTAATCATCCAGACTTTGACGCCCAAGAAAAGCTTTGCCATTGCTCCTGGGACTGGGTCATATGGGCACGACTTTGCCAGTTTTCCCAGTGGGTCTGAGGCTTTGGGTGTCCTCAAGATATGGCCATTCCCATGTCAAAATACACATTCGCTCCAGACCTGACTGACTGGGGACTTCCTCAGATCCCCACTCACGTACACTTAGCTGCTGAGCCA
Organism: Tokudaia tokunoshimensis; assembly: GCA_036184795.1. Lineage (NCBI taxonomy): Eukaryota > Metazoa > Chordata > Mammalia > Rodentia > Muridae > Tokudaia > Tokudaia tokunoshimensis. The sequence continues at coordinate 127,586,849 of BTHU01000004.1, forward strand.
TCTTTCCAGCCCCTTGCAATTGATTTTAATGGGCAGGTTCTGTGTGGAGATAGACTTGTCAATTTAGATAAGATATTCTGTAACTATAGCTGGAATTGTCCCTTCAGTCTCTTGCAGTCACTTGATACCTAGTTCAAAGTCCCAGAATTCAGTTTGGTCTTAAGAATAACATTAGGGATACTTTGAAAAGTTAGTAACCTTGAATATATTCTTTTTTATAATTAAATACAATACTTTAAACAAATATATTATTTTTAATTATGTGTGTGCACATGTGTGTGGGTTGGTACGTGTGAGTGTTGGTATCCAAGGAGGCCAGAAGCCTCAGATTCCCTGGAGCCTGAGTTATAGGTGGTTGTGAGTCTTCTAATGTGGGTGCTGGGAACCGAACACTGAATTTGGGTTCTTTGGAAAAGTAGTATGTGCTTTTAACTATTGAGCCATCTCTCCCACTCCTGAATATATTTTTAAGTTAATAAAAATGACAAAATTCTTGCTGGGTGGTGGTGGCGCACACCTTTAGTTCCAGCACTCAGGAGGCTGAGGCAGGTGGATCTCTTGAGGTTGAGGTTGAGTCCTGTCTAGTCTACACAGAGAGTGCCAAGACACCCAGGGCTACATACTGAGAGCCCGTCTCAAAACAAAACAACAAACAAACAAAAACAAACTTGATCTTTGCCTTCAATGGAAGTTACATCTAGCGGGAGAACGGTTTGGTAATTATAGAAATGTAATTGTAATATTCTCAGTGTCTGTGTGCTGAACAGATATTAGCCAAAACAAGTGGAATGGGAATCACAGATATAATGGAAGAGTTTCTACATTTCTTTTTTTTTTTCTGGTTTTTTGAGACAGGGTTTCTCTGTATAGCCCTGGCTGTCCTGGAACTCACTTTGTAGACCAGGCTGGCCTCGAACTCAGAAATCCGCCTGCTTCTGCCTCCCAAGTGCTGGGATTAAAGGCGTGCACCACCACTGCCCGGCAGTTTCTACATTTCTAATTACATTTTTAAAGTAAAAGGAGAAAATGAAAGTGGTTTTGAAAAGAATGTTAGTTTTTTACTGTGGGAGTGGGGTGACTGGTGTGTGCATATGAAGATGCACACGCCCACATGTGAGGCCAGAGGAAGGTGTTATATTCCTTCTTCTATTGCTCTTCTGAAGCTCACGGTTTGGGCAGAGCTGGCTGACCAGTGAGCTCTCTGGAGTACATTGTCCCCAGCCCCAGCATCACAGTCACAGGCACGCCCAGCCACACGAGTGCGTCTCTTATTGTGGGCGCTGGTATTCTGACTCCATTCCTCATGTTTATAGAGCAAATGCTCTTACCTACGGAGCCATGCCCTCGCCCCTGAAACTGATTCAGTGATAGATTTTATTTAAACCTATATGGAATAATATTGTAATGTGACAGCAATATAAAAAATGTCATTTTTTTCTTACTTTATCTTTGAAATCCTTGGACTAGCCATATTTAAAATGTTCAGTAGCCACAAGCAGCTGGTGGCTACTGCACTCGACAGGAAAATCCGTTGCCCACATTTAAAAATTCTATAGTGGTGAACAAATATCTTCCCCAGCTGAATGGAGAATTCGGATTTGATCATCTTCTAACAGCCACACGTGAGTCCTTCCACATGTGAGGGAAGCGTCTGAGGATCCTCATCTTCACGGTGCTCACATTATCCTATGTGATATGCAAACTTTTTCCAAACTGCACACTTGAGATGGGCTTTTTTACAGTGCCTGTGTCATAGTTGTCTTAAAGCTATAGCTTTAATATAGCGTGGATATTAATGACAATAAGGTCACTCATGGGTTTCTGATTCTGTGTGCCGTGCTAAAATCACTCTTCTACGAACTGTATGAATTCATAGAAAATGTAGTTATCCAGTGACCGTTTTGCTTCCACTCAGGATGTGTCTGGTCCGAATGAAGCAGGAAGGCCGAACTGGAAAATACATGTGCCGGATCATAGTTCACTTCATGTGGGAAGACGTGGAGCAGCGAGGCCGAGTCATGGGGGTGAGTGCGTCCCCAGATGCTGACCCTGAACAACTGCCACGAAAGAATGGCTGACCCGAGTTAGGGGTTCTTTCTGCTTTAGAATGGATTTGCTTTTGGATTTCTGTGAAATGCTGCCTAATGCCAGAGAGGCAGCTCAGCTATAGTCACTTTTTTTGCTTCTTGGAAGCTTGACATACCATGGATACCTCATGGGTTTGTGTGCAGTCTTGTGGTTTGTTGGTATGAGGACATCTTGTATACAGAAGTAGATAGAATTCTGGTGATGCGGAGGACGGGACGGAGAACCAAATAGTAATCTAGCTTAAGGACACTGCCTTTGACATCACATCAATATTTGAATTAGTTCCCCTTTTATGTTAGTTCTTTTTTTTTTTAAGATTTATTTATTTATGTTATGTATACACTGTCGTTCTCTTCAGGCACACCAGAAGAGGGTATGGGATCCCATTACAGATGGTTGTGAGCCACCATGTGGTTGCTGGGGATTGAACTCAGGACCTCTGGAAGAGCAGTCAGTGCTCTTAACCACTGAGCCATCTCTCCAGCCCCTATGTTAGTTCTTTGATTGGTCGGTTGGTTGGTTTTGATTTTCTTGAGACATGGATTCATGTACCTTATGAATTCCTGATTCTCCTGCCTCCGTCTAAGTGCTAGGGTTATAGGCACGCACCCTCATTCCTGACCCTCTAGGTTAGTCCTTATGGGAAGAGCCTGGTATGAAGGCCAGTAGTCCTCAGGAATTAAGGAAAACTCTGGTCACTAGCAACCTGGAATATTTTGCCTAAGTATCCATTAAAAATGAATACCTTAGTAAATTCAGTAATTAGCATGAGAAAAGAGAATATGAATCGTGCAAGTGTGAGCATACATGCTCACATGCACGAGTGCCTGTGCATGTATGTGTAAAATGACTACTCACTATAGGATATATTTAGTACTGGGTTTTATACATGTTTGCTTTGTTCTATATGATCTCAGTCTTTGTGTGCGTCCACACAACTCTCTCTTCAGTCACATCATGTTCACAGGTCTGTCCATGCCCAGTGGCTGTTCAGTCATGGCTGACTTTCATTGTCCCCGTTTTCACACGCTCCTCTGATGTTGTCTGTAAACACAATGTACTTTTTCTTTGTATAAAATTGCAACCTTTGAGACTTATATTATGCCTGTAGGTGACGGTTTCCTCCTGGAAAACCTCTGGGTTGAGGCTTTTCTCATATCTTTGAAGGAACTATAGTGTAGGAGGCACAGGAAACCTGGGTTTGCCTTTAAGTATCTTTATGGACATTAGCACGACGCTCTGTGAGCACAGTGTGACAATGGCCTTTCAATTGATTCTAAGAAAATGAAACATCAGTTGTACCTGCAGTCATCACCGTCTGCCTTGAAGTCACGATTGATCTCTATGTGTTTGAGTGCATGTGTGTGTATGTGTTCCACATGTATGCAGGAACTCAAGCTAGTCAGAAGAGGGTGTTGGGTCCCTTTAATCCCCATACCCATAAAGTTATCGGCCACCATGTGGGTGCTGGGAACTGAATTCAGATCCTCTTCAAAAACCACCAAGTCGCCATGTCTCTGGCTCCTGCTGAGCTCTTTTTATAACTGTCCCCTTTGGTTCTTGTTTCACAACCCCCTCCCTCCCCCCATATTACCCCCCACCTCCACCTCCACCCCCACCCCCGCCTGCCAGCTTAGCCATCCAGAGGGAGGTCAGCCTAGCAATCCATCATACAGCTGGATTTCCTCCATCCTCAAGTGTCTACTGCTCACTGTGGCATTACACACTGGACTTAGGGCACTGTTGGCATTTCACATCACCTGCTCATGGTGACCAGTAATACCCTCTGGCCAGCTGAAGCCCTGCGGACTGCCAGGCGCTGCGTTACAGGCTCTTCCAGTAGATGAACCTGTTTTGCTTATCTCTGTTGACTGAACTCTGCTGGCAGTGGGACCACCAGGACCATGTGAGCCACAGCTGTCCTATCCCAAATAGCCTAATAATCCAGAAATTGCTGACTTCTGGACCACAGGAATTTTTTAATTACGTACCCTCTCCCACAGATTTTCTCTTCCATATTTAACAGCAGTCGACACTTTTTGAGCCTTCTCTCTGGTGCTTTGTGTGTAGTCTCCCTCCCACCTCACTGTAAGCTTTATTAAAGCAGGAAACCATCTTATTCTATTTTTTGCTTATGTGGTAACATCAAATGGATAAATAGGATGAGTTGAGTTGAATGAGTGCATAAATTAGATGCCTAGAACTTACTATGCAGACCAGGCTGGCCTTGTATTCACAGAGATCCACCTTCATCTGCCTCCCAAGTACTGGGATTAGAGGTGTGCAACGCTATGTTAATATATTCTAAGATAAATTATTAGATAAATGGATGGTACTTGACTCATTCCTTTCTGACATTGTCCTACAGGAGTCTTTAATTTTTCTTCTCTATCTTGTCCACTTGGGTTGTTCTAGAGTGTATGCCATCCTATAAGGTGGTACAGTGCCCCTCTGAGGCACTGTATCTGAGGTATCTACAGTTTATCTGGGGTCTTGATAAAGAACCAATGTGATTTGGTAAGTTTCTGACCAGAGCCAGAGAATCTACTTTCCCTCCCTTCCCCCTCCCTCCCTCCCTCCCTCCCTCCCTCCCTCCCTTCCTTCCTTCCTTCCTTCCTTCCTTCCTTCCTTCCTTCCTCCTTCCTCTCTGTTTCTCTTTCCCTCTGTCTCTTTTTCAGAGTGTTCCAGGCTGGCCTTGAACTCACTATGTAACTTAGGACGACCTTAAACTTTGTATCCTCTTACCTGCACCTCCCAAACACTGAGATTGTAGGTATGCACCATCATGCCTTGTTTTATGTTGTGCTGGGAATGAACCCAGCGTGCCAGACACCAACTGAGCCACATCCTCAGCCTGGAGCTTTTTCCTCTCCTTTGACTGGATCTCATGTCACCCAGACTGACCTTGAACTCACTGTATAGCCAAGGATGACCTTGAATTTCTAGGCCTTTTGTTTCCACATCCCAAGTTCTGGAAATACAGGTATCCACATCACATCCAGTTTGGAGTGTCTACTTTTCTAACAAGTTTCCAGGTTATGCCTGTGTTAATAGGGGTGTGGAAGGTGGCAATCATACTTAAAATAGCAAGATGTTAGTAATTTCCCTAGCATAAGCTCCTACATTACCTTCATGATGAGAAATGCCCAAGCTCTGGCAAAAACTATAAATGAGACAGTGTTTTCAAAATAGGAACTCAGAGGACTCCGGTAATCACTGTCCTTGCCCTTTGTTGTAGTTGGCACGGCCCTTCCCCTCTAACTTGATGGTGTAACAGATACTTTTTCTATAGGAAGGACAGTTGGATGTTATCCCTTGTAATTTGTGAGTGTGTTGCAGGTATAGGGGCTTCAGTCTGTTAGTGTATAACCTGCAGCAGTGGTACATGTGACTTGAGAAAAGCAGAAGGTGGACAAAACAGAGTCTGGCCCGAGGCTCCCACAGGGGACAAGACTTCCCTGTGCTTCAGTAGACACAGAAGCAGGCCCAGGGTGCTAACCAGCTATGCGGCCCGCAGAGTTTCTTCTCAACTTTGAAAAAAAGCCAGATTTAAAGGTGGTAATTTGCAAATCTTTCTGTGTCATTTGGCGTTCCAGGTATATATACCTCTGTAAGAAAAGCCATAGAAAAAGTAAAACTTACAAAGCCAGTCAACCTTGAGGTGGTTTTTCTCATGCCAAAGAGTTCTTAGAAGCCATTACTTTGAGTGGTTGGGTGTGGCAGAGCTCAGGAGTCAAAGCTGCCTCTTGCAAACTGATGACGAATCAGAATTTTCATCAAGAATTCCTTTGAAACTAGAATTCCTATCAAGAACTCATTTGGTATTCAAGCTCTGGTGTCATGCAAGAGAGAAATTTTGCTTTTTATCAGCTTCTAAGAAGCCCAACTGTTAAGGCACAAGGCACAGGCTCACGAGTCATTGGTGAAGCCAGTACAAAAAGCAACTGCTAAATTTGAGGTTACAAAAATCACATCAATAATTTAGTGTTCTGACTTTTTAAAAGGGAAAAAAAAAACCCAATATTTGGGATTTAAATATATAAATTAGCTGTGGAAATAAAGTTCATTATATCACCTCATCTGGTCTTGTTTTATTTCATTAACTGGTTCTTAAAAACCTTTGTGAGCCGAGTTGCAGCTGAAGAGGCTGGAGACCATTTTTCCTTGGGCCCTTGCCCTGCTCCTGAGTGTTGGTAGGAGTAAGAACTAGGACTTGACACAGCTGTAAAAACAGACGGCCCTTTGGCCTCAGCACTTTGTCCTGCGGCAGGCAGATTTCAGATGTAAATTTCACCCTGCCTCTCCTGCTAATGAAGTAAGTGTCTTTTGCTGGGTTTGCACCAGGTGTGTCCAGTCTTGGGGCTAACTGGGAGCTTTACTTCATTTTTCCATTTGTGACATTTCAACCAAACTTCAAAAACAAACAAGAATTAGCTCAAGGCAGTGGCTTACCCTATTAATGGTAACCTTAGGCTGGTGAAACGACTTCCTGTCAGTTGGACTCTGCCAGACATCTCCACCTTAAGGCTCACAATGGGCAGGTTTAAGGTTTCCAAGCCAAGGTGGGAAGGTGGGGGTTGAGGGGGGATAGGCTATAGTTAAGGAATTACAATTTCTTCTCGTGGGGGGGGTGTCCTACAGCCAGGTTGCCTCAGTAAGACCTCATATAGATGACTTCTTGCCAATGGTATTCCAGAATAAGAATAAATCTCTGTCGATTTCTGGTCACCTATCCTGTATCAGAGCTGATAAGATGGTACCAAGGGAAGAGTTGGTAGAGAGCCCTGGCACAACCTGGTCTCCTTGGTGGTGAACCTTTGGATCCGCCAAAGTTGGATATTAATGAAGGCTTTAGATTTTCTGAAAATCTCCGTCCAGTCTTCCAAATTTCAAATAGCCCATCTACCTTGTTCTTCCTCCCCATGAAGATTTGCCTTGCTTATCAGACCCGCTGTTTTGCTTTGCTAGCTCCTCTCTGGTCCCACCCCGTGGCCTATGCTAATGCCAGACTCATTTCCTTAAGCACTTGCAGCTTCTAGTACAGCCTGGCACTGACTAAGCACTCTCTGAGATCCGAGTACACACCCTGCCAACCAAGCCAGGTGCCTTGCTGTTCCTGTCTTGTGTCTTTTCCTCATTCAGCCTGTACATCTAGATTGTCCTCTTACTTCCTCCCCAGTGCCTGTACCAGGCTGGAACCAATCCAATTCTCCCTCACTGCAAGTGCCATAATAGTTTGCAGAGCCTTCTCTGGGCTTTTATTCCTTCTCTCTTATGTCATGGTTGTTCATACATACTGGCTATCTTCTAGATGAATTCCTGAGGGTCAGGACTGTACATATCTCTCAAGTCTCCAGAGTGCTTATAATTACCTGTTGGCTGAATAGTGAATTTCCAAAGAATGAAAGAACACGATTCTAGAGGCCTGGGATAGGTATTAGGGAAATGGGGTAGGAGATACCCCTTTTATTCTGGGGACATTTGTCTGCTGTGTTAGTATTAAATATTGGGAAAAGAACTGATTCTTTTTCTAGTGACAATTTTTAAAAATTGCATGTATTTGCATGAGTGCCTGTGCATATGTGTACAGGTTGGCATGTTCTAGGCATATGTGTGGAGGTCAGAGGACAACTTGCAAGACTCACCTCTCCTACCACGTAGGGAACTGACTCCGTCAGGCTTGGCAGCAGGCGCACACTGCTGAGCCATCCTACTGATTCCTTGCCTTCATTTTTTTATGTTTCTATTTTCTGTGCTTTCTTATCTCCTAATGGAGTTGATTGAGTTTTTTTTAAACCTGCACTTATAATAGGGTATTTTATGTTTCAAAAGTGGGATTAACAAAGGCTTTAGATTTTCTGAAAATCTCCTTCCAGTCTTCCAAGTTTCAAATAGCCCCTCCCCCATGTTCTTCCTCCCCATAAAGATTTCCAAAGAGGTCCAGGGGATATAACTCAGTGGTAGAATGCTTACCTAGCATTCACGTGAACTTGAGTGTAATCCTGAGCACTTAAAATAAAGGGGAAAGAAAATCTTAAATTCCTATTTTACTGTGCTGGGCTTCACATCTCAAGGTCAGGATTAAAACTCAGTGTCAAAGGCTTTGAAATATAAGAACTGCTTTAAAGATGGTTTTTATCATCATAAATATAAGTGGTGTGTGTAAATAAAGACCCCTTTGAGCTGGACGGCATGAAAATAACATTCTATGATTGTTCTTAGATGTCAGTAGTTCCCTGGAAGGTTTTTAAGCGGCCTAAGCTATTGGAATTGGACACTCAGTTATTAGGATGAATATTAGGAGAAAGATCAGTTTTTAGATTTGTGTGTGTGCGTGTGTGTGTGTGTGTGTGTCAGGTGTGTCCACAGAGGCCAGAAGAAAGTGCTAGATCCCCAGAAGCTATAGTCACAGCTGGTTGTGAGCCACCTGACGTGGTGCTGGGAACCAAACTCAGGTCCTTTGTAATAGCAGGGTCACTTTCAAACTGTAGAGTCCTCTCTCTAGGCCCAAAACTAAATTCTTAGAAGGAAAAGTGCTTTTTCATCGGGGACTGGCTCTTGAATTTGAGCTGAATCTACAGAGGATGTACCTACTCCTGGAGTACTTTCTCTCTCCATGTAAGTTTATAAAACCTAATAAGGGAGCATTTAAGCAAGTAGTTTGCCAACTGCTTGGCACCTGCACCCAGAACCCATAATACTGGTCTGATGGCTCAATTACTTGTCCTTCCGAGTGGCTCTCTGGTTCACATCCCCCACCCCCAGTCTCCCCCAATGCTAGGGATCCCGTCTAGTTCCTTGAACATGCTCAGGGAGTCTATCTATTGATTAGGCCCCCACTGAACATGCTCAGGGAGTCTATTTATTGCTCTAGGCTCCCACTGAACATGCTCAGGGAGTCTATCTATTGATCTAGGTCTCCCATTGAACATGCTCAGGGAGTCTTTCTATTGATCTAGGGCCCCAGTCTTCCTTTTTGCTTTTTGTTTTTAGAATAGGGTCTTACTAAGTTGCCCAGGTTGGCCTTGAACTTCTGTAGCTCAGTTAGACCTCAATCTTTGATCCTCCTGCCTCAGCCTCTGGGGAAGCTTGCACTACCAGGCTCTCCCGGATCCACTTCATTTTACCAGAAGTCCTGGAGAGAAGTTTGATAAGCCTTTCCATGTTGACAACGAACTGCAGCATGGAACTCCCAGTGCACATGGTCATTTGTCTGTAGTGCCGTTCCTACCTTCAGTCACAGACTGTGGGCTTCGTGAGCTCCTAGTGTTTCTAAAGCAACAGAAATGGAGCTCTGTACATAATAGGCATTCAGCAAATATTTCTTCACCAAGTGGGTAAAATAATGAATTTGATCTTTTTATTGTTTTTAATTCATAGCAACAAGTTTCTTTTAAGTTACACTTAGTTGAATGCCCTACTTCATCGTATTTCTGTAACAGAGCAGTGACCTTATTCCACTTTCCAAGCCCTTGCTAGGGCCCAGCAAGAAGATAGACGGCTCAGCAGTTAAGGGTTCTTGGTGCCAAGCCAGATGATCTGAGTTCTAACCCCAGGACCCACACGGTGGATGGAGAAAAGCATCTCCCACAGTGTCCTTACTTCCGCATGGAGGCCATGATAGACACGCGCACGTGCATGCACACACACACATGCACACCCACACACCTTGTGTGTGGGTGTGCATGTAAGCTCATACTCCACAAACAGCCCTTCTTTAGCACTCCTTACACTGAATGGTTCTAGTTCAGCTCTCCTTTCAAGAGACCAGGCTCCCCTCCAGTCCTTGTTTTCTTTGCCTGATTTCATTTGATGTTCCCTGTTCATAGTCATAACACAGTGAGAGGTGAGTGCAGGGACGTGGGAGTGACAAATATAGCCGGTCAGAGTCATTTCCCAGCTCACCTTTCAGGGGCTGCCAATGCTTGTTCCAAATAAGGCTCACTGTCAGGAGTCAGAGGACAAACAGCCCCGTGAAGCATCCTTCCTGGCTCTCTTCTGATGTCATCACCATGAGTTGAGCCTCCTAGGCTGAATTCTTAGTCATCCTGAGTCCTGCCTCTTCCTCGGCATCTGCCTGCCTTGCTGGTTGCATACTTCACGAATCTCCCTCGGCTGGATTCTCAGTGGCCCATTGCTTCACTTCCGGCATCATCTCGCTTTATTGCAAGTCACTTCTGAAAGCAATTCTTGGCTATTCCCAGTCCAGGCCTCTTGCCATCTGACTGCCAGAGGCCACCTTCCTAAGTCCTGCATTTGGTCATGTCCCTCTCATACCAGAGACCTGAGTGCTTTTACCACATAGGGGACAAAATTTAAATACCAAAGGTTCTATACACACTTCCAAGGTATTTAAACCGTGTTTATTCTCTCTCTCTCTGTTTCTCTCTGTCTCTCTCTGTTTCTCTGTCTCTCTCTCTGTCTGTCTGTCTCTGTCTCTCTCTGTCTCTCTCTCTCTCTCTCTCTCTCTCTCTCTCTCTCTCTCTCTCTCTCTCTCTCTCTCTCCAGAGTCTCACTATTTAGCCCTGGCTGTCTTGGAACTTGCTGTGTAAACCAGGCCAGCTTCAAACTCACAGAGATCCTCCTGCCTCTGCTTCTTACTGCTGTCATTGTTTTTTGTTTTTTGTTTTTTTTAAATAAATAAAACAACTGTTAGGATGTTTCTAATATATTAAAATATTTAAATTTTTTATTTGCAGTTTTTAAAAATTGAAATACAATTACATCATTTTCCCCTCCTAGACCCTCTAGAATGTTTTGATATCTGCAGTTTATCAAATATTTTAACCAAAAAAATGGGGGGGGGCGTCCCTGTACAGATCTTTTAAAAAATTAGGTTTTGCATTTTTATTTTGCATGCATTTTATCTGTATGTATGCCTGTACACCACCGGTGCGCTTGATGCCTGAGTAGGTCAGAAGAGGACGTCAGGTCCCCTGGACCTGGAGCTGCAGATGGTTGTGAGCCTCTGCGTTGTTGGGAAGTGAACCCAGGTTCTCAGCAAGAACAGCCAGTGGCCTTAATCTGCTAAACCATCTCTTTAGCACCCTCTGTAATACATTTGAGAGCCATAATTGATTTATGCAATTGATTTAACTCAAATTATGTAAACTTAGGATCCCGGTGCCCCTGGTGTTCTGGGCAGCCCGGTGCCTTAGGCCTCAGTGCACACCCTTGTTCGGGGAGCATAGGTACTTGACTGTATCATTCTCTTCTGGCCGACAGTTTTCTCTGATCATACCTGGATATGCTCTCTGGGCCTCATCTCCCTACCACTACCATCACCAACAAAAGGCTCATTCTTCTCTCCCCACCCTGCCTCGTGGGTTCTTTCTGTGGTCATGCTCCGAATCTACTTTATAAGGAAAAAGAGCCTCAGACGGTTAGACTGGAGAGGGAGAGCCTGAGAGATTTTTTTTTTTAGCTTAGATTTTTAATCCATGAAGATTGTGCATATTGCTGCTTAAATACCACCGATGTGGATCAGGCCCTTCCCAGCTCTGTGTCAAAGAAAGGGAGGTTCAGTAATGTTCAGTGTCTTACCCTGGGTTGTACAGCTAGCCCACATTGGCACGAGGACTGCAACTGTGACATTCCAATGCCCAGTGTTCCCGTACCATCCCTGAAATTCCACCCCCTCATCTGTCTAGTTACCAAAGACCAAGAAGGTGGCTGTCCTTGAATCTGGAAATCCCCAAATCCCTGTTGATTTGGAGTTTCAGATCCAGTAGGCAGAGGTTTGCTACTCAGAACTACCAGAGATTGCGGGAGGAAAGACAGGTGCGCGTGGCCGTGCTTCTCACGCTGTGTCTTCCTTGTCTCCCAACAGTTAGAGCTTGATTCTCTACATTGTGGGAATTTGCCTCAGTTGATCTTAACAATTCTTTTTCAGAGACTCCCCAGTTATGTTTTTCTAAGAGGAGCAGAACAGGGAGGGTGAACGCGGGCTCGAGCGGCTGGGCAGGAGACTAACAAAGGCGGTATTATGCTGCTCTCGGCAAAGCCAATAAATGAGTTCAAGAGACACCTAGATGTGTTTCTAGAGGAGGGCCTGGAGGGGAGGGGTCTGGTGGAGCGGCCGAAAGGTGGGATTAAGATAAATTAAATGGAGCCAGCTTGCTGGATAAGGGGACCGCCTCTTCCTGTTCCCACTGTGCTTCAGATTTCTTGTCCTGCGCAGTCCAAAAGTTAAACACCAGTCTGTACCACACACCTCATATTCATCCCTTCAGATCCTGCCTCAGGGAAAGAGGATTGTCCCAAGGCTGTTTCAGCATGTGTTTGGGTGCTACACCCCACTAGATGTTGAAAAGGAGACTAGAGCTAACTGGTCAGAGTCCCAGATCTTTGTTCCCATACCTGCCTGAAGCCTTGGTGTCACTGGGGGATTTGTCAAGCATCAGCTGGCTGAGAAACTCTTTGAATGGGGCCTGTGGTGGTTTGAATGAGAGTGTCTTCCATGGAACGGTCAGATGTTTGAATCCTTGGTCCCTGGGTTGGTGGCACTTTTTGGGTAGGTTTAGGAGGTGTGGCCTTGTTGGAGGAAGTCTGTCCCTATGGGTGGTCTTAGAGGTTTTAAAGCCACCTGCCCTCCCAGGTTTACTCCCTCTGCTTCCTCTTTGCAGTTCAGGACGGAAGTAAGCCCTCAGCTTCTTTGTCACTCCAGCTGCCATGCCTGCCTCCACACACACCCCACACACCACCACCACCATCATAGACTCTCACCCTCTGGAACCACAAGTCCAAATCCTGTACCTTCCTTTGGTCACTGTTTGATCACAGTAATAGAAAAGTAATATAGGGCCCAACAAGATCTTTAAAGCAAACCATTGTGTTTCAGAATCACACTGCTCCTAGTCTGACCCAGTCTTTTACCTAATGGAGAGACAGAGAAAGAAGTATAACCAGAAACTGACTGGGGAACCCGGGCTGTCTGGGGGGGGGGTCAGTTCTTAGTGCTCTCCGTGCCTGCTGGGGGTAGGATATGGTCAGGCCCGAATGCCACATAGTGGTCGAGTGTGATGGTGACAGCCATGTTTGCTCATTGCTTTCTCTTCGCTGTGTACTTTACGAGAACTGTCGCTTTTACTATCTTATAACTGTCTGTCTGTGAGACTGCACTCCACCCCCACATTACAGATGAGGACACCAGAGGCCAGGGAGACTAGTGTATTTGCTTCCAGGAGGAGCTACAGCTTTTATTATCACAAACTTGGTGGCCTGAGACAACAGAAATGTATTCTTTCATAGTCCTAGATTCTAGGACCTAGAGGCAAAAAAATAAATAAGTAAATAAAATTAATTTCTCTGGATTCAGATGTCCTTCTGGTGGCTCTAGGGAAGGGCCTCCTCCTTGCCCTGCTAACCTCTGGTGGCTGCCAGCGGACTGTGACTTCTAGCTGCATCTCCTCTTCTCTCTGATTCAAATCTCCCTCAGCCTCTCTTATAAGGATGTATGCACTTAGGGCTCTTCCAGATTGATTGCCATATCTTAAAAGTCTTAATCATGTCTACAGATTTACCTGCTTTCATATGAAGAACATGTCCAGGAGTAAGGACACAGGTGTCTTCTGGAAGACTGCTTTCATGGAGTATAGCTGTGGGCTCTTCCACCTGTGCCCCTGCTCCCAAATAACGATGAGGAGGCTTATTCATTTAATAAATGCCTAGACCATAAGCTAGGTCCGTTTCCCAATGAGCTCATAACTTACATTAACTCACATATATGAGACTCTGTCTGCGGCAGGGCTGGCTACCTCTCCTTAGTTTTACTGAGTCTCGGCAGGGAATCTTCCTGTGGTTGACTATCCTCCAAGAGTTCTAATCTCTCCACTGGAACTCCCACCTTCTACTTCCTGCCTTTTTATAGGCCATCAGCTTTTTATTGGCAGGTGATGCTTCCACACAGTACAAAAGAGATTATCCCTACAATGTAGGTAACTTAACCAAGTGTGCAGGGAAATCCAAAACTTACCACACTTAGTCTCCAGGGTCTCCCTCAGCCTCCCAGGTGCTGTGGTCATAGGTATAAGCTTCCCCCACCCCCACCCCAGCCCTGCCCTTGTCACTGTTCTGTGCTGATGGATATGGTCAATACAATACTCACATTATAGTATACATTGGACATTTGGTTCTAGTTTTTGTCTGAATATGTTTCTATTCCCTTGGGATTCACTGGGTCCAGTGGCAACTGTCTTCTAGCTTTAATGGGAAACAATATTGTTATATCAGGTGATTCTAATTCCAAGCATGATATCCATACTTTGTTTATAGATTATTTTTTGTTTTTAATTATGTGTCTGTGTGTATGTGCACTTGAGTGCAGTACCAAAAGAGGCCAGAAGAGTGTGCCAGATCCCCCCCCCCCAGAGCTAGAGTTACAGATGGGTGTAAGCTGCTAAACGTGGGTACTGGCAATCAAACTTGGGTCCTCTTCAAGAGCAGGACACATACATTCCTGACTTTTGAGCCATTTCTGCAACTCTTATTTGTTTATTTTGAAATAATAATTTTTACAATATGCAGTTCTAATCACATTCCTCATCCTACCAGCAAATGAACATTTACTGCCCTTTCAGGCTAATGAGGGGTGGTGTGGGTGTGGTGTAAAGGAAGAAGTCTAAGGCAGCCCGATCACTGTCTGGGTACAGCTCCACTATGTCAGGTCTCTGAAAGGTGAGTTGGATACTCTCCACATACCTTTCCAGCCTCAGCATTCTACAATGAGAGGACTGAAAAGCTTGCCTTGTAGTAAGTTCCAGAGCTGCTTGTGTTCTTGATTTTTTTTTTCTAATAGAAGCAGTTCATCAGGCACAAATGTCTGTCTGTCTGTCTGTCTATCTATCTATCTATCTGTCTATCTATCTATCTAATCTCAGTCTGCCAGCTTCTAGCTACTATGTTAAACACTAGAGATACAAGGATGACTAAGACTTCCTGGTCTAGCAGAGGGCAAACAGAAACGAAATTATAATATTGAGAAATTCCGGTGTTTAAATGACTGAATGCCAGAGGAGAAGAGCTCAGGGCAGATGACATTTGGGGTCGCTTTCTGGGTAAGTGTTACAGAGTGACGTGCAAGGGGCAGGGACTTCCTTTGCTGGCCTTGTTCCTTTTCCTGTGCTGGTGAAAGCAGGTTTTCTGTAACTCCATGTTGATACTCTATCCCTCTGCATGCCCGATGATTACAGATTCTTTGACTCCAGAGTCTGCAACATGCTATATTTTGTCCTGAAAACTGGGCACACACAAACCCTCCTGTGCTTGTTTTGGGTTTTGTTGTTTATCCTGAGGCAGGGTCTGTTTCTGTAGTCCTGGCTGACCAAGAACTCTCTCTGTCAATCAGATTGGCCTTGGACTCTTTAAGGCACTTGCCATCAGGCTTACTGACCCAAGTTCTATCCCAGGACCCACATGGTGGAAGGAGAGAACCCACTCCTGTGAGATGACCTCTGACCTCCGCACATGCATGCACACTCTCAAAAAAAAATAAATGCAATCTTTTTTTTACTTTAAAAAAGAAATATATATGGGAGGCTTTGTTTTCAGCGGCTGCCTTCCCAGCCCCCAGGCTTCAGGAGGGCCATTGTACAGCTCTCTCCACGCTCACTCTTCCCTTCACTTTTACTGGAGGGCAAAACTAGGGCAGAGAAATAATTTTTATTCACTTCTGAAAGGTTACAGTAATAAAGAAACTCTTGTTAACATCAGAGAACGTTGCAGCCAAGAGTTTTCACAGTCTGGCATTGTTTATTTTACATGTAATTTGGAACCTTCTGCACTCTTAAAATATTGGCACAAAAATGTTTTAACTCTTGCAGTACTTTGCTGGAGGCAACAGCTGTGTGGTGTCAGAGGGGCAGCCGGGCCCTGGAGAACCATTCACCCTCTTCCTGCTGGCGAGAGCAAAATGGTGTGTGTGTGTGTGTGTGTGTGTGTGTGTGTGTGTGTGTGTGTGTGTGTGTGTAAAAATACACACACGCATTTGCGTTTACTCGAGGGTACAGTACCTGGGAGCCCTGTCCGTCCTGAGGATCTGACAGGTTTCCTTCATTAACCATGAGAGCGGTGTGACAATCCAGCTTCCCGTGTTCTGTGACCCCAGACAGCACAGAGCTTCCCTTATTTAGATGCTTGGGCAGGACTGGCCACGGGCCCCTTTTTCTCGCACACTCTATTTCTCACCTCTTTGGCTTTGTTTTAGTTAGAGGTACACTTGGTAGGAGCCAGATGGTTTGCCTGGCGGCCTGCAGGGGACCATTTATCCCTCCGGCTGAGCACAGGGAGCCTTGAAGGCATCCTTGATTTACATGACGCGAGAGCTAAGGAGGCAGAGCAGAGCGTTTGCCTGTGGCCACTAGAGAGTCACTGACCAGTTCTGACCAGTTCAAAACCTCTGCCCCTTTAGACATCATATAAACTTTTTAAGTTACGAAGAACCTCTTTTGGAAGTAGGTTCAATAAAAGCAGTAATACTAATGAAGCTAGCTAATGAATCATGTGTGTAGATGGCAACATGATCTCATCCTAAGGTCACATACCCAGCTGCTGGTGTAGACTAGGGGCTATTTCCCACAAAGGCTTTAGTTCCTATTTTGTTACTTTAAAACAATTACAGAAGGACATTAGGGGTTAAATTGAGGAAGAAGGCACCAGTCTGGGGGCTAGCCACCTAGGCTTCCATAGCTCCAGGCTCAACTTTGCTCTCACAATATGGGGGCCCTTCTCCCTCCTCCATCTGTCTCCCTGGCTTTTCTTTATTAGGACTCAGGCCGTCTCGTGACTGGCCACGGTTCTCAGTAGTCTTTCTGGCTTGGGTGCTGTTGCTCTCTTTCCTCTAAGTCCAGCATTTTCTTTCTTGGTTTCCACAATAGAGCATTTGCAAAATAGACAGAGCATACAGCTATTAGGCAAGTTCCGCAGTGCTGTTATTATGCAGGGATCTCTGTGTTACTTCAGGGACCACCGACAAAAGGCCCTGCCCCAGCAGGAGTCGGCCTGTGGAGGAGGCCAGCTTCCAGCTCCCCCACTTACAGCCAGACCTGGGTCCTAACTATGTCACTGCCCCAGTTGGCTTTAGGACTCATGGCCAATCTCTTAACCTCTTCTTGCTTTTGTTCCTTCTTCTATTGGTCACACATTGTTGGGTGGTTAAAACAATATAATTTAGTACAGTGCTCAGTGCTAGGGACATTAGGCACAGGTAGGTGGGAACCCTCGAGGCTGTATAAGGGACTTTTCATTAGCACGTCACCTAAACATAAACATGCCTGCCATGTGTCACTTGACTCTGGTGTTCTCGAGAATAGAGATTCTGTTTTTCATCTTTGCGAGGGATGGAGGGGGTGTTTTTGGTCTTTTGTAACCCTTTTCCAGGAGGCCTGGGTCAGGCACAGCTGTCAGTCAGCTCAGTCCCTTAGCATGGCTTGAGCCAACCACGGTGGGCACAAATACTTTAGTTTCTACATTTGTACTTAGGAAAATGGCCCTTATTTGGGGGCCTTTAAGGACAATTTAATACGAAATGTGTGGTGTTTGGAGCTCTTTGAAAGGGAGGGTCCTAGGGAAATTAATGGTGTTTTTGCTGTTCTTGGGAAAGCCCTTTGTGGTTCTCGGTGAATAAATTATTTGGAGTGAGTTTTCTAACACCTCCTACTCTGCTGGTCACTGTGGCTTTTTTTTTTTAATAACTGTCTGCAGTAATGCTTTTTATTGCTCATGACTTATAAAGATATATAGTTTTGGTGTTGGACTTTTGACCCCTGCCTGCTCCCAGGAGAGACATTTCTATCAGAATAATAAAAGGTGTAAACTATCAGTCGCTCGTTTTCTGGGCCACAGGCTTGTGAGTGGCTGGGACAGGGAATAAAAGATGATCCCCTGAGTGTTCGGTGGCGTTCCGTGTGTCTCCACTCCTCCTGTTCAAGCCCCTCCTGTACCCTTTGCTAAGGTTCTTTGGATTTCAGATAAGCCGTTGTCTTTGGCATTTTGAGATGCACAGCTTTCTGCTTTCTCTTTTAGGAACAGGGACTTTCTGTTGTGTCCCTCGCTGTAGGTCCCAAAGCGAGCAGCTCGCCAAAGGAATCCTCTAGAGAAGGGAAGGCTGGCGTGGCCCTGTCTCATCCAGCTTGGTGCGTGTAGGGGCTTGTGGCGTGTATGAGGCTTTTGCTTCTTCCCTCTGTCCCAGATGCCTGTCCCACTGTGAATGTTTCCTGGGCCTGGGAGGAAGCATCAGTCAGTCAGGTGCTTGCCTCACAAGTTTGCATCCACATAAAAAGCTGGCACGTCAGTACGTCTCTGTCATCCTAATGCCGGGAAGGAAGAGGCAGATCTCTGTGGTCTGCTGGCCAGCTGGTGTAGCCAATCAGTAAGCAGGAGACCCTGCCTCAAAAAAATAAAACAAATAAAGACCAAACAAAGCAGAACAGAAAACAAGGTGGAGAGCATTGAGAGACCCCTGGTACTGCCCTCTGTCGGAGCCAGGGCTCTCGACTGCTGCCAGCCTGCATCCATTATTCATGTGGCCTGACAGGATTCTCCCTGGCAGCCAGGCATGCCCCAACTCCGTCACTTGGGAGATGGAAGTTGGAAGGTCAGGAAATACAAGTCCTTCTCCACCACATGTTGAATTTCAGAAAAGCCTGCTGTATAAGACCCTGTCTCAAGCCGGGCGGTGGTGGCGCACGCCTTTAATCCTAGCACTTGGGAGGCAGAGGCAGGCGGATTTCTTAGTTCAAGGCCAGCCTGGTCTACAGAGTGAGTTCCAGGACAGCCAGGGCTACACAGAGAAACCCTGTCTCGAAAAACCAAAAAAAAAAAAAAAAAAAAAAGACCCTGTCTCAAAAAGACCACAAAGAAAAGGAAGGAAGGAAGGAAGGAAGAAAAAAGAAAGCTGATTGTTTCATTCATTTATTGAAGGAGCACCTTTGTTCATTCCTTACTGCACTCTAACCCCAAAATCCTGTTAGCTAGAAGTATTTCAGGGAAAAGTGACCATACAGGGTTTACAAGCTGTGTAACGCCAGGAAGATAGATGGATCTCTTCCTGGGTTCAGTTCCAAACTAAACAGATAAACAAGAAAGACAGGAGCTCACCTGCTGTTTTGTTTTGCTTTTGCAGCAAGCTTCCTAGAGAAGCTGCCCTAGGGAGGCAGAGTGTGAATGGAGGGAGGGTGGGGCGGGTGCTGAGGGTGGGGCAGTGGAGGGCAAACCCTCCTCTCCAGGTGAGCAGGTAGGTTGAGTTTGAAACTTCCTTTCTGAGGCATGTCACAGAGTGGTTGACAGTGCTATAGCATAAAGCAGACTGGGCTCAAGTGCTGCCTCTAGCCATGCGGCCTAGGTCAAGGTGCATAATCTCTGTGGCTGCCTCTAGCCATGCGGCCTAGGTCAAGGTGCATAATCTTTGTGGCTGCCTCTAGCCATGCGGCCTAGGTCAAGGTGCATAATCTGTGTGCTTCAGTTTTCCACATATAAAATGGAGATAGCAATGTTCCCAGCCTCTTGCCCTAAACGATAGCACTGTGAGAGTCAAGTGAGGTATTCGTCACATAGATATCCCTGTAAGCAGCACTGGGAAATGCAATGTCTTTGTTGTCTTGAGTACAGAGTACTGAAAAGATTTCCTTAACAAACACAGCATTCTGGTCAAGCAAGGTATCTTTTTCCTTTGGATAAGATACCATTCAAGAAACATTTTACTTTTAAAAAAAAAAGGGGGGGGGTGTGCTGGAGAGATGGCTCAGGGATTGAGCATTAGCTACTCTTGCAGAGGACCTAGGTTTGATTCCCAGTACCCATACAGTGGCTCACAGTCACTGTAACTCCTATTCCAGGGAGTCTGATGGCCTCTTCTGACCTCCACGGGAACCAGGCACAAATGAACAGACGTACACCATCATCTGGTGGCAAGTCTCTCTGAGCCTCAAGAGAACGCTGTCCAGAATTGAAGAGGCTGAAGCCGAGCCTGGCTCAGCATCCCCAGAGCCCGGGAAGGAGTTCTTGAGCAAAACAGTGAGACCTTGTCACTCACACACAAGTCGGGCCGTGATCGTTGGACAGGTCCCCTGGACTGACTGACCCCTTTGTTTCCTCACGTCTGCATTGCAGAATGACCTCTTCCTCAGATTACCACTGGGTTGGTCACTTGGGAAAATTTAACTCCAAACAGTAAGCAGTAAGGACACAGTGGTGACAGAGGAACATCCTGTGACTGATGGAAATGTCTGCCCTACTGTTTAGTCTGGGCCCAGGTGGAGTCACCAGTTAAATTGTGTAACTCTTCCTTGGGAACAGCTCCACTTGTCCACCTGAAGAGGAAGGCTGCGCTGGGTGACACAGCTAGAGTCATCTTCATATGACAAGGGGCCAGACAGCTAAGCAAATGAGGGCGTGCAGATGCCATAGACTGGAGTGGGGTCTAGTGCGGTGTGGACAAGAACCGAAGCCGATGACTTCAGCTTGGCCTTTAGCCCTCTGTGGTGTTTAGGCCCCAGCATCCATCACCTTGACTTTCTTAGTTAAGAGGAACCTGAGTTGTTATCTGTTTTCTCCTGTTGGAGCCTGTTTGTGTATTTGATGTGGCTAATTGTGACAGGGAACAGGCATCGTGTGGTTTTCCACTGTCCCCAGTCTGCCCATGTTTAATAAAAAGTTTATTAAAAAAGCTAAGTTTTGCCTATAGCTTTCTGAACTCATAAATGTAGTCGCGAGACCCGGGGTTCAATCAGGAGCCTGTGAATGTCTCTAGAAACCCAAGTGTTTCCACATCTTCTTGCTGATACTTGTCAGATCTGATGGCCACAGGCAGAGCAGAGAGGACCAGATGAATGGCACCTGTGGACCTGTAGTGACCACATTACCGGAAAGGATGTCCAGGCTCCTAAAGCTGTACCTGTATGCCGTACCCCTGCTCCCCTGGAGACGCCTGCTGGGCTCAAGCTAAATACACATCCTGCTCACATTACATTCTATCCAATTAAGATTTTCCATTACCACAGCATTAAGGGCAGGCACAGTGATTGCTAAAACGCTGCAAGACCAGTTGTCTACACGTCATGCGGCCAGGGTCGGGAAGTCATCGGTGTGGTTGTGTTTGGTTGTTGCCTCTCGTCTTTCTTCTCCTTTGCTTTCCCTCAGTGAGGTCTGACTATGTGCAGATTATGGTCTCACCCTATCCCCCTCATTGGCTGATAACTTGATACGGTTGGTCCTGTACTATACAGCACAGACCCTCCCCTTTGAGGCAGGGTCTCATGTAGCCCAAGCTGGTCTTGAACTCATTATGTAGCAGAGGCTAGCTAACTGTTGAGTTTCAGATATTCCTTTCTCTGCCTCCCAAGTGCTCAGATTACAGGCATGTGCCATCGCGCTCCACCCTATTCCCTCCTTAGTTCCTTCTGTTGTCTATCCTGTTCAGCTTCGTCAACTGGACCCCTTATTCACCCTCGCCTGGACCGTTACACAGCCTCCTCTGTGGTTTCTGCCTCTCCTCCTTTGCCTAACTCTATCAACCATACTGCTGGAAAATACATGTGTTCTTGCGACTTCCTTGTCTTCAGGTGGCATTCAGGGCCATTTACAGGCAATATAGACTACCTTTCTGCTTACACACACACACACACACACACACACCATGCATAATGGCACACATGAAAGTCAGAGAATAACTTGTGAGAGTCAGTTCCCTCTCTCTACCATGTGGGTCCCTGGGCTTGGTGACAAGCGCTTTTGCCCTCTAAGCCCTCTTTTCAGCCCCCCGCCCACTATAAATTGTTGTTACAGCTCTGAAAAATGTGCTTTTAAAATCCCAGCCCTCAAGAGGTAGAGGCAGGAGGATCACTGAGCTTGAGGCTAGCCTGGTCTATTTTGCTCTGAAAAGACCATACATGTTTCCTTCTCTGTGGATTTGCACATACCACCCTTTCTGTCTGAACAAACCTGTGTACATTCTGCAGCGCTGTATGAGTGGCACACCATTGCCATGGTTGACTTGGTGTTTTAAGTGCGTCCAGTTCCCACTTGCACTTCTGCATATATTCTTGCTGGGTCCCACTGGGTCCCACTAATCTCTAGCAGTGGCTGCACCAATTTACATTCTTTTCGGATGGTCCCAACTTATTTTCTTTTCTTCGTATTTTGGATTCTGGATATCCTTACAGGGATGAATGGAATTATCTTTTGCTTCTACTTCAGGTCATTTTCTTGCTCAAGTGATTGGGACCTTGGTTACTGCAGAATAGTGATCCCCAATAAACTTTTAGGTTTCCAGATGTTGTATTTCATAGCAAAACACCGAAAGCCCATCCAAGACATGTATGCACGAGTGCCTGCAAGCAGGGCCTAAGCCCTTTCTTAACCCGGAAGGATGAACAAGCGCTGCTCTGGAAGATTTGCATTGTTTCACAGGTCTCCCTGTTGAAGAGCAGGTGGAGGAGGAAAGGTGCCTCATAAAACACTTGAGAGCAGCAGGCTGTTCTCCTGTGCGAGGCTGACAGTTGTGAGGGTTTTGCCCATTCAGAAACTCTGCTCAGGACCTGGGTCTCTGTAGAGATCTGCTGCTGCCTCTCCAGCAAGTGCTAGTGAGGGAGGAGGCACCCTTGTCACCTGTTGCAGCAAAGATGCTGGTTTGAGAGAAGTGAGGACAGAAGCTGGGGTCTCCTTGACTAGAATGGAGTTGTGGTTGCAGACTAGGGGAACAGCTGCAGTTATCTTCTTGTGCTCGGGAGCTTTCTTGAAATGTGGAAAGGTTCATGCAAGCCACTGCTTCAAGGCACATTTATGGCAAGCCATCGGCTGGTTCAGCCACCCTGTGTCACGCAGCACACACACTGCCTTCGAGAGGCGCACCATCTAATGCAGTGTGTTGGGCTTGGCCAGTAAACTGCTCATTAAGTAGATAGTGCTTCCTCCTGGCTAAACATAAGACCCTCAGGAAGGAAAGCAGCAAGCATGGAAGTCCTGAAAAGCCCCCAGAAACAAGAGGGGACACGTCCATAAGATGAGGACAGTGAGGGACACCTCCTCTATAAGGTGAGGACAGTGAGGACACCTCCTCTATAAGGACAGTGGGGACACCTCCTCTATAAGGAGAGTGGGGACACCTCCTCTATAAGGAGAGTGGGGACACCTCCTCTATAAGGAGAGTGGGGACACCTCCTCTATAAGATGAGGACAGTGAGGACACCTCCTCTCTAAGGTGAGGACAGTGGGGACACCTCCTCTCTAAGGTGAGGACAGTGGGGACACCTCCTCTATAAGGAGAGTGGGGACACCTCCTCTATAAGGAGAGTGGGGACACCTCCTCTATAAGATGAGGACAGTGAGGGACACCTCCTCTATAAGGTGAGGACAGTGAGGACACCTCCTCTATAAGGTGAGGACAGTGGGGACACCTCCTCTATAAGATGAGGACAGTGGGGACACCTCCTCTATAAGATGAGGACAGTGGGGACACCTCCTCTATAAGGTGAGGACAGTGGGGACACCTCCTCTATAAGGAGAGTGGGGACACCTCCTCTATAAGATGAGGACAGTGAGGGATACCTCCTCTATAAGGTGAGGACAGTGAGGACACCTCCTCTATAAGGTGAGGACAGTGGGGACACCTCCTCTATAAGATGAGGACAGTGGGGACACCTCCTCTATAAGATGAGGACAGTGGGGACACCTCCTCTATAAGGAGAGTGGGGACACCTCCTCTATAAGGTGAGGACAGTGGGGACACCTCCTCTATAAGGAGAGTGGGGACACCTCCTCTATAAGATGAGGACAGTGAGGGACACCTCCTCTATAAGGTGAGGACAGTGGGGGACACCTCCTCTATAAGGTGAGGACAGTGAGGGACACCTCCTCTATAAGGTGAGGCCAGTGGGGGACACCTCCTCTATAAGATGAGGACAGTGGGGGACACCTCCTCTATAAGGAGAGTGGGGACACCTCTATAAGATGAGGACAGTGAGGGACACCTCCTCTATAAGGTGAGGACAGTGGGGGACACCTCCTCTCTAAGGTGAGGACATGGGGACACCTCCTCTCTAAGGTGAGGACAGTGGGGACACCTCCTCTATAAGGTGAGGACACCTCCTCTATAAGGTGAGGACAGTGGGGACACCTCCTCTATAAGGTGAGGACAGTGGAGACACCTCCTCTATAAGGTGAGGACAGTGGGGGACACCTCCTCTATAAGGTGAGGACAGTGAGACAGTCTTTCGTATCATCCTGACGATGAAGCAACACATTGGAAGTTGTTAATACAGGCTCTGGTTTTTCATAACACTCAACAAATGCTCAGTCATCTGTTTTTAACATGTGATGAATGATGGTATGTGGACTGACCATCTGCTCATCTAAGCAAGTTCCCCAGAGGGTAACTAAGGCTCACAAAGTGGGAAGGGGAGCTCTGACTACAGGCCACAGGAAGGAAAGACTCCACGCAACCTTAGGGTCACCGAACTGTAGCAGAGTTTTATTTTTGTGGTTAGAAACAAGATTTGACTGTGTGGTGATGGTGCTTGCCTTTAATCCCAACACTTGGGAGGCAGAGGCAGGTGGATCTCTGTGAGTTTGAGGCCAGCCTGGTCTACAGAGTGAGTTCCAGGACAACCAGGGATTCAGAGAAACCCTGTCTTTTAAAAAAAAAAAAAACTAGAGAGAGAAAAGAATTTGATAAGCCAGCTTGGGCTATGCGCCCATATCTGAGGAGAGGCCAGGGCTTTAGCATCTGCAGTGTTTCATCTTACTTTGAAAGCAAAGTAGACCCTTGACCTAAGGAAATGCAAAAGAGGAGGAAAGAACATCATTGTTGGGATTAGAAGAACTAAGTCTTTGGGTCCTAGGGTTTGGTGAGGGAAGCATCCCAGCCAGTCTGTGAGGTAACTTCTGAGTGATTCTTCTGCTCATGTATTAGTGAGCATCTTGCCAGTTGTCAGCTTTAGCTTTTGTAACTGTATCCATTCTGCGGTGACAATTCTCTGCTTTAGTCTATAAAATTCATTCTTAAGTATAGTAAGCTAAATAATAATTATAACAACAACAACAACTTTAATATTATTTCATGTGTATGGGTATTTTGCCTGCATGTGTATGTACTGATACGTATGGAGGTCAAAGGGGAGTATTGGATCCCCTGAAATTGGACTACCATTGGATCCCCTGAAATTGGACTTGCCACAGTGTGAGCTGGGAATCCAGTTCAGGTCCTCTGAAAGAGCAGCCAGTACTCTTAGCCGCCGAGCCATCTCTCAGGCCTCTATTAATACATTTTTAACCTTTATATGTAGTTCTTTTTAAAAATATGTCTGATTATAGTTATCTTGTCACATTTCTGGGTTTGGGGAGTACATTAGTTTCTTTCATTCTTGCTGTGATAGCACCCGACAAAAGCAGCTTAGTAAAGAAGGGGGGGAAGACATGCAGGGAAGGCATGTGGGAAAGGCATGCAGGGAAGGCATGGAGGGAAGGCATGCAGGGAAGGCATGCAGGGAAGGCATGTGGGGAAGGCATGCAGGAAAGGCATGGAGGGAAGACATGCAGGGAAGGCCTGTGGGGAAGACATGCAGGGAAGGCATGGAGGGAAGGCATGCTGGGAAGGCATGGCAACCAGAGCCAAAGACTGACTTGTGTGTGCATCTGCAGGCAGGACAAAGAGAGCTGACTGGCAGTGCTCAGCTTGCTTTATCCATCTCATTCAGTCCTGGACTCCAGCCCATGGTAACAGCCATGCACACACCATACAAGCAAGCACGCATGCACCCATACACACATGCATGCCCAGGAAGGGTCTTCTCTCCTCAGTTTACCTTACTTAGAAACTCCTAGGTGACTATATGTCCAGGCTAGTGACAGTGATGATTGACCATCAAAAGTCGGGGTTTTTAGTGTTTGTTTGTGTGTGTGTTTGTTTTTGTAGTGCTGGGTCTTGAACACAGGGCCCCAAATGAGCTACAGCCCCAGACTTTGTTTTATTTGGAGACAGTGACGTTGCTCAGGCTGGCCTTGAGCTCACTCTGTAGCACAAGCAGCCCTTGAATTTGTGATCCTCCTGCCTCAGCTTCCTGCATCACTCAGATTACAAGCCCACACCCCTATCCTCCTCACATTTCCGGCTTCCTGTCTTATCATTGGAGGTTTGCTCTAGACTTTGCTCTCTGCATAGTCAAACCTTCCTTCTATCTGTTACTTATTTATTTTGGCAAATGACTCTGCCTTGACCTTGTCAAATCTTATCTTGTCACTGTGACAATTTTTCTGCTGATTGTTAGTTGTTTCCATTTTATCCCTATTTCCAAGTTCAGGAGTGAACACTTTGGCATGTGTTAGTGTGATTCTTCAGGTGTTGGTGGGAAGGTTCAGCTGCGTATGCCATATAAGGCCTAAAGAAGACCTACACATGAACACAGTATCCCATCAAATGTAATATGTACATATTTCTTCCCATCACAGTCACCATCAATACAGATTTTTAAATGGAGGCCTCAACAATCACTTCCTGTTGAATTCTGCACTACAGCGCTACCACTAAAACTGTGACTTTTCCAAGCCACGGTTAATACCCCTATTCAGATTATGTATGAAACTTGTCAAACAAGATGTAATCCAAAGCTTCCAAGGTGTGTGTGTGTGTGTGTGTATGTGTGTGTGTGTGTGTGTGTGTGTGTCCTGACCTTAAGAATATTAAGTTGACGTTTGATTGTCTCAAGATCTTAATGTATCTCATCAACTGCTTTTCATCGATATATTCAAAACTGGATTAGTGATGGCGATTTCCAAGGACAGCCATCTGTTTAGATTTGGTAGTTTGATTTCAAGATGTAGCCCAGGCTAGCTTCAAACTCCTTTCATAGAGTAAAGTTGGCCTTAAACTTCTGTTAGGTCTGCCTCTCCAGTGCTGGGATTATAAGCCATGTGCCACCATGCCTGGCACTTTTTCTTGCTTGATCTGCTTTTTAGCAAACCTGAGGAAAAGCCTGACACTATGTGACCATTCAGAAATTAAGGCTGCTGGTTCTGCAGGTCTTACTGCCAACCATGTCCCCTGCTGTTCGATGTCATCGGGCTAGTTAGATTTTAAAGAGAGATCTCAATGAGCAAATCTGGAGTTTTTTAAAAATGGAGATAAGATGATACCCTCTCAGAGGTCCTCAGAAAGGGTCAATTGAGCTAATATGCATAATGCTATTAGCATACTTAGCACTTGATGTGTCCGGTTCCTGGCTTCACATTGTTTTTGGCACCTGTAGACTAGGGAGAAGTATTTTGGAGGCTAGATCTTTGAAGACGAGAAGGAACCGGCATCCCTTCCATTAGTAAAGACAAGAAGGACTCCTGGTGGTGTGGCTAAGAACAAGAGAGTATGGCATGGGAGATGGCAGAGTCGACTCTGACCAAGGCCTAATGAACGAGGGGGTCACAAGGGAGTGAGGTAAGAAAAATGACCTAGCAAAATCGTGAAGCCCTTCCAGAGCCCACAGAGGTTAAAGCGCTGTCTCCTTCAGGCTACACCATGGTCTAGTCCTCTGTTAAGCAGTCTGTAAATGTCCTTAAGGGCTGCAGCAGTGAGAGGGGACGGGCTGGTGATTGGCCTCGGGTGAACTGGCATCTCTTTAAAGCCCATGTCCCTCCTTGAGAATACTCCCATTAATTAAATGTGTACCTTGCGAGATCCCCTCTGGCTGTGCTCCCTGTGGGCCGTCTCATTCATTAATCTGCTGATTAGTAACCCTGAACACTTGTACCCCCTGTTTTTT
The DNA here is from genome assembly GCA_036184795.1 of Tokudaia tokunoshimensis. Taxonomy (NCBI): domain Eukaryota; kingdom Metazoa; phylum Chordata; class Mammalia; order Rodentia; family Muridae; genus Tokudaia; species Tokudaia tokunoshimensis. The sequence continues at coordinate 127,614,679 of BTHU01000004.1, forward strand.
GCATTCCCCTTTTAATATACTGTGCCATTCCCCCGGGACATAAACTCCAGGACCCGTCCCTGGCCGGATCGTGTTTGTTTTCTTTGCCCCTTGTGCCTGCCTCTGCTATAACATTTGTAGTATGTGTTAAGTAATCCTTAAGGTAACATTTTTATTATGTCATAAAAAGTGCATGGCAAATATATTATAACTCATGGACTTTGTTTAAAAATGAACGGATAATTTATTGAGTGTGTTACATGAGCCTTGCTCCCTCCTCCATCTCAGGAGAGACCTGCTGCTCATCTAGCCTAGCCTCCTATTGAGCGCTCCCGCCCTGTGACATGCTGCGAAAGCAGAGCCTTGGTTGGCTAGAAGTGACATCATAGTTTATGTACTCAATAAAAATTTAATTAAGTCATTACAGGAATTGCAGTCATCATTTAACCCTCTGATTTCTTCTGTTTAGTTTATTATTAAACATTCAGTAATAGCAGTCATCGAATCTTGATGGCTTATAAAATATCTGCATGAATTTTAATAGCTTAAATAAATGGGAAAATATGAGTAACATATAAAGGTCTCCCTTCCCATGTGGTGGCTCAGTATATATGGGTTTTTATAAAAAGCAAAGCATTATGAACAGGATAAGATTTTAATAAGCAAACAGCCCCATACCATCTTCTGCTGGGGGAGCTGTGTGTTCACAGGCAACATGTTCCGTATAGGACAATCTGGCACCGGGGAGACGGGACCCTGCACAAAGTGAGGGAATTGGATGGGGCTTCAGCAGAGGGAGGCTCCAGCCACGGCGGGGTGAGTCCAGTAGGCCAGGCATGGGCTCCTCCATCAGCTGCCTAAGGTCATCACACAGTGATGGAGCTTATACCGTTCTCCAGAAACAGACATTTTCGTGTCTAATCCAGCCTCAGTGATGGTACCTGAGAGCCACTCTTAGTTGTGGCCGCTGTGGCCTTCTCTCGGGAGAGGTGCTGGGGAGCGCACAGGAAAAACACAAACCCAGATTTCCAGACTCTTTGGGGACCCTTTGGGAATACCCTCAGGTGGCGGAATAGCACCATTCCCTCTGCTCAGATCCTGCCCTGGTGGTAACTGGATGTAACTCTGCCCCTTTCCGTCTTTGAGAACTTCCCTTCTTTCCTCCCTCGGGGTCACTAGGCCAGGCGATCCCTGAAGGCCCTTCAGTGTCAAAGCTAGTTGGCATGATGCAGTCTGCACGCTAACTGCCCACTGAGCAGGTTCAGTAAATATGTTCCTAGAAGTGGCGCCTTGCCTTAACATGGGACATCCCTGACATGCTCTCCTGGCTCAGGTCATCTTCCATAGTTAGGAGAACAACCGACACTTAAGTAAGAAGAACACAAGTGGGCATTCAGAGGGCCGGTTGACATCACATCCTCAAATCATAAAGCAGTGAGCTCCAACTCTGCCTGTACTGACCCTTTCACCAAAGCACGTTAGATGAAACAGTAGAAAGAAATATAGTCATATTTATTTGTGGAATTACATACAGAAACATGCAAGGTGTTCTTTCAGCAAAAAAAACCAAAAAAACCAGAATAATTTCTGGCATAGGATAGGACATGCCGTGAGTCACACTTGCTTTTGTCTGTGGTGCCGAATCCAAGGTCTCACATAATGCGAGGCAAGTGCTCAGACCTGAGCTCTAGCCCCAGCCCTAAGTGGCGACCTTGTAAGGGCTCATTATCAGCATGCCTGCCTTAGCCCCTGTCCTGGGCCAGGTGGTCAGGTGCCAAAATGATTCAGTCCTGCTTCCTGTGACCCAAGCTTGAGTAGCTCACAGTCTGGTGGGAGAGACGGCTATATAAGCAGCTCCAGCCATACTGTGTACCTAGGGGGAGAAGCACACACAGACCTCTGACAGCACAAAGCAGCAGGGGTTCGTGTGGCCTGGCTTGACGGCAGGTGGGAAAGGTCATGGCTTACACTCCCAGCTCCCACCAATCTCATATTTTCCAGCCGCAAACTCCACAATTCTCTCTTTGCTTTTGAAAACTGTCCATGACTGTAGAGCACTGGAACTGGCTTTAGCTTTAGTTTTGTAAAAATAAGCCAGGCCTTCCTCAGAGCTCCGTGTGCTCCCAGAGTTCCGTGCTGTTCACCAAAACTTCCAGGGTATGTTGTTAACTTAATGTTTGAGCGTAGACAAGCTCATAGGCTTTGTTCCTGAGAACAGTTCTTATGTGCAGGGCATTTAAAAGACAAAACAGCCTTAGAGAGGTTGGCCTGTTCAAGACCACATCCAAAAGATATACCAGGGCTGTGACTTGAATCTGGGTTTTCTGAGTCTAAACACAAATCCTTTTGCCTTTTCTGACCTCTAGAGACCAGCTTATGAATCCCAGGATAAAAATCACTTGGCCTTTGACTTATTATGTTATGGTTTGAATGTAAAGCGACCTCCTGTAGGCTCTTGTGTTTGAACACTTGGTTTCAAGGTGATGAATGTTAGGAAGGTTGTGGGACCTTTAGGAGGTGGGACTACCTGGAGACTGCAGGGGACTGGCTTTGAGGACTACAGTGGGTCCTCATCTCTGGTCCAAGCTTTCTGCTTAGCCATCCACCAAGATAGAACAAGCAGCTATTTCATGATCCTGGAAGTGCAGGGGCCCGAGGAATACAGGGAACATTGACTATGAACGGATGCTGAGCTCAGGGCCATCAGTATCAGGGCACATCACATCCATTCCTCAGTCTCTCAGGCAGTCAGCCATTGTGACTGTAGCACACCGACGTCTGAGTTCTGGTGGAGATTAGAGGCGACGATGGCCAAAAATGCTTCCATCCCGCGTGGGTGTGGGAAGGATGGTTAAGCAGGGCTCTTAGTCTCCACTCGAGCTTCTAAAGGATATTTGGCAGTTTCCTGAACCTGTCAGGCTAAGTAACACTCTGCAGCCCGTCTTATATAGTGATGGGCTTCTCCTATATCCCAGAGAAGCACAGCACGTGGCCCCTGCCCCCAGCGGACCACCACGTGGTGTCCAAGTTTTAACCCTTCACGTTTGGTGAAGTGCCACAGACTGCTGGTGTCTGATGAATTTAATCGGTATCTCATGAGCCTCACAGGAATTCTGTTTCTACAATTCCTTTGTGGTAACAACCGCTCTCAGTGTCCACTCCCTGCAGCCTCCAAGGCTCCTTGTTCCTCAGCACCTCACAGATGTCCCCTTGTCTTGTCTTTCACCCCAAGCTCTTCTGAGCAGCTATGGAGACATTCCCTACCATACGGGACCAGTGTTCCTGCCTCTTCACCTGCCTGGTGGCCCCCAAATATCCCATCCCTCACCTCTGCACACCTTGTTTCCTCTGTTGCAAGTGCCCCTCTCTTCAGTCTCTCCCTGTCCTGTCTCCTTTCTCCAAGTCCACTTTCTCTCTCTGTCTCTCTCTCTGTCTCTCTGTCTCTCTCTGTGTGTGTGTGTGTGGTTTGTGTACATGAAGGCCAGTGTCTGCAGAGGTCAGAGGTGTCAATATCCTTAGAACAGGAGCTAGAGGCGGTTGTAAGACGGAGATGGGATCTGAACCTGGGCCTTAACATGCTCACTCTTGTCTGCAGGGCCAGCTCTGCAGCCCTTCTCTCAGAGCCACTTAAATGCATCCTCCTCATGTAGATCTTCTCAGGTCTCCAATATGAGGCCACTTGAACTGAAATTCATTTGTCCTTACACATTTGCAATTTGGATAGTGATAGTTTTGTTTCACTAAAAACTTTCAAGCCTGGTGTGGCGGTGTACATGTCTAGTCCTAACACCTAGGCAGAGGCAGGCAGATCTCTTTGCGTTCAGGCCAGCCTCATCTACAAAGTAAGTTCTGGGCAAGCCAGTGTTACATAGAGAGACCTTGTCTAAAAATAATATAAAATAAAATTTTAATTACTGGAGCTGGAGAGGTGACTCAGTGATTAAGACCCAGATGGTGGCTCACAACTGTTTGTGACTCTAGTTCCAGGGGATCTCATGCTCTGTTCTGCCCTCCATGGGCACTGCGAACGCATGGTACACAGGCATACATGCGTACATGCATACACACGTGCATACCTACACACATGCGTAGTAAGATAATAGTAATTAAAATTACACTTATTTGTTCATGTGTGTGTGCATGTGGAGGTCAGAGAACAACTTAGAGGTGTCCCTTCTCTCCATCCATCATGTGGGTCCTGGGGAGCAAACTCTAGTTGTCAGATTGGGTAGCAGGCACCTTTGCCTGCCAAGCCATTCTGATTGCCCTTCTGTTTTGTTTGGTATTGACACATGGGCTTAGGTAGCCCAGGCTGGTCTCAAACTCATTATGACCTTGAACTTCTGATCCTCTGAGACCTGGGCGCTAGGGACTCCAGGAGTGGGGCGCCACCCTGCAAGTCGTTCTTAATGTCCGCCTTCTTGGCCAATGCTCATGTGATCAGACAGGGTGTCTGGTGCTTCGTGTTCACCGGCACTAACTCACAACCAGACGTGCAGCTGAGGGTCCATTCATTAAAATCAATGCAGTTTTGAACCAAAATCTGAAAGAAGCAGCAGTTTCATTATGGGGAATCCCAGCATCCAAGAGCATTGGAAATGGACTGGTGGCTTAGCCTGAGTCCCCTTCTGTGTGACAGCTTATGACAGCTAAGTGACACCGTGCTTTTCCTTACTATGTTTTCATATTTGTGTTTTTGTAGGTTAATTCCTATATCCTAAAGAAGAACATGGCCCTCATGACAAACAATTTCTATGCAGCAATCCTGGGATACGATGAGGTAAGAGCATTGGCCACGCCTTAGGCTGCGTGGCCTCCCCAGCAGAGGCCTGCCACCTTCCTCCCTTCCGCTCCTCTTCCTTCCTTTATAAAGAATTTTTTTTTAACTTATATGTACGTTATGTGTATGTGTCTGTGTGAGTGTCTGCCACATGTGCGTGAGGCTGCATGTCAGAGCCTATGGAGGCCAGGGCAGGGCAGGGATCCCCTGGAGCTGCAGTTAGGAGCCACACAGCATGGGTACTAGGAACCAAAGTGGTACACAACTATACTCAGCCCCAGCAAAGGCTGTGTGTATGTGTGTGTGTGTGTGTATGTATGTACGTACATTCAGAGGCCAGAAGAGGCTACTGGATCCCCTGGAGTCACCAAGTGGCTCTCTTTAAGAGCAGCAAGTGCTTGTCACCCCTGGGCCATCTCTCCAGCCTCCCCATTGAGCCTTTGAGAACATGTGAAGGAAGCTTCGAGGATCCTAGTCTCCACTTGCTGTTATTGCTTAGTGCTTATTTCTTCACCTTCACTGAATGCTGGGAAAAGAGCATTGTATAAACTGGTCACCATTCAGCTAGTTAGCATTGAGCGCTCAGTGGGGGCTGGATGGGGACGCAAGGCGAGTCAGACACTGCCCCAGCCCAGGCTCCTCCCAGAGAAAACAGGACACTCACATAAACAGTGTGGACTGTGGGACGAAAGGTATATGGTTTTAATTTTCATTTTAAAGTAGGAAGTAACTCATTTATGTGAATGAACTTTTTGCTACATGTATGAGGGCCTGGTGCCTGTGGAGGTCAGAAGGGGCACTGGATCCCCTGTAACTGGAGCTATGATGGTTATGAGCCATCATGTGGAAGCTGGGGATTGACCCCAGTCCCTCTGCAAGAGCAACAAATGCTCTGAACCGCTGAGCCATCCCCTCAGCCCCCAGATGCTTATCTTATCTATTTTTTTTCCAGACAGGGTTTCTCTGTGTAGCCCTTACTGTCCTGGAACTTGCTCTGTAGACCAGGCTGGTCTTGAACTCGGAGATCTGCCTTCCTCTGCTCCTGCCTCCCAAGTGCTGAGATTACTGGTGTACTGGTGTGCACCACCACACTTAGCTCCATTACACTCATTTTTAAAGTTCACAAAACTGTGTATGTTCCTGCTTGAAGCACAAAGACCCATGCTCTCTCCAGCCTCAAGGTGAAGTCATCGCAGTGTGTCAATCCCCTTCCGGGTGTTATCTCTGCATACTCAGCAGTTCCCCACCTTTATGCAAATGAGTTACACCTACATGCTTTTCTTCAGAGTACTTTATGCACAGAGCTGTGTCTGTTGGCATTCACAATCTCGAACTCTATCCCATTAAATGCTAGTTCCCTACTTCTTTCTTCTCCCCCTTCTCCTCCTCCTCCTCCTCCTGCTCCTCCTCTTCTTCCTCTTCCTCCTCCTCCTCTCAGTCTCTGGAAATCAGTTTTATTTTACTTTATGAATTTGACTAGGACCTCACATGAGTAGAATCTTACAGTGTTTGCTCTTCTGTCACTGCCTTATTTCACCTAGCAGGGTATCTCAGGCTCATCCATGTTGTATCCGTGTCTCAGGCTCATCCATGTTGTATCCGTGTCTCAGGCTCATCCATGTTGTATCCATGTCTCAGGCTCATCCATGTTGTAGCTGTTTTGTTTCCCAGTCCTTCGACTTTATAATGGAAACTTCAAGCATGTAGAAAAGTTCTGACGGTATAATGAGCCCCTGTGTGCAACTCACGGCATTCAGCATGTCTTGTTCTTTTCTTGATAGATGATGTGCTTTTAAATTCATTTAACTCCCAACATAATCCAAGCCCCGCACTCCTGGGGAAGTCCCTTACCTTCCCCAGGCTCAGCTCCTCGTTCACCTGCCCTAGCACTAACAGTCTGTCACCTGGTTTGGTGTGAGTTTTCTCGGGGAGGTGACAGTGCCTAGTGTGTCTCTAGTGTCTGACACAGTGCTTGGCGTGCAGTGAGGAGGGAAGAAACATTCAGGGCAAGGCCAGGGTGGAGCTCAGTTGGTCCGTTACTTGCCCAGAATTCACAAAGCCCCAGGTTTGATTCCCTGAGCCACAGTAGCCCATGCCTACAATCTCAGATGGACTGTTCTCTCATTGCTTTATTACCCTGGGCTTTATGCATGCTGGGTAAGGGCCCTGCCAAATTAGCTATGACTCTAGTCCACTGGAGGCTTTTCTTCCTTCTCCTTTTCCATTATTTGAGAATTTCATGCATGTATATAATATATTTTGATTACAATCCATCTCTCACTCCCTCTCCTACAGTTTCCTCTTGCTCCCTCCCTTATCAAATCATATCGCCCACCCCCCCACCCCACTTTTCCCCACCAGCTCTACCAGCTCTGTCTCTTTGTGTTGTTTCCCACTGAGTTTGCTTGTTGCTGTCTGTGTGTGCATGGATTTAGTCCCATCTGCTGGAGCCTGGGAAGCCTCTGTTACAGGAGATACTTTAAATCTAACCCCTAAGTCCCCAGTGAAGGCTTTGATCCAGCAGAGGCCATCTGGTGCTTCAGCTAGCACCCAGGTGACAAGAGCAGGGAGAGCAGAACCCGTCAGGTCCTGACTTAACTGGTGTAGGCGGACAGCCGTGCGGGTGCAGCAGTCTTTCAGAACACTCTGTAATCACAAGGTTCTAGACCCGCTCAAGACTAGCTACACACCACCACTTTGATTTCATTAATTAAAGGAAACTCCGCATCCTCACCTTGTTGGTCCCATTGATTGTATAGCCGTGTGCCAGAGGCCCTGTGGTGAACAGCACTGTTCTGCAGCGAGCCCTTCCACGTGGCTCATGCTTCCCTCCTGTCGTCACAAGCCTTCTGTGACCTGCTGTGTTGTCTCTCATTGCCTGTCCTCCACGGGAAGCCTTTGGCCTGGCTTCCCTGCAGATAGTGTTGAGCCTGACTAACTCTCTCCTGGACCCAAGGACTCTCTCTCTATAGCATGCACTGTCCTCTCTTGATTAGAGTGTCCTGAAGCTCTCCACACACTCCCATTTCTATAATGATTGATTGATTGTATATCTGCCTGCATGTATATTGTGCACCGTGTGCTTGCCTGGTGACAGGGAAGCCCGGGAGAGGGCATCAGAGCCCCTGGATCTAGAATTACAGATGACTTTGAGGCACCATGTGGATGCTGGGAACCAAACCCGGGTCAGCAAGTGCTCTTAACCACTGAGTCATCTCTGCAGCCTCATTTATTTAGTGTTTTGTGACATGCTGGGTGTCCTGGAGCTTGCTGTGTAGACCAGGCTGGCCTCAAACTCACAGAGATCCTCCTGGCTCTACCCCCCTCGTGCTTGGGGACTACCACACCCAACTAATCCTCCCTATTCTTTTTTGTTCTGTTTTTTTGAGCCAGGGTCTCTCCGTATATCCCTGGCTGTCCTGGAACTCACTCTGTAGACCAGGCTGGTCTTGAACTCAGAGACCCAGCTGGCTCTGCCTTCTAAGTGCTGGGATTAATGAAAGGCATGGGCACTACACCCAGCTAAAATTTTTAAAAATCTTTTTTGTTTCATTTTGTTTTGTTTTTTAAAACAGGATTTCTCTGTGTTAGCCTTGCTTGTCCTAGAACTCACTTTGTAAACCAGACTGGCTTTGAACTCACTGAGATCTGCCTGCCTCTGCCTCCCAAGTGCTGGGATTAAAGGCGTGTGCCACCCAAGCAGCCCGGCCATCCTCCTTACTCTTAAAGGCCCTTTGCACACTTTCTTAGGCTCTCTGGATCTCATGGAGTATTCTGCATTTCACCGCCCATCCATTCAGCAGTGGGTTTGGCATGTTTATCATGTGGAATAGATGAGGAATATGTTGGTGAATCAAACAAACATGGCTTGATCTCTTTCCCACCAAAGTTACTGAGACAGGTGGCACACAAGTAACTACTAAGTGAGCAGATAAATACCCAGTTACTAATAACGTGCACTGATAGGTAATAACAGTGGAAGATACAGTGTGGCCAGGGGCCGGGGGCTTCCCAAGGACTCATTCTCAAGTACAGGCTGAGGTCCAGAGGCAAATGCAGCAGTGCATTGTGGTCGCTCTGTGCTACTTTGTCTCCTGGATTGCAAGTCCCCTGAGAGCCCAGTGCAGCTGACATAGTTCTTTGCTCTTAGCATTATGCTAAGCACATAGTGATAGTTGCCAGGACAGTGCCATGGCTTCCTCTCTTACTCTAGACCTAGACACCCTAATTTCCTAAAGCATGCCTTCTCTGCCGTGAAGTAAACAGGGCATCCTGTTAAATTGTGGGAAACTGGCCTAGACCTTAGTGCTTGGCGCCTGCGTACCTCTCTCCTCGTCCGTTGCCCCACTTTCAGATCTGCACACCTGCCGACTCTCCCGCCTGTTGTCACTGAGTTACTAGCAGTGTGATGATGGAAAGAAGGCTGCAGCTGGGTTCGGGGCCGTAGCCTGCCATTGCCAGCACACTGGTACTGTGTGCCAGCACTGTGTGATGGCTAGCAGTGCCGGGACAGTCCCCCTCCCAACACCAGTTACCTCGCTAACCTCTGAGCCTCAGTGCTTATCTGTCAAGTGGGGGTAATCATACCTGTGCTGTGGGGTGCAGGTAGACACTCGCTGGCAAAGAAACCTGGTACTCTGGAACAGGTCGTTTGCAGGGCTAACACTTCCTGAGTCTCCCCTTCCTTCTAACTGCTCGGGACCCCTGTGTATGGATTTGCTCTGTCCCAGCCATCTCCCCCTGCTCCAGGGGTCCCCGGTTGCAGCCAACCTGGGCTCCCTGCTTCTCTTTTTCTAGGCTCTGCTCATTCTCCCAGCCCCTGTGACACGCATGCCCACTCCTTCCAATATCACATACGTGGGTCTCAGCCAACAGCATCCTGCCTATGCCCAGAGCACTTCACACACAGGCGGGCTGTTGTGTTCGCAGCTAGCTTGCAGGAAGGTGACGCGCCTGAGCTTGTCCTGGGCCATGTTGCCATCTGCTAGAAGTGGCTTTCCCTAGCTCAGACATCACACCAGGACGGTCTTCAGCTGTGCAGCTGTGGGGGGGGGGGGGTTAGTTCACAAAAGGCATCTCGAGCAGGTGAAATGTCTTCCCATCTGTCTGATAAACTCCCCATGCTGTAGGTTGAACCTTTTTGATAGCTGACCTGAGATAAGCTTTATACACCTCGAAGCCCATGAGGCTAGACCACTATATAATGTGGACTAAATGCCCCTGCGTCTTTGTAGTCTTTATTACATAGAGACCTTTCATGGACATTGTCCCTTAATGCTTATGACTCTGTGGGGTAGCAATGATCAGGCTCGGCTAACTCATGAGAAACTGAGGCTCCAGCAGGGTAAGGGCTTTTCAAAGGCCACACTACCATCCAGTGACCGAGCTGGCGTTGAACTTAGGTAGTCTAGCCCCAGGTCCTCCTGCTGTCTCGACTGCTGACTGCAGAGTGCTCTTATGTAGTGTGCCCAGCATATTTCACTTTTTAAAATGGCGGTGCAGCCTGGCAGGATGGCACAGGCCTGTAATTCTATACTTGGGAAGTATAGGCCGTGGGTCAGGAGTTCAAGGCCTCCTTTGACTACATAGAGAATTCGAGGGCAGCCTTGGGTGACCCTGTTGCAAAAACCAAAAAGCTGTGCTAGATAACTCACTTAAGAAAGTTACACCGAGCCTATGGGCCGAGCCTGGTGAAAGGAGAGAACCAAACCTTGCCCGTTGTCCTCTGACCATCTCGTGCACCCTGTGGTGTGTGTGCACACCCAAACCCACATGCGTGCAAAATCAGTAAGTGGAATTATTTTTAAAACCCATAACTTGTTTTGTGTGGTGGAGCTAGGAATTGAATCCAGGGCTTTGAAGATTCTAAGCAAGTACTCCACGGAGCCACCCCCGGGCACATTGCCTCATCCTTGCAATCCAAGGGCCGTATAGGTAGAGCAAGTGTTTTCTCTTACCTCCGGCTCCAGTTCTGGGGTTAGAGGCCTGCACCACCACACCCATGTTAGAGCAAATGTTTTCATTGCTTTGAGTACCTGAGAAGCCTGAGACTGGGGGTTAGCTGTTACCGTCAGACCTGACCGGGGCAGAACTCAGACTCAGTCCTGTATTCTTCGTCCAAGGCAGCACTTCAGGTCCACGTCCTACCTTGCACAACAGCAGAAAACACTTGGGGGCCTCTGCCTTCGATTGCCTTCATCCTCCCGCACTAGAGGTCTGAGCAACAGAATGTCTATAATTGACCTCTATAATATCAGGGCTTCCAAACAGATTCCCCAGAGCCAGGAGAGGCAATATTGGGCACACAGACAGGCTCTGAGCATGGCCCTGTGCAGCCCCCTGGAGCCCATACAACCCTACTCCCCTCAGGGAGAGTCTGGGCCAGTCATGGCCACATAGGTAACAATCAAGGCAAGGTACCAGTTCCCTCTTCCAAAGAGCTAGCTACCTTGCAGGTGTGTGACCTTGGACCAAGCAAGTGTGAGCAGTTACACCCATCCCTATGCCCAGCCAAACACAGACTTCCAATGCTGCCAGCCCGCACTTTGTTAACAGCACAGAAGTGTAGCTGCTATGCTATCCTTACTGGGCTTTGCAGACATGCATTGTCTAGGTCAGGCTACTGACTGCTCTTCCAGAGGACCTGGACTTAATTCCTAGTACCCACATGCTACTTCACAACTACCTGTCACTCCAGTTCCAGGAATCTGACACACTCTTCTGGTCTCTGCACATACCAGGCACACATGTGGTGCACATGCAGGCCAAACCCTCATACACATAAACAAAGAAGAAGCACTCAGGAAGCAGAGGCAGCTTTGTGAGTTCTAGCCTGGTCTACGTAGTGCGTTCCAAGCTAGCAAGAGCTAAACAGTGAAACCCTGTCTCAGCAGCACCCCCACCTGTCTCCCACACACACCCCGCTGCCAATGCCCTCTCGCTCCTTCTGAATCCTTTCTTTGGTCTCCTGTTGAAACATTCCAAGTTTTGTATCATGGCTCTGTAAGACACTTCCTGTCCTGTGTTTCAGGGGATCCTTTCAGATGATCATGGCCTGGCTGCTGCGCTCTGGAGAACCTTCTTCAACCAGAAATGTGAAGACCCTCGACAGCTTGAATTGCTGGTGGAGTATGTGAGGAAACAGGTCAGCGCCATCTTTTTCCCTGTGCAAGCATGGTGGCATCTGAGTCCTCTTGAGTGTGTGCGGTTAGCATCTTGGAGGCTGCTAAGAGGCTGACATAGCAGGAGCTAGTTTAAGGGATTCTGACCCAATCTCATAAGCAGCAAGCATTGTTGAAGACTGGCTCCTTATTCCCTCCCTCCTCCCGGCTTCCCTCCCTCCCTTTCTTCTTTCTTTCAGACAAAGTTTCTCTCATGTAGCCCAGGCTGGCCCTGGATTCCTGATCCTCCTGCCTTCACCTGTGAGCCACCAGGTCTAGCTTAAGAATGAGCTTCTTCGCTGGGCAGTGGCACACACCTTTAGTCCCAGCATGTGGGAGGCAGAGGCAGGCGGGTTTCTGAGTTTGAGGCCAGCCTGGTCTACATAGAAAGTTCCAGGACTCTCTTGTCTTTTCAAGACTGTTTCTGTCTTTGGGGGGAGGGGGGGCAACAAAGAATGAGTGTGTCCATGTCCAGTTGTGATGAGGCCAAGGATCCCAGGGATGGGGACTGAGGAAAGGAAGAGCCGTGGTTATTCATTCGGTGTTTCATCCTTACTGCTGCTGCTGAGTGCTGCGCTAAATACTGCGCCCTCCGTCCTGGAAGCGGTGGCACGAGACAGGGACACCCGCCATGCCTATTGTGTACTCATAGATTTCTCTGCTCCCGACTTGTAGCAGAGCCAGGCTTCAGGCCACACCTAACAAACACATCTCTAGTTCTCCCCACTGGCTATTGGGGTCTCCAGGTCAGGTCCTTCCTCCTGGCTTTTCAGGGCTCCTGCCTCTAAAGCTTCCAGAGTGCTCTTTGGGAAAGCCTGCTTGAGCGGAGTTAATTCTGTGAATTAACTCCTGATCTCTTGCCCCAGATCCTGCTTGGGTAGGAAACTCAGGCCTTCTGGATGAATGCATTCATTCATCCCGAGGTGGAACATGGAGGCTCTTCCGGGGTCTCTCAGTCACTTCACCCTGCATGACTGGCCTCAGACCCCAAGCTGGGTGAATCATTTCACCACCAGAGACCACAGCCGCTGCAGACAGCTCACCAGCTCGAGCTGTTTGTGAGTCACGCCTTTGCTTCACAGACTTGGCCTCTGGAACTGAAGCGGCATCGTGCTGTCGTAATCCTTGAGTTCACCTCCATGGCCTTGCTGGCCTCCAGCAACCAGGAAAGGGAAGGCCAGATCCCTGCTCTAGAGCAGACAGGGCTAATAGGACCAGCTAGCTGCCTGGTGAAAGGCTAGTGTGCTGGAGCTGTTGGTAGCCAGAGGGTAGGGACTCCAGAAGACAACCCTGCCATTTGACTGTCCGTGAGATCGTCCAAAGCCAGGACGAAGGCACTGCGGCTGGAGAGCCTCACCCTCAGACAGGAGTAGAAGTTGGCAAAGTAAACACTGCTTTGTGTGAGACCCACCCAATTTTCCCATCTGTCCTGGTGGGCTTGTGCCAAAGGCCATGACAAGGCACAGCTAGGACCTCTCCTGGGACCCAAAAAGAAGAGTTTGCCATAACTGGTGTCTTTGTGAATAGTTTCATTTGGAACCATTAGAAGTGGGCAGTAGGTGGGACCCTAAGAAAGCAAGGAACTTTTGACGGGGACCCGGTTCTGTCATGCCTTGAGGACCTGCTGTGTCAGTCCTCCCCTCAAGGAGCCAGACGGGTCACAGGCAGCCTGGGAGTCAGTCAGCCTGTAGTGTGACCCAGGGTCAGGAGGGGGCCTGGGGAAGACCAAGGAGAGGCATGTTCTGACTGGGTGTGTCAGGAAGCCGAGCCTCCAGCAGTCTCTGGTGCTACACGCCTGCTACTGTCTGATAACCAGTCTACAGTTACATTGAGGCTAACAACCCAGAAGGTAGGCAACATGGTGGCATTGGAGCCAGAAAGAGGCCTGGGCTCCGGGTCAGTTGAACTGCTTCCCCGGCAAAGCCGGGCCTCTCGGGTGAGCGAGAGAGGCTGCAGCTAAGTTCAAGAGGCATCCAAGACAGAACAGGAGCAGTGAGCTCTTTGAAGAGGGGACAATCCAAGACCTAAGATGGAGAAAACTCCCAGTCTTCCTGCTCTCCTGGTAAGGGAGCCCGCCCTATGGGGCCAAGCAAACTGGGCCCACGAGGCAGCATCAGGGCCACTAAAGGACGGTGACGTCACAGACACCAGAAAACCAGCTGGCCTGCTGGTGTTTTGCATACACCTTGCTGTTTCTCCCTGGTTCCCATGAGATCCACATTTCCAAGGGTCTCGGTGCAGTCCTGCCAGTGTGTGTGTGTGTGTGGGGGGGAGCAGGAGTACAGTCACGTGCTCTAACTTCTGGCCCACAAGAACTGTGTGATGAGGGTGTATCAGTGGTCAATGTCCCTCATCTGGAGTGGGTGGAGTGGGGATGTGTGACAGTACGAGTCACTAGGCCAGTGGTTCTCAACCTTCCTTATGCTGAGACCCTTTAATACTATAGTTCCTCACGGTGTGGTGACCCGCAACCATAAAATTATTTCATTGTTTCTTCATCACTGTAATTTTGTTATTGTTAAGAATTGTAATATAAATGTCTGATATGTAGGATATCTGATAGGCGACCCCTGAAAGGGTCATTTGATCCCTAAGGGACGTGACCCGGGGGATGAGAATCGCTTCCCTGGGTAATTATTTCTCCAAGTCTTCTTTATGCAGTAACCGTGGATCCGGACAGTCAGATAACCACCCCACCACCTCCGTCCCTCTCCTCTCCTTGGGGACGCTGTGTCTTTGCCCCCTCGGGTGAGCACTTATCCCCTGTTCCGTGCCCTCTCCACTTGCAGATGCAATACCTGGACTCCATGAACGGTGAGGATCTGCTGCTGACAGGGGAAGTGAGATGGCGCCCTCTGGTGGAGAAGAATCCACAAAGCATCTTGAAGCCCCACGCTCCTACTTACAATGATGAGGGTCTCTGAGAGACTGGTCCCTCTGGACAGCTGGCTGGCTGGCTTTGAGGAACCTCCGTGGAAGAAGTGCCTGTTTGCCCCAGGACCCTGAAGAAGGTGGCCTGAACTGACTTTTGAACAGCACCTGTTGAATACTCAGCCCATTTGTGTTGAGTTTCTTCTTCCTGAGCCCAGGGGTCTGATCTGGTGGGGGTACTGCTGGGAGGTCCTCTTGCTCTTCTGACCTGTTCCCTCCCTCAAGAGAAGCCTCAAGCACACTTCCCAAGTCCCTTCAGCAGCACACGTGACTGAGAGTTTTTTGCAAAGGCTGAGGAAGGGATGGGTAGGTTAGAGAGGAGGTGCCTTCACCCAGGGCCACCTGGGCCTGGAGCAGTTTATAATGTTCCTAAGTTAAGGCGGGTAACCATACTGTTCCCCATCTGTGAGCCACGGGGTTGAAGTAGCCATTAAAAAGAGAGACTTATTTCTGCCCTGGTTTTTCTTTGTTCCAAGGTCTTTTAGAAACATAGTTAAAGCCTGGTGTAGTAGTGCATGTCTTTAATCCAAGTATTTGGGAGACAGAGGCAGGTGATTCTATGAGTTCTAGGCCAGCCTGATCTACAGAGTGAATTTCAGGGCAGCCAGAGTTACACAGAGAAACCTTGTCTTGAGAAACCAAGAGAAAAGAAAAGCATAGGTGAGACTGTGGATTCTCCAAACTCAGGAAATAACTCCAGCTCCGTTAGAGGCAGCACGAGGAGGAGAGGAGGCCAGGGACTCTCTGCTGCTCCTCCTGACTCCAGGTCACAGAGAGGAGTCACTGTCTGGACAAGGCACAGTCTGCCAGGAGGTCTCTGAGGACCAAGGGGCTTGTCACATCCTAAGTCATTTAGAAAGAACAAAAGTCCCTTTGTCACCCACAGTGAACGAGGGAAGGAACACACTCTCTTTCCTCACTTGGCTTCCCTTTACATAAGATACCGTGTCAGTACCATCCCACGCCGCAGCCCAGGGTCTGCCCCCTCCCCAACGTCTAAAGCATGTGCTGTAAAGGGAACTTGAGGGGTCTGTTCTCTCTTCCCCGAGAGCTTGGGTCATCTCTTGGAATGTTTTCTGAAATTGAGGAAAGGGGGTGGAGACCGTCTCGCCCCTCCCTTCCCCCACCCAGCTTCCTTCCTTGAACTTGCTATAAAATGAGTCATATGAAGAAACCCTATACTGTGAGGTATGCGCCACTTCTGTGAAAACATTACAAATCAAGCCGCCTTCTCAGTTTATTTAAGATGCTTTTGTTGCAAGCGGGGCTCTGGAGTGAGGCGTCCTCTGTGAGTATGAGATAATAGCACCTTGTAACTCATTACATCTGGGCACTATTTACATAAACCAGAGGCGAGCCAGGCAGGGATTTGCTGATTAATTTATTTTTAATGGACTGAAGTATGCCATGCACCAAAATAAACTTTACTGTGTGTACCTAACTGCTCCTGGAATGGATGGAAAAATTAATGGAACAGATTTTGGCTCCTAACTCTGCACATTAATTCATATATAAAAGTTATTTGAGCGTTAACCCATTTGCTGCCCAGGGCAGCTCCCTAGCCACAGATCCCAGCCCAAAGCACCAGCTTAGCTACTGGGCTTGCTTTCGTGTCCTGGAACCTCACATTTGCTAGCAACTTTAAAGGTCATTTGCAACCGTCCCAGTACCCTTGCCCACATTTCTTAGGTTCTGTGTTCATACAAACCCTAGCTGAGTCCCACAGCAGAAAATGACCCGTTTGCAGAGTTTACCTCCATAGATTCAGCGTTAGGATCCCGCAACTCTTAGCAAGGAGCTGTACTGTAATTCTCAGGCTCCTCATTCACGGCCACCTGCATCAGTTGCCACACCCAGACCTCTCATCTTCAGGTTAAACCCCAGGCACGCTATAGGCTATGGGCTGTTTGGTTGACCCCCCCACTCACCTCAGCCTGCTGTTACAGACCTCTCATCCATTTCTTCCCCGAACATCCTGAGCCACTTGGAGCCATCTGAGGGGACCCCACTGTCTCCTCTACCTGGACCTCCTGGTGTTGACTAGAGAAATCTTAACCTTCCTGAGGGTCACCTCCCTGCCCCTCTCCCTGAGACCCCTGCAGGCTTTCAGGGCTGCTCTTGATGGTGTCCTCTCTAAACCGGGCACCTCTCAAAAACACCGAGGTGGTTTTTGCCACACCGTCCTTCCGTACTTCGATCAGTGCCGGCTGCGGCCACACAGAGGGGCTGCCGAGTTGGGAGATCACTCACTGTGCACTGCTGTGCGGTGTCTGCGCCTTGGTTCATAACTGAGAGCGAATGGGCAGCTGAGTCCCTGTCCATGCACTGTCAGAGCTAGCCTCAACCAAAAGGACCCTGTTGAGCTAGCCTCAACTCACCTTATTTAGCAGTGATGCTACAATATCAAGCAGCTCCAAACCCAAAGGCCCTTTGTAAACACTTTTCTATTTTTCTTTTTTAAAGAAAAGGTTAGACAAACAAATGGAGGGGCTTATTTAGTGTCCCTGGGAAGACTGCTCTTTGGGAATGATTTTTGTCCCTTTTGATAAACTTCCAGAGGTGGCCAAAATAAGTTAGGAAACACCATTATTAAAAAGCCAGGCATGGCAGAGGCACAATTGTCCTGAGCTACAGTGTGAAACCCTATCTCACTCAATAAAAGAAAGGGCCAGTGAGGAGGTTCAGTGGGTAAAGGCTAGCTGCTGAACCCAATGACCCTAGATTGCTGGGACCCCATATGGTAGAAGAGAACTGAGTCCTGCAAATTGTCTCCTGACCTCCACTCTCCATAGCATAGGTAATCCCACACACACACACACACATACACACACTAAATGTTAAGTAAAAGGGAATTCTGAAGCAAAACTTGAAATATAAAATGCAAATATTGCAATCAAAGAGGAAAATAATTACATCTGAAATCCTACCCAGAGTCCCCAAGACCGTACAGGGTTATTGCTCCTGGTTGTTCTTTAGAACTGGATGGAAGACCCTATTGTCAAAGACACCACACACTTCAGTTGCAGGACGTAGAGAAATCAAGTTGGAGCTGAGCCAGCAGGGTCCTTCCTGCAGGCTAGCTTCCGTTGTGTGGAAGGTGCCATCAGGGAGAGATGTTCCTACCCAGCTGTGAACCCTGTAAGCTACAATGCCAGGTGAGATGGCCACACTTGTGCAATGGTGGCATCACTGTCACTGGGTAATCAACTGCTTTCTGGTTGGATTTGAGACTCAGAAGAGGGAGTTCATGCCTGGTTCTGGTCAAAAGCCCATGACTGAGGTCATAGGCCTTAGGGCAGGCGAAACCGGATATTGTTTTGCTAAATGGACATGGTGTCAAACTGTCCTCTGAATACTTAGTTTATACCCATAGATTAATTAGTATTGCTCTCAGCCTTGGTCAGAGAAGCTACTATGTGCAGTAAGCAGTGGTTAATGGCGAGGATCACAATTGGTCAAAATACAGAGTACCCGGTCTTACATGGAACATCTAAGGGCTAGAAAGATGGTACTGGCTGCTCTTCTGTTGGACCTGGTTCTGATT
The DNA here is from genome assembly GCA_036184795.1 of Tokudaia tokunoshimensis. Classification (NCBI taxonomy): domain Eukaryota; kingdom Metazoa; phylum Chordata; class Mammalia; order Rodentia; family Muridae; genus Tokudaia; species Tokudaia tokunoshimensis. The sequence goes on from BTHU01000004.1 coordinate 127,633,073, forward strand.
CCCAGCGCTCATGGCAGCTCACAACCATCCCACTCCCAGGGACCCCCATGCCTCTCTGGCCTCTGCCGGCACCAGGCATGTGTGCAGTGCACAGACAAACATAGGCAAAACACACATGGGCGTAAAATTATTTGTTTGTTTGTTTGTTTGTTTTTTGTTTTTTCGAGACAGGGTTTCTCTGTGTAGCCCTGGCTGTCCTGGAACTCACTCTGTAGACCAGGCTGGCCTCAAACTCAGAAATCCGCCTACCTTTGCCTTCCAAGTGCTGGGATTAAAGACGCAGCCATTTCAACTCTCTCTCCCAAGGCTCAGGGACTGTCATGGAAAAGGAGCAGAGGAGATACAAGAGCCGGAAATGCTGTCTGCTAGCCATGGGCTGGCCAGTGCACAGGGACTTCCGGCATCTGAGGCTACCGGAACAAGATGGGGCCCAGCAACACACCATCATGGATGGAGATGGGACTCTTCAGGCCCAGCCCCTTCCTGAGACACTGTGGTTTGTGGGGAAGAGAGAAGCATTTTTGACAGCAGTGTAGCCACTGGTAACTTTATCCCAGTAGATGACTCCACCCCCAGACTCATCCAGGTAATTCTAATTATACTCACTGGATCCCAAAAAACCCAAAGACATGAAAACAGAAGAGGACTTGTTAGAAAGAAGGGGGTTCAGCAGGAGTAGGACTGGAGTTGGGGGGCAGGGCAGATGGATGAGAATGACCAAAATACACTATAGATGTATATGAAATCCGGTTTTAAAAAGAAAGCCTACCAAGTATTTGAGGCATTGAGGCAGGAGGATAAGAAGCCGGAGGCCAGCCAGCCTTAATCACATCACATTTCCCACCAAAAGAGACTAGCCTAGACTGCTAATCACCAACACTCACATGGTTTTGGTTGGCTGGCTTTTGGTTTTTTACTTATGAAATTTCTAAGTACATTCTCCCCGTCCAGTATGGTGGGCATCCTCCTCAGCTGTTTACTTAGCACAAGTGATGGCACTTAAGGCTCAGGAGGCCTAGAGAGTGACCCAAGATGGTTCCACTCATACTGCAAGGCCCCGGCCCTATCCCACACCACCTTCCTCCAGTCAGCGTGGAGATCCGTAGTTACACATAAAGTGTAGCCAGGAGCTTCCCCACAGCCAAAGATGGAAGGGAGACCACTTCAAGGTCATGAAGTCCCTCTGTCACCACGAAAACATCTACCCATACGTCAGAAGACAGCACTTAGAGGTTTTCAATATGAGAAATGTTAGTCCAATGAAGTGGACAATAAAACTGAAAAACAACATTTAATTTCTGTTCTGTGACAAACACATCTGTCACCTATTATCTCATTGACTGCTCTGAGAGGTTTCAGTTGGGAGCTTGGAAAGGCCCAAGTTTATCCTGCCTACAGGCTTCTGTGACTGATGCTCCAGCCATCTGCTGGAGTTCTAGAGAGTTATAGATAACCAGTATTTGTAGTTAAGTGGAAGAAAGGGCAGAGCATGGTGGTGCACTCCCTTAGGACCCAGCACTCAAAAGGCAGAGAGGCAGGTGCATCTCTAGCGTTTAAGGCTAGCCTGGTCTATGTAGAGTGTTCCAGGTCAGCCCAGGGCTATATAGAGAAATCCTGTCTCAAACAAAATTTACACACAGACACATGGAAGGGTCTAGAGAGATGTCATATTGGTTAAGAGCATTTGCTACTCTTTCAGAGGACTCAAGTTTGGTTCCTAGTATCTATCTACTTTGGGAAGCTAACTCCAACTCCAGAAAACTTAATGTCATCTTCTGGCCTTTGGGTTGTGTCCACATGATAGTTACAGCACTTGGAGTGAGGGTGTGGCAGGGACTACCACCCCGCTGTGCAATAGGAAGATGGTGGGATCCACTGACCGTGTCGTTTGGGCCCTACACTTTACACTTTACACTTTGGGGTATCTGGGGATCTAGGTAGGAGGCAGATTCAGGCAGAAGAGATGCTCTGGGGAAGGGAGGACTAGACCTTAAGATGAGTGGATGTGGGCTGGAGAGATGACTCAATGGTTAAGAGCACTGACTGCTCTTCCAAAGGTCCTGAGTTCAATTCCCAGCAACCACGTGGTGGCTCCAACCATCTGTAATGGGATTCGATACCCTCTTCTGCTGTGTTTGAGGACAACTACATATATTCATATACATAAATAATTCTTTTAAAAAAAAGGACAGATGAGTGGATGCACACCTTTAATTTCAGCACTTGGGAGGTAGAGGCAGGCAGATCTCTGTGAGTTTGAGGGCAGCCTGGTCTGCATGGTGAGTTGCAGGACAGGCCATCCAGAGCCACATAGAGAGACCCTGTCTCAAAAAAAGATAAGGCTGCTGAGTCTGTCTCGGGTATAGAGAAGACATTTAATCATGAAAGTAAGCGAGTTCCCAGGGATAAGGTGGCAGGGTGAGGTGGCAGGAGACTGGGGCACAGAGGCGGCGGCTCTTAGAAGAGATGTAGGAAGAACAAGAAAAGGCACAGAAGGCAGGACCTGGAGAGGAGGCTAAGGGGATAAAGAGAGGCTCTAGAAGGGTTGGGACCAGAGAGTAAGCTGGGGAGCTTTAAGGCTTCTGGAATATTCTAGGAACACAATTGATCATTGAGAGGCTGCAGACTGACTGCAGGAGGTAATGGCAGCACATGAGAACAGCATTTGAGTCTTTGGAGATGTAAGCTGAGAAGAAATTCACATTTAGTTGAATAGTAAGGATTTTCCTTGAATGTTAAGGACTCGTGTCACTAATCCCTATCAAAATTAGAAATCTGGCTTCTCAAACAAGACCTGACCCTGGCAAGGTGAAAAGAACCCTTTCTCACCCACAACCCCAGAAAGGTTCATTTTGTGTGTATTTGAGTTTGAGGTAGTGGACAGGTTCTGGGTCCTAGACTGATCAATAATAATGGCCCAGTGAGGTCTCCAAGGATAGTTGTGAATAGGGAGAATCATGGCATGGCTAGGGGTCTTTTGTGTGTGCGTGTGTGTGTTGTGTGTGTGTGTGTGTGTGTGTCTGTCTGTCTGTCTGTCTCTGTGTGTGTGTATCTGTCTGTGTGTGTGTGTCTGTCTGTCTGTCTGTGTGTGTGTGCGTGTGTGCGTGCGTGTGTGTGTGTGTGTCTGTCTGTGTGTCTGTCTGTCTGTCTGTCTGTGCATGCATGTGTGTGTGTGTCTGTATGTCTGTGTGTGCGTGTGTGTGTGTCTGTGTGTGTGTCTGTCTGTCTGTCTGTGTGTGTGTGTGTGTCTGTGTACTGTAATGTGCGCCTAGTGCATGAAGCCATAAGATATATTAGATCTCCTGGAACCAGCATTGCAGATGGCTGTGAGCCACTCTGATGCCCTACCATGCATCTCAGTCCTCCGGAAGAGCAGCCAGTGTTTGTAATCAGTAAGCCATCTCTTAGCCCATCCACATCCCTCTTTTCAGCAGAGTTGTACTGGATAGCCCAGGATGGCTTAGGATTTGCTACTTAGACCAGGCTGGCTTCAAACTCACAGAGATTTACCTGCTTCTGCCTCCTGAGTGCTAGGACTAAAGGTGTGTACCCCCACACCCAGCCTGAACCTTTTCCTTTTTTTAAAAAAAAATTATTTATTCATGTGTTTTACGTACATAAACACTCTGTCTTTGTTCACATCAGAAGTGGGAATCAAATCCCATCACAGCTGGTTGTGAGCCACTGTATAGTTGCTGGGAACTGAACTTAGGACCTTTGGTAGGGAAGAGCAGCCAGTGCTCTTAACCACTGAGCCACCTCTCCAATCCCCTTAACCGCCCCCCCCCCTTTATTTGTTTTTTGTTTTTTAGTTTTTCGAGACAGGGCTTCTCTGTGTAGCCATGGTTGTCCTGGAACTCACTCTGAGGACCAGGCTGGCCTAGAACTCAGAAATCTGCCTGCCTCTTCCTCCCAAGTGCTGGGGTTCAAGGAATGCGCCACCACTGCCCAGCAAACCCTTTCTTAAGACGAAAGATTGCAAAGTCAGATGGGAGAGGGATTCCTGAAGAGAGAAGCCTGGTAAAGAAAGGAGACAAGCACAAGCCAGCTGTGAGTGGTGCTCAGGGGAGCTAGAATTTGTCCACCAGTCAGAAGTAGTAGTTTGGGAAGGGAGCTAATTAATGGGTTTACTGGGGAGAAATGAGGCAGCTGTAAATGGTTTCAGCTCATCCCTTGGGAGTAGCTCTCTTCCCCCTCCCCTGACTATGCCCATCATGCCTCCCTACCCCATCCACAGCATTCGGTCTTAGAAAGGGGCATTTCAGAGCTCAGACCCATGCCTCTCCTCGCTCACATCTGCTCTGGTAGTAACCCAGCAAAGGCTCTCTCTGGGGACCTCTCTGAGCCATAGTTGGTGACCCTAGGACCCAGAATCTGCCCATATCAAAAGCCCCTTTCCAGAATGTGCAGAGAAGAGTAGAAAAAAAGTTCCAGAGAGCCTGGTTTCTCTAAAGCTCCAGAATGGGTCGTGGATGCTAAGTTTATACATTGGTTTAATCCACGGTTTATAATTATTTATGAGTCTATCTTCCTCACTCATATGTGAGCTTTTCCAGGGCAGACACAAGTTCTTATTCATCTTTGGGAACCACCTGCCCCAGTACTAGCTGAAAGGAGATACTGAATCCATCCATGTTGAGGAGGCTGGATTGGGGGAAATGCGAAGGGACGGATAAGGAAAAGTGACTGCATCTGTGACGGGGCTGAAAGGCTCAGTAGATAATGTCTCTTCCTCCTTGAAAGTTCAGAATGGAACAAGAAATAAGACACCAGACAGATGAACACAAAAACGGAGGCTTTACTAGTGTCTCTGATGAGCATCAAACAGACTTGCTAATGTTCCCACAGAACTAAACATCCGTGACAGGACGGAGTTCCTCCTTGAGAGGCAGGCAGGGCTCCTTTGTGAGTTTATAAAAAGTAGGTATAAACAGAACATGCTACATTTCCCTAAGGTGGGGCAGGGGAGGAGGAGGAGGAGGAGGAGGAAAGAAGACATGAGCGTGAGAATGAATCCAAAAAGACTTGAGCCCGGCCCCTTCCCAAGCCATCGCCGGACGAGCCATTTCTCTTCCTTGGGAAGGAAAGGAAGAGGCCATGAGTGCGCTGAAGAGGGACAGTCCTCTCAGCTGTCTCCTTCTACAGAGTGGAGTGGAATCATTGAGTGGGATCGGATGGATGGATAGGGCCAGAGGTCGGCAAGGATAAGTGGGTGATTAAGATGAGTCCTTACAGTATCACAGCCACTCTTCAGAGAAAACAAAATGTCCTGTATGCTGGGAAGGCATGTGGATCCTCTTATACATGTGCAGAGGGAGAGAGGATCTCACCTCCTATGTTAGGCCAGATCCTAAAGGCACAGTGGGAGCCATCAGGCATGCTCCACTGACATTGCTGGCAGCCATCTTGGCCTTCAGGGCCCCTCTCGGATGTACAAGAGACTGATTAGACAGAAATCTCCTGTCTCTGCCTCATCTCTGTTTGGACCAACATCCTACTCCTGTCCGCCCAGGCCCGAGGCATTCTGGAATTCAGCAGGTCCAGAGAGGCTATGGCCGCTCTGTCAGACAGTTGCCATGGGTTTACTCCTTATAACCTTCCACTGGTCTCATTTTACAGAGTTAGTCCCTGTGACTCAGAAGGTGACCTCACCTATTAAGAGGTAGAGACATTGCTCCAACCAGCGGCTCTGACTCAGTTCAGTGGCACAACCATAGTCCCTGGTAGGCTAGCCGCAAGTCTCAGCCCCTGGGACAATTGGAAAGCTGGTGATCTTCTGAAGACCCATGTGGCACTCTGTGAATGAATCACACTTAGCTGGGCTGTTCGGGCCTCTCTTAAACACTGGGTGACTTCCCGAGCGTCCTTGGGTTTGACGCCGGAATCTTCCCAACTTCCTCTGTGAGGCCGGCAGGATTCCTCCTGGTGCGGCTCTGGAGACTTTCCTGTAGTCCTTCGCTAGGCTCCTCGGACCCCACCTTCCTTCCAGAGCATCCTGGCCTCCTTCCTCCAGCCTGGAATGGCCTGCTTGCCATTCTGCATTAGCTGAGTGCATACTTATTTGTTTTTGAGATAGTCTCGCTATATAGCCCTTGAACTCACAGATATCTTGCCTGTCTCTGTCTCTGCCTCCCAAGTACTGGGACTAAAGGTGTGTGCCACCACACCCAGCATATATGTGTATATACATGCTTTTTGAAACGAGACTTCTCTATGTAGCCCAGCTGACCTTAATTTCGGTCTCCCTGACTCAGCATCCTGAGTGCTGGGATTATTAAGGTGTGCACCATACTACACCTGGCCGAGCGCTCTTCACCCTCACGGTGCAGCTCCACCCAGCCTCCAGGACCCTTCCCCAGTGTCCCCCTTGCCTCTCTGACTCTACATCACTCCTCCAGAATCTTGTCTCCCCTGACCCAGAAGGACCACAGTTATGGTGTGTGACTGTACTAACAGCCTGAGACTCGGATACTACAGCCAGCCTCTGTCCCATCCCCACATGACATGCCCAGGCGCCACTTGGCTTGAGATAACCAACAGACAGACAAGACTAAATGGCCCCCAGGAAGGCCAAGCATTGCCAAGAAGGCGCCGGACACTCCCCCTGGACAGGAAAATATTTTCCTTCCTTTTAATAACAGTCATTAAGGGGCCTGTGCCACACACAGTGCAGCCACGGGCTGAGCTTAGGGCTGTCAAGGGGCTCCCATAACCCTAGGCCGGCACTCAAGGCCCAGCCCCGAGGTCAAAGTCCACCTGTTTATCCACCCATTGCCCTTTACCCACTCCGTCCAAAGGGAGGAGTACCTGTCTTACAGCCTGGGGACCTAGGTCTGATCCACATCCTATTATTACTGGGATGTCAGAACCATTTTCCTTTCACCTTCTCACCCTGCTCCTTTGCACCAAGTTAGAGAGAGAGAGAGAGAGAGAGAGAGAGAGAGAGAGAGAGAGAGAGAGAGAAGAAGAAGAAGAAGAAGAAGAAGAAGAAACAGAAACAGCAGCAACAACAACAAAATTGGAGTCAAGAGCTACCCCACTTGCCTAGATACTCAGTAACCAAACAGATTTTCACACAGACATGCAAAGTAGGCACACACGCCAACACACAGCATTCAGGCAAATACTTCAGTACACACAAGCCCACAGACATTATAATATGTACACATAGAGTCACGCACAGGTAAGGTTCTGCACAGGTATGCATATATACTCATTTACCTGCATTCAGTTTTGTTTGGTTGGTTTTTTTTTTCTCTTACAAAAATAGAATCTAGCCAAGCATTGTGATGCATGCCTGCTACCCCAGCACTTGCGGAACAGAGGAAGGAGAATCAAGAATGGAAGGTGATCTTCAGATACTTAGTAAGTTTGAGGTCATCCTGGCTACCTGTCTCAAAATATATATATATCGAACAACGCTGAGCAAAGTTTCTAGTCTCATGCTGTTTAAATGGCACAATTATAAAAAACAAACAAACATATAAGCAACCAAATTTTCTATTAGTGAATGAGTGGATATTCACATGTGATACACACACAGTGAGATAATGCAGCATGCATCCTACCACAGGGATGAAACGAAGGCATTGTGCTAAGTGAACAGAAGCTGTTCAAATGAAGACAAATGTGCACACACCACCGTTCCCCTAAAAGAGATCCCTGAAGCAGTTTATAAGGACCAAAAATAGAGCAGACTCTGTAAAGAGGGAGAAATGGGAAGTGTTTTGTGGACAGAGTCTGGAGGCAGAGGCAGGTGGATCTCTGTGAGTTCAAAGGCCTGCCTGGTCTACAGAGCGAGTTCTGGGACAGTCAGGGTTACCCAGAGAAACCTTGTCTCAAAAAATCAAAACCAAAACCAACCAAACAAAAAAAAAATAGTACAAAAAGAGCCCAGTGAGAGCCCAGCAGGCAAAGGTGACTGCCGCCAAACCTGATGGCCTGAGTTCAGTCCCCAGGATCCACAGTAGAAGGCAAGAACTGACTCCTAAAAGTTGTCTTCCTCTGGCCTCCACACATGGTCTACGGAGTACACATGCATGCACACACACAGTAAACAAATATATTTAAAAGGTACTAAACAAACACAGCACTACAAATATGTTGCCAAGGTAAACACAGTGGACTCAACAGCTCAGGATCCTGCCTGCCTCTGGGAGCCCTGATTCTCCCCTCAAACAAATCTAGAGATAAGGTACTAATGAGGGCTCTGTTACTCTTGCTGCCCCCACAGCTTGTCACCATCCCTCCCACGGTCTGACTTTGTTTACCTAGCATCTGACCACTTTAGTAGCCTACCAACCCCCCAGGGAAGGGCCCCTTAGAGGACCTGGTGCTCTGGTTTCTGCCTGGGATGACATGGAATCCTTTCATGTCTTCTTCAATGGCTTCCTATTCCCTGGACCCCTCACCTCTCTGCCCCATCTCCTACCTACCCTTTCCATCTACCCCTCTCTACCCTGAGATCTCTTTCAGAAGAGCCTGTGTTTTGACCTGACCAGACACCAAACAAACTAAATTCAGTCATACTGGACAGAGTCTATAACATAGAGCTTTAGGGTCTCCTGATTTCTGAACACCCTCATTAGATCTCACCCCTCTGCAGGAGGGTGATAACTAGTTTACTCCCTTGTCCCCCCATCCCGCCACCATGTGCAATTGCCCACCGATGACCCCTTCTTTGGAGCAGAACTGCTTCCCCATTCTCAGAGGACAGACCCACACATCCTGAGGCAGACATCTGCTCTGTTTGCCTCCTGACCTTGCTGTGTGTCTGTCTGCTGTCTACCCCAGTGGAGGGGAGCCTGGCTCCTACCAGACGGAGGGCATCCCAGAGCAAAGTGTTCTAGAGGTGCGGCTGTCTGCCGTAGCTCACCACTCCGTGCACAGACAGGCACTTACATCACTAGTTGAAAAGTCAAGTTCCAAGCATGGCCACTGATGTGTCTCAGCAGGTAGTGTTCATCTAACAAAGCCCTGGCATAGACTCATAGCACTGTGGAGACTGGGCATGGTGATGCATGCAGTAATCCCAGCACTGGGGAGGTAGAGGCAGGAGGACCAGAACTCTATGGTCATCCTTGGCTACCTTGTGACATCAAGATTAGTCTGGGCTACATGACACTCTTTTTTTAAATGTATTTTGCCAACATGCATGTATGTATGTGTGCCACACACATGCCTGGTTCCCATAGAGCTCCTTAGAGGACATTATAGCCCCTCGAACTAGGAGTTACAGATGGTTATGAGCTACCACATGAGTGGGTACTGGGAAACGAACTCAGGTCCTAGGCAAGAGTAATAAGTGACCGGGCAGTGGTGGCACACACCTTTAATCCCAGCACTTGGGAGGCAGAGGTAGGTGATTTCTGAGTTCGAGGCCGGCCTAGTCTACAGAATGAGTTTCAGGACAGCCAGGCTATACAGAGAAACCCTGTCTTGAAAGACCAAAACCAAACCAAAACAAACCAAAACAAAACAAAACAAAAAACCAAAAAAGAATAACAAAATAACAAGTGTTCTTAACCTCAGAGCCAACTCTCCAGCCCCAAGACTCAAAGGGATGCTCCAATTTAAATGACTACAAAACCTAGTCCCATGTACAATGAAAATTATAAATTATAAATTAAAATTATTATTAATAAAATAAAATAAAGCAAACTTCAGACTCTCCCAGAGTCTGGCACATTCGGTGTGGGTAGGGCTTTGGAAGACGTGCATTTTAAGTTTCTGGTGCTCCTTGGGGGTCAGAATAAGATCTCCTAATCCAGGTCTTCGGAGGATGGACTGAGGATGCTGTGAACACCTTGGTCATGGTGGTAGAGAGAGGCATGCTGGTTATGGGCAGAGGTCCAGATGGGAGATAGACAAAGTGTTGCTGTTCCTGGCAGTTCTCATGCTGTTCTGCCCTGACTGGGGGTCTTATATGTCTGTGGACCAAGGCATATATATGCTCTACCTACATGGTATGATTGAGACTTGTGGCCAGTCTCTATGTTAGTGTTGGGTTCATTTACAGGTATTTGATCAAAATGCATGTGTGGACCTGCGCTTGCTGGTCAGCTGTCAATGTGTTAGCAGATCTGCTTGCATGTCTTGAGTCATTTATCTACCATGGTCTATCTGTATGTGAATGTGAGTGTCTCTGAACATCCCATCCCTACATCCAGGGCGTGGTGTGTGTGTGTGTGTGTGTGTGTGTGTGTGTGTGTGTGTGTGAGCTAACCTCTGCAGGTTGCTGAAGGTCAGGGTTGCCTTGGAATACAGGGAAGGCTGGAGAAGAACCAGCAGCATGCACGAAGGGCCTGGCACTGCCACTCCCCTGAGCAGGCGTGTCCCAACAACAGACAGATGGGTGGGACTGACCCGACAGGTTCCCAAGGCCAGGGGCAACAGGGAGGAGCATGGTTCAGACTTAGGGTGGCAACAGTTTGGGGGCCCTGCCGCACATGCAGGGCTGCCAAGCTGGCGGCAGTATCTTCTTCCTTATAGCAGCCAACTCAGGCGCAAGCCATGGAGCCTCGGGTGGGTTGGGCTCGAGGCAGATGCACACATTTAGCCGAATAGTGCCGGTCGGGACCCAGGGTATGGCAGGACCCCTGCGGAGCCGGGTGGAGGAGCTGAAGCGGCCCTGGTGGAGAGAGAGCTCGCCCCTGGTGCTCCAGCACAGCGAGGCTGCAAGACTTGCAGCAGATGCCCTCCTGGAACGGGGCGAGGCTGCCTACCTTCAGGTCATCTCTGAAGAGCGGGAGCTGCCCTTCCTGAGTGCCCTGGACGTGGACTACATGATCAGCCATGTGCGTGGGGTTCCTGAGTTCATCGAGGGCCAGGGGTCAGAGACCTTAGGCCAAGACCGCCTCAGCATGCTCTCTGAAGTTACCTCAGGCACCTACTTCCCCATGGCTTCTGACTTAGATCCCCCAGACCTGGACCTGGGCTGGCCCGAAGTGCCACAGGCCACAGGTTTCAGCCCCACTCAGGCGGTGGTTCATTTTCAAAGGGACAAGGGCAAAAGCATCAAGGACCTGCTGCGATTCCTCTTCAGCCAGGCCCAAACGGTAAGGGCCTCGCTTCTTCATTCATTTCGTAGATGCGGACAAAGATGTGGGCTCCCGGGGGCGGGGGAAGACCAGTTTGAGCCACACAGAAGTGTAAACAGAGAACTGGAACTAGAGTCTCTGCCTCTGTTAGATTCTCAGTGCGTAGAGGAGGGGCAGTTGCTTTATTTTCCTTGGTACCCATTGGCATTCATGAACATTAACTTAGCATAGAGCATGGGTGCTGGAAGTTCACCCAGAAGTGCATGTGGAGTTACTGGAAAGGGTCCTTACCTTATCTTTCTTGGGAGGGAGTCTATCAACGTCATCAGAGTATCAAAAAAAAAAGTAAGATTTATTTTTATTTTATGTTCATGAGTGTTTTGCCTACCTTACCTGTGTGTACACCGTGTGCATGCCTGGTGTCTGTGGAGGCCAGAGGAGAGCATCTAATCTCCTGGAACTAGAATTACAGACTGTTGTGAGCCGCCATGCATGCTGGGAATCGAACTTAGGTCCTCTGTAGAAGAGAAGCCAGTGCTGTTCTTAACCACTGAACCATCTCTCTGGCCCTCAGAAAGTTTTATGACTCCTTCCTCCACACTCCGGGCTAAGAACTCAACAATGGCCAACATCTGAGCTACAACCTTGACTTACAAAGGAAGAAGCTGAAGCCAGAGAGGGTCTAGAAGCACCTTGCCTTGAGGAGGTTGTCTGGGTCTGACCCGGGCATAGCTCAGCTGCATTTCAAGCCCTGTGCTGCATCAACAGCTGGGTCTGAAGCAGGGCCGAGGGCAACGCTGCTGGGTCTGGGGACATTAGGAAGGGTCATCTCACCCAGGAAGCCTCCAGCCTCATAGCAAGTAACAGATTCACTGGTGGAGCCCTGGCTCTTACCCAGATGAGGGACTAGATACGAAAACCTCCCCGGCAGGATTTGGGCTGAACTGCTGCAGAGATGAAAAGCCAGGATCCCACCAGCACTGCCAAGGCCTTGCCAGCAAGCTTGCCTGTGCCCTAGGCACAGGAGGACTGAGTTTGATTGGCATCGAGAGTGGGATAATTAGCAAGTTTGTTGCTGTTGTCATCCTTGTCCCCCTTTGATCTGCTAGCTCCTCCTGCACTGGCCAGACCTGTGCTGCATACTAGAGCATCCCTGGTGCCCTGCCTGCTCACCACCAATTAGACCTTTCTGCCCCTGGGCTAAGAGTCGGGCTCCTGGGTGAGCCGCCACTCATCCCCAGAGTGACCTTGGAGGTGTTTTCTTCCCTATACCCAGTGTTCTCCATTTGCTACGGAGGCGGCCGGAAAGGGGAAAGGCATGGTTAACTGAGCTTCTGTTGTGTGCCCAGCAGCTTTACGCTTATCCCTTGTAACTATGGGATGTATCCATGTAGCAGACCAGGAAGCTGAGGCTCCCCCAGCTAAGTCCAAGACTCTACTTCTAGGAAGTGGAGGATTATGCATTCGAACCCACTTCCTTTTGGCTCCGAGCTGCAGTGGTGGGTGGTCTCCGTCCCTCCTGCTCCCGGGCCCCTTCAGAGAACAGAAGACTCACAGGAGACACACACAATGGGAAGAAGGGACAGCTGGGGACCTGAGAAATACCCTGTATATTGGAGGCACAAACCTCAGCCCTCAGCTGACTGGGAAGCTTGGCTCCACTTAGTGCAAAAGGAGGTTGTGAACAAAGCTGACACACCAGACCTCTGACGCTTCAAAAGCAAGGTTTGACAAAGGACATGGAAATCCCTGGGCCTGGATTGCAGCTTTCTTCCTTGTACGAGAGCCTCAGAGATGCCCCCCTGGGCCAGAGCAAAGCTGGGATCAATGAGGAATATGAGGAGCCAGCCTGAAAACTGGGGTCTGCTTCCGACTCCTGCCTTCTCCGATTCTCTAAAGAACAGAGCTTTAGCTCACATAGTTGATCTATAAGCATCTTTGAGAATCTGTTACCAGACACTGTCCATAGACATCCCTCATGGGCTGGAGAGATGCCTCAGAGGTGAAGAGCACTGTCTGTTCTTCCAGAGGTCATGAGTTCAATTCCCAGCAACCACACAGTGTGGCTCGTAACCATCTGTAATGAGATCTGGTGCCCTCTTCTGGCCTGCAGGCATACATGCAAGCAGAACACTGTAGACATAATAAATCAATCTTAAAAACAAAAACAAAAACCAAGAAAATTCCCCCAAACACTTTCAAACAACCAGGTTAAGATAGTCAATTCTTCCTGTGGCCATGCTAATAATGCTAGGCTAAGGCAGGTACAGTGGCACATGCCTGAAATCCCAATAATCAGGGGGCTGAGACAGGAGTGAGTTCAAGGCCAGCTTGGATTGCAGGGTTACAGAATGAAACTATGGATACAAATATAGACATAGACAGACAGACAGACAGACAGACAGACAGACAGACAGACAGATTAGAATCTGACTCGTGTTGCATTGGATCCTGGCTTTCAACCCCATATGGATATAGATATATAGATGAGATATATATATGTATATATATATAGAGAGAGAGAAAGATATTAGAATCTGACTCTAGTGTTGCATTGGATCCTGGCTTGCAACCCCATACTTCTCCTGGGGCTGAATTTCCCCTTCCTCTTTCAGGTGGTGGCTGTGGTGATGGATGTTTTCACAGACATGGAGCTTCTGTGTGACCTGATGGAGGCCTCCAGTCGACGCAGCGTCCCTGTCTACCTCCTTCTGGCTCAGGAGCACCTGAAGTACTTTCTGGAGATGTGTTATAAGATGGACCTCAATGGGGGCCACCTAGTGGTCAGTATGGGCTGAGAGCTACAAACATGGAAAGGGGGGATTTGGGAGGGCAAGAGGGTCGGTTGGTGGCCTCTGAGTATTTGGGAGGTCAGCAGAAGTGGGACACATAGTTCTTTTAACTGTGTGGGACTGGACACCCTTTGGGTCACAGACATGGCCTGACTGCCATTTTTTATTTTTTTCAATTTGCTTTTATTATTTTAAATTATGGGTGCGTGTATGTGGTGCTCACAAAGGCCAGGGGTGTCAGAATGCCCTGGTGTTATAGGGAACTAGGAGCCGCCTCACAGAAAGAGTTGGGACTAGAACTCAAGTCCTCTGAAAGAGTGCTCTTAACTACTGAGCCACCTCTCCAGTTCGGAGCTCCATTTTCCCAAGGCCACCCTCCCACCAAACTCCCTCTACTCTTGGCCCAGAACATGCGTGTGCGGAGCACATGTGGAGACACGTACTGCAGCAAGGCAGGACGCCGATTCACCGGCCAGGCCCTGGAGAAGTTTGTCATCATTGACTGTGAACAGGTGGTGGCAGGCAGTTACAGGTGAGCCAACCGGAGACGGAGAGGGAGATGGGCCTGGGGGCTGGGCCATGACCTAGTAAAGGCATCTGAGATCTTATGGCTTTGCATCTCTCCTATCCATCCCTTCAAACAAAGCACCTGCTGTGTGCTAGATAGACACCATGCAGGGCAAGGTGGGGGCCCATTCTCCTTAATACCTTGGCATAGAAAGTAACTACTGCACATGGGAAATAGAAGGGCTTTGGGGACCCTCATCCTTGACCCGACTCTAGTTATGACTCCAGCCGAGCCTCGGGCTCCGTGCTTTGACTCCTTCCTAACTCTGCCCCTCTATCTCCCCTCCCATCCCCCCAGCTTCACTTGGCTTTGCAGCCAGGCCTACACCAGCATGGTGCTGCAACTGCGGGGCCACATTGTGGAAGACTTTGATCGGGAGTTCCGATGTCTGTATGCTGAGTCACAGCCTGTGGAAGGCTTCTGTGGCAATGAGGATCCACTGATTCCCCAGGTACCTCGTCCTCCCCCTGTGACTCTGGCCTTTGGACCCGGAATTCCGAGCGCCACAGGCTCCTCGCCTTCCAGTAACAGCCTCAACAGCATCAAGCACTCACCTCTTCTGGCCCGTTCTTCCTATTTAGCTCTACCTGGAGGCGGTGGCCTCAGTGACATGGGTATGGGGCCCTCAACCCCAGGCCCTGCCCACCATGAAGCTGGTGGCCAGCCATCCCTGTACCGTCAACTTTCAGATCCCAACCATATCTCCTCTCCTGGACCCTACAGGGCCAACCTAAGCAAGCTGGGGGCATCGCCATGGTCCCAGTCCTCGCCCGCCCTCAACCACAGCAGTACCAGTCCGTTAACCCTGGCAGTGGGGTCACCTCTGCTCCCAAGTTCCCGTCCTCTCCTCCACTTTACTAGGGGGATCCCAGCACTGTCCCGGCTTCCAGAGAATGGGCTCCCAATGAGTCAAGACCCTAGCCTTCCACGAGGCCGTTGGGTACCTGGCACAGCTCTGGAGACAGTGGAAGAGAAGAAAGTATCCCTGAGTCAAAGCCATGACCACCTAGATCACCTCATCCCCTTCCCTAAAGCAGGAGAAGCAGGAGGCCCCAACTCTAGAGTTACCCCCAATTCAGGTTCCCTTCAGCATGGTGAGCAGACGCTAGATGATAGGAGATTGTCCCTGAGTCATGGCTACAGCCAGCTGGATCTCCTGTCCCAGGGTCAGGGTGCTCCTGAGTCAGGTTCCTTCAGACCTGGTGAGCTGAGCCTAGAGGACAAGAAGCTGTCCCTAAACCATAGCCATGGCCAACTGGATCTCCTGCCACAGAACCCCAAGCCCCAGGCCTCTAAAATACCCCCTGACGCCCATTCTTCTGCCAGGCCTGGCAAGCCGAGTCTAGATGACCGACGGCAGACCCTAGGTCACAGCCAATTGGACCTCATTACCAAATTTGGCCCATTCAGGAGTGAGGGACCTGGACCAAATTGTCCCCCAGAACCAAGCCCAGTTCGCGTGGCTGGAGTAGGCTCTGCAGATGAGAAGCGACTGACCCTGGGCCACAGCAAACTGGACCTCATCACCAAGTATCACCAACTGCAGGGTGCCAGGCAGAAACCTGAGCCGGGTATCCCAGGAACTCCCACAAGCAGCAATCAAAATGGTAGTAGCAATGACCTGTTTGCACCTGAGAAACGTCTGACCCTGGGCCACAGCAAACTGGACCTCATCACTAAATACAACAAGTCCAAATTCAAGCAGCTCCGAAGTCGCTTTGAGTCCTAGCTCTGCTCCTTGCAGGGACAGATCCTCCCTCCACTCAGAGTTGAGATGCTCAGGGTCAAGACTGGAGTGTGCGAGGATGGAAGCTGGGGTGCTGCATAAAGAAGGGAGGCATCTAGCAGCCCAGGACAGATACTCCCTGGTCTGAAGACTCTTGTGCGCGCCCGCACATACACACACACACACACATACACACACACCAGAGTTACTGTCTTCTGTATGTCATTGGGTTGGACACTTCACACCAGTTATTGTCATCTCCATCTTCTCTAGATAGACCTCTTGTTGGTATAAAGATATATTAAGTATTATTTTTCTCATTTTTCAAAAGCTTTTGAAACCAGAACGTTTCTTTTATGACTGATACAGAATCCTCAGGATGAACGGACTGCTGCACCAGCTGCCCTGTTGGGCGTTGCCGCATCACAGAATCCGAGTCTGAATCTGCGATAGACAGATTTCAGTTCCTGACCGCCCAGTCCCGGTAGTGTTTCATCTCTTAGCCTGGGCGCTCCAGTTATACTTTCTCCTGCACTTGGCAGAGCAGGCGCATTCACTACGGATCGACTTCTGAAGGTGGTAGGCCTTGGGCAGTGCCAAGGTGTGTGCCTTATTTTGATGCCTTCCAAAGGATGACGTTCATTTTTGTCATCTTGTTTCTGCCATAGAGGCCAAAGAGAACAGAAGATATTCTTCCCAATTCATAAGAGTGGGAGCTGAAGTCCAGAGCTTGGATGGTTAATTTAGAAGATCCAATTAAGCAACGGGGTATGGAACTCCCCAGTCCATTGTCCTCTGGCTCTAAATCTGTATTTTTGTTCAGACAGACACAACACATAGTATCTGCAGTTTCTGTGTTTCTATGTCCATAAAGTATAGACAATACAAGGATGCTCCAGATGCCCAAACAGTACACACAGAACAATAACTAGGTACACCCGTAGATGCATGGAGTGAATACGCAGAGCTCTCTGTGATTAACTCAAATAGAACTTCTGTTGTAGTACATAATTAATCCTGTCTGCCTAAATGAATGGTCACAGGAAATTCAAGCTTCTAGTACACGCTGCAGAATCCCTGTGAGATTCAGAAACTATAAACACACATATGACTCTTCATCCTAACTCTGCTTGCACTAAGCTGTACGTACAACCTTGCCCTGAACATGCCATAGAGCCGAAAGGTTACTTAGAAGCATATCCTGAGGGCTGCAGCTTAAATGCATAAACCACTGAGAACAAGGCAGAGCTGCATCAACTGAAAAGTGTACTAGGGACAGAGGGTCATGGAGATGGTGGAGGATCAGCAAAGTTTATCAGAGAGAGAGGCTGACTTTGAGGCTGGTCTTGAAGGTTGGGGAAGGACCGGGTGGAGGAGAGTTAAGAGTTCTTGGTAGAGTAAGCCAGAGAGAGAGAGAGAGAGAGAGAGAGAGAGAGAGAGAGGGGCTCAGTGAGCGGATCTGGGGTGAGCTGGGGAAGATAAGCAGAGCATGTAGTTGAACACTTAGACACAAACACACAGGCCACCTTGCTGAATGTCTCTCGAAGCTCAGGCTGCGGCTGGTCATGGGCCTTTCTCCTGAGCTTACCACCTACCGGAGACTGTGCATGGTACAAATCAATAAAGGCAGTTATGGTTAGACCCCGCTGCAATCTGATGTGTTCTAAGTTATGGGACTGCATGATGGGGCTGGGGAAAGGGCCCCTTTCAGATTAATAGGGTTCCTTGAAGAAGAATGAATGGCATAGAGGGCTCTGTCGTAAGCGATTCTCTGCTCCCTCTGCCTGCACTGTGGCATTCTGACACACCCTGGGGACTTTCGTATATTCTACACTAGGTGAGCCAAGTTTATTCTATGCAAATGGGCCATACCACTATCTCCAGGGCAGACGATGGCTGCTGACGGGTTGATAAAGTGCATGAGAACAAATCGAGGAAGCGAGTCAGCTCTCAGATCTTTGCCCACCCTAGAACCTTTTCTCCTCCAATCTGCCCATAACACCCAGCTTAACACATTTCCCCGTCTCCATTGTCTTCTTCGTCCTGTTTCCTATGGTTCTCCGCATGCCTCCTCAAACCACTTTATCCTGGTCTCTATCCTGTTTCCCTATAGGGCACTCTCTTGCGTGATCTCTACTCCAAATTTCAATCCTCAGCCCTTGACTCTTGCCACTGCTCCAGATTCACAGTGGCCTTACTGCGATCATCCCCTTTCTCAAATCCGCCCTTTTCGATCCTTACTCGGTAAATAAATCCATCAAGCCATCTTCAACCAGACAACCCCGGTTCCTCCTTTCCTCAATCTATTCCTTCTAAAAAAGACCTAATAAGAGGTGAAACCAACAACCTAAAGCAAGAAAACGTGCAGGAGGCGGGGTTTGGCGGAGTCAAACCAAACCCTAAGGAACCTAGTAACCATCGAGTCCTCCCAATGGGTGGGGCTAGAGTGGCCAACAGCTCCGCATGGCTCCGGCGCGCTCCCGGAAGCGGGCCTGGGAGGAGGCGGAAACGGAAAGCTAGTTACGGGAGGAGTTGCAGCGTGTGGAGTTTGGAGTCATTTGGTAAGCTGCTGGGACTCTGGGAGGCAAAGGTCAGTTCCGGGCCGCAGGGCGGAAGGATTTGGGGCAAGAGATCCGTGGACACGACCCGGGATCCGAGGGGCCCGAGAGAGCGGGGATTGAGGAGGCGAGGCTGGTTGACCCGGCTCCTAAAGTGGATCTGTCGTCCCAGAACCCGCAGTCGTGCATCCCCCAGGCTTCTTTCATGGCGGTCAGAGCGTCTTTCGAGAACAACTGTGAGGTCGGTTGCTTTGCCAAACTCACAAACACCTACTGCCTGGTGGCCATCGGAGGATCAGAGAACTTCTACAGGTGAGGCTTCTGGTCCTGAGGCGGCGGGAAGGGAAGGGAGGCCGAGAGCGAGAGATCTGAAAGAGTGAACCCCCTCAGTTAACAGCGAATCCATGTTTCTACAGTGTGTTCGAGGGTGAGCTCTCTGATACCATTCCTGTGGTGCACGCATCCATCGCCGGCTGCCGAATCATCGGGCGCATGTGTGTGGGTAAGGCGGGTGGAAGACGCCGAGGGACAGAGAGACAAATCGAAGCACTATGAGTCATTAATTCCTGGAGCTTACCCCCTGTGATCGGGGGAATTCCAGGCTTTCTCAGTGGACTCTGGAATCTCAGGAGTGGGTGGGACTCTAACTTGCAGATCAAGAACACTTTCTAGCAAAGACTTGAGAATAGTCGTAGCAAAATAGCATTAAATGCTAGCATTCTTGGTCTCGTTTTTCCTTCACAGCGATCCTGAAAAGCAGGAGTTCTAAAAGCTTAGAACTATGCGACTCACCAAGTCCCACACCTAAGGGCGGAGAAGGCCTTAAATCTCCCTCCTGCCTCTGAATATGGACAAGTTGCTTCTCGTTTTTGAGCATCAATTTCTCTCTCAGGAAAGAACTAAGATCCCAGGTCTTCCTGTTCAACCACATTTAATTCTTACAATCTCTAAGTACAACTCGAGTGATGTCCTTAACAGTCTGACCTCAAAGCACTGTTGAGTGGCCTCCGACTTTTCCTTTTAGCCCCCACACACTGGCCTTAGCTGCACTGTCCCTCTAGCTAAGAATGACTGACCTAGAACTCTTGATACACCTTCATCCACCTCCCAGGTTTGGGGATTAGTAGGTGTGTGCCATTTTGCCTAAGCAGTCCTTCCTTTCACCTGGCACTGTGTCCCATTGCTACACTCTTTGTTTCTTGGTTCAGACTTTTATGTATTTATCTAAAAACATTTTTTTTAAATTGTTAAGCATGGGTGGTGACTCTACATGGTTTCCTATTTATGTTAACCTCTGATAATAAAACATCCTGGTCTTTTGACTGTCCTTAGGATAGGAAATGAATTCTGACACGACATGGGAGCCTGGTTTTTGCTCTGTTTTATGGAAAGTACTTTGAGGCTCAGAAATTGAGAACTGTGGCTCAGGCTAGGCAGAAGCTTACCTGTAATTGTCATGGTATAATGTTGAATACTTTGTATAAAAATACCATTCTTGCCGGGCAGTGGTGGCACATGCCTTTGATCCCAGCACTTGGGAGGCAGAGGCAGGTGGATTTCTGAGTCCAGGGGCAGCCTGGTCTACAGAGTGAGTTCCAGGACAGCCTGGGCTATACAGGGAAACCCTGTCTCGAAAAACAAAAAAAAAAAAAAAATCCATTCTTACGATAACAAGTATTTAGGCAATTTATAGTTTGGTATCTTAAGACTAGTACGACTGGGGCTGGTGAGATGACTCAGTGGTTAAGAGCACTGACTGCTCGTCCAAAGGTCCTGAGTTCAAATCCCAGCAACCACACGGTGGCTCACAGCCATCCGTAATGAGATGTGATGCCCTCTTCTGGTGTGTCTGAAGACAGCTACAGTGTACTTACATATAGTAATGAGTAAATCTTAAAAAAAAAAAAAGACTAGTACTGCTGTGTAGATATGGACATATATACATATTACTGTTGGATATATAATACCTATGAGTGGTGTGGAATAGTTATGAGTGGTGTGGAATAGCAGGTTATGTGACCATTTAGTGTGGTAGATGCTACCAGTAATATCCTAAGTGGGTGACCATTGTATACTCCTGTCAAAGCATAGAGTTGTTTCATGTATTATTGCTAACACTTGAGATACTGATGATCTTTGAAAAATTTTAGCTATTTAGGTGGGTGTGTAGTGTTAGCAAAATGTATTACTAATGCCACGAACCTTCCTGCTAGTCCCTAGTTGGTAACAGTGAGTTGGGTGGTATTTGTTGGGATAGGTTTCTGGCCATCTGAGGCCTGCTTAGGCGACCAACGGCTCATATATGGATCTGTAGTTGAAGGGCTGGGGTTGTGCTTGGCACTCTCCTAGGAAGCTAATTGGGCTAGAATGGGAGGTATCCTGGAAAGTCGCTCCTGTACTCACGGTTTATTTTTTATCCCATTGTGCAATTTTGTTCTCTTCAGGGAACAGGCATGGGCTCCTGGTACCCAGCAACACCACCGACCAGGAGCTGCAGCATATCCGAAACAGTCTTCCAGATTCCGTGCAGATACGGCGGGTGGAGGAGCGGCTCTCAGCCCTTGGCAATGTTACCACCTGCAATGACTATGTGGCCTTGGTCCACCCAGACTTGGACAGGGTGAGGTGGCAGCTTGGTCTGGAAGTTACAGGAGTAGCCTAGCCAGTGGTTGGCCATTATTCCTAAGGCAGGAATTAGGGGTTTCACTTGTGTTTTCCTTGGGCACTCTAGTGTGTTATTGTCATAGGAATAGTAAGGTGTTTGTCAGGATCAAGCTGGGAAGGGCATTGACCCTTCAGATTTGGAGAGATTGGCCTACTCAGTCCTGGACCATGATGGTTGACAGTTGAACCAGGGTGTGTATTAGTGAAAAGGGGGACATGAAGCCGAGACTCTTTTTCAGGGCATGCCTGGGCTTTAGGGACTCCAGGCTGGGCCTAGGCTCTTAGCCATACCCATGTCTTGGCTCAGTGAGGCTTCCTTGTGCAGATGTGTGGTTAAAGGGACTCAGGGAGCCAAGCCTGGGTGGTTGATGCTTAGAGATGCCCGGATATTTGGCCTACATGTACCGGATCCTGGACACAATTCCTTTCACCATCAGGAGACAGAAGAAATCCTGGCTGATGTGCTCAAGGTGGAAGTCTTCAGACAGACAGTTGCTGACCAGGTGTTAGTAGGAAGCTACTGTGTCTTTAGTAATCAAGGAGGTCTGGTGCACCCTAAAACTTCAATCGAGGACCAGGATGAGTTGTCCTCCCTTCTTCAGGTCCCCCTTGTGGTAAGCATTCCTGCCATCTGAGCCCTATCTATAGAGTCACCCTTTGGGAATCTGGGTTGTTACCTTCCCTCGTTTGGGACTGGGACCTTGAGATGTGGAACAGACTTGGGGGAAGAGTCCTCACTTGAGGAGATAAGAGAATTTGCTTTTGGTGCCATGACAACTTCTCTTCAGGCAGGCACTGTGAACCGAGGGAGTGAGGTGATTGCTGCTGGGATGGTAGTGAATGACTGGTGTGCTTTCTGTGGTCTGGACACAACCAGCACAGAGCTGTCCGTGGTGGAGAGCGTCTTCAAGTTAAATGAAGCCAAGCCTAGTACCATTGCCACCAGCATGCGGGATTCCCTCATTGACAGGTAACTTTGCCCTTTTTTGTTTATTTTTCGAGACAGGGTTTCTGTGTAGACCAGGCTAGCCTCTGCCTCCTGAGTGCTAGAGTGAAAGGCATGCACCACCATGCCTGGCTCACTTTTGCCTTTGAGGGGAGGAGAGATGACAGGTCTTTGAAGAGAGCCGTGCTGTCTCTGTCCTGGGAGGGCTACAGTGAACGTGCGTGCTGACTTAGAACCACAAGCGCTGATGTCTCACATGCAGGCTTCCTTGGAAACTGAGCTCTCTAGGCAGACTTCTCTGTGGTCCATTTTCCTTGATCACTCACCACGTTTTACAGTTTGTATTTGCTTAAGTGTCCACTGTCTCCAGCTAGTGGCCTAAGACCTGAGATAGAAAAGAGCTGTTGGCTAGGGAAGGTGGGAAGCCTCCTTAATCACTGAGGAGACCCCACATTGCTGTGGTGCTCTGAAACAAGTTGTAGGGGAGTTTTGTATTGAAATTATGGTCTAGACCTGCAGTTCTCAGGCTGGGGCCTGAACAACCTTTTCACAGGGTCACATATCAGATATCTTGCATATCAGATATTTACATTACAGTTCATAACAGTAGCAAATTTACAGTTATGAAGTAGTGACAAAAATAATTTTATGGTTGGGGGTCCCCACAACCTGAGGAACTGTATTAAGGGTCACAGCATGAGGAAGGTCAAGAACCAGTGATCTAGACTTTTGTGGATTAAAAAGCCAACCAAGCTGGCATGGTTGCTCACTCTCATCCCTCGGGAGATTGGACCAAGACCTTTTACTCTTATCTGGAAGAGCGGCAGGAGAAGATGCTGAGTAGTTTGGCTTTCTTTCTCTCAGCCTGCCTGGGACCTTTCTTAAGGCATGCCATGTCCAACTACCACAGATACCTCCTCTATGAGGCTAGAACCTCCCAAGTGGAGAAGGGCCCAGGACCAGACGCTCTGCTTTCCGTGGAACGCTGCTCCTCATCCTGTTGTACTGTTTGCACTGACGCCATGGATATGGCTATAGTTGGTGGTGTGGTTTTATATCCTGCCTCTGAGGGTTCACAGTGGACGTGGGAGAGGCTATATATACCTTTTAGCTGTTAAAGGAGAAACAGACAATCCCATATCAGCAGCTTGTGAAGCTCGTGAGACATTTCCTGGGATTATAGAAGTTTCTTGAGTGACATTTAGTCTGTTTCAGGGGATGAAGTGTTTAAATACTGGGAAAGAGTGAGGAAGAACCTCACACAGACAGAGAGATGGGAAAATACTGAGTATGTGAAGGATAAAAGTTTTCCCAGAGTGCTGAAGGCTTTAAATTCACATATCAGGAAGTTTGGACTGCTAGCCTGAGATTTTGAGCTTTAGTGGATGTTGGGTTGCTTGTTTATGTAGATTCTTAGTGTAATCAGAGGTTCTGACTATAAGTGGAAATAATAATCCAACTCTGGTTCTTTAAATGATGTATCATGTAACCCAGCCTGGCTCTGTGCTGAGGCTAGAGGTGTGCGCCACCACACCTGGCTATGTTTGTGTGTTCTAAGTAAGCTGCTTGTTTTGATGACGACATTTTGGTCCTCACCCTGACTAACTTTTCTGTGAGAGCTGGTGAACAAGTGAGAGTTTATGCACTGTAGGCAAATGCTGTCCCGTAGGGCTACACCCAGCCTGAGAAGTTGTTGAACAGCGCTTTATGTGGCAGACAGTATTAACATCATGGCGAGAATACTCCCTGTCCTTGGAAAAGAAGGGAAGAAGACTGTTTCCTTTGAGTTTGGACATGCTTTGAGGTGTCCGTGAACTTTAGGGTGAAGATTTCAGATTGAATGGGAGATGGTCTAGTGTGGAAAACGCTTGCTGTACAAGCAGCGAGGACCTGACTCAGTTCAGATTCCCACAGCACATAAAAGCCGAGCTTGGTGGCACATGTTTATAACTCCAGTGTTAGGGGCTCGCTCACCGGCCGTCAGTCCGGCAGAGACAGTGAGCTCGAGACCCTGTCTCAAAAAATAAGTTGAAGAAGCAACTGAGAAAGCAGCTGACCTCAGCCTCTAGACATGCTGCACATGGAAGCTCCTCAGGCTCCTTATCAGGCAATGACTGCCTCCTCCAATAGGAGTGAGTCACTTAATCCTTAGCGAGCACATCTCTTTTCCACTCTAGTATTTGTGACTTTTTGTATCAGCAGTAACGGAGAGTTCTGGAAAAGGAGGCCAGAGTTTTGGCCTTGGCCTGGCCTCTGAGAAGCTTGGTCTGCGCACGTCCTGTTCTCACTGACTTTCCTTGTTCCTGTCTCTTACATTTTGAGGCTCAAGTTTATGACTAGGAACTGAACGAATTGGAGAAGGGTGGCCCACTTGAAAGAGGAAAGAATTGATTTTTACTTCCCAAACCTGGGGAGTTTTAGGCTAGATCTTACACAGGATATAGTCGGTCTGAACCTTGGGGACAGGTGGAGTTCCAAGTGTGGCTTTTCAAGGACTGAACTAGAACAGGTCTAGGGTGGGGCCACATGTACCTTGTAAAACAGCTACTGATGGTGTACTCTCCTCTCTGCAGCCTCACATGACTCACCTCCCATGCTGCTGCGTGGGCTCCTGCCTCTGGACTTTGGCTCATTTTCCATGCCTGAGCTAGTCTGTACCGGATGCTGGCAGTGGGCATGGCGGAGCTCAGCAGAGCTGGATTGTTGACTGCCCAACCCTTCACCTGTCCCATCTCTTTACGATTGTTAACTGAAAAGCCTGCCGTGTCATGCTGGCTGTCAGTTCTCGTGGCTCTTGGATGGAAGTTCTGCTATCTTGTGCCCCACCCCATTAAAGGACTGCTCCCACCATCCTCAGTGTGCTGTTTGTGGGTGGCCTAAGTTTGCAACACCTTCTACAGCTCTTCCTGGGTTGTGGGGAGGTTGGGTGGGATTGACATGCAGTGTTTTCCCTCTACAAGATGGGGAGGCCTGCAGGGTGCGGTGGAACACATCTCTAATCCCAGAGGCAGAGCGGGTCTCTAGTTCAAAGTCAGCCTGGCTACATATTGAGTTCTAAGACAGCTAGAGATACTTAATGAGATCCCCCTCAAAAAAGGAAAGAGATGAACAAGACAAAGTAGTGCTGGCCTCTGGGTTCCTTTTCAAGCCAGCTCTTCTCCCTGCCATAGGCACTCAGCTGCAATGCATTCTGGTCCTGCCTGAACTAGGGGAAGATGGGGTTGCTTCCTTGGGAGGCCGCGCTGCCCTTAGCTCTTTGCGTAGGTGGGGCGGAGCCTTGGGCGTGGTCGGCCAATGGCCCGTGCTCGCCGGGCCCGCCCCTGCCGTGCGAAGGCCTTCCTCGGTCTTCGCTGCGTCACAACGCTGCTCCTCCCAGGCCGGACGGCTTCCGCGGCAGATCCGCTTTCGCTTTACTTCCCGAGGTGAGGGCGAAGGTAGAGGGTGGTGGCGGTGGGTGGGGTGACACCTGCTCTGGCATGGTACCAAATGGGCTTCTATTACAGACCATGGGCGCTCTCCTGAGTGGTGGCCAGGATGGCCCGGAGCCCGCGCAGCCCCAGCCTCCAGCGCCGCAGGGCCCGCGGCAGCCTCAGCCGGAACCTGGCCCGTGGGGGCCACTGGACGACGTGCGCTTTCTAATCGCCTGCACGTCCTGGTACTGACCTGACTATCCCTGGCCTTCGTGCCCTCCTTAGGCCTGGCTTTTATCTCCTCACCCTGTGATTCCCTGTCTTACTCCCTCTGGGCAGAGATTCAAGAAGCATCATGGAGACTGAAAGTCCCTCAGGGCCACCTCAGAGGATTGCACCTCAACTTCAGACTTGTTCCCTTCCATGACAGCCCCTAAACCAACTCATTCCCAAGCCCCCTTTCAGCTCTGTCCATGTGTAGATTTCCTGAAGTAAAAGAGCCCGGACCACATGAGGCCTCCGAGCAGGATCCAGGATCCTGATGCTGTTGAATTCTGGTTTCTCCCTCGCTAGAACTGAGCTGCTGTAGGAGTCGCAGGCCATGGCCCCTGTGCCCTGTCTCCGGGGAAGCCTTGCCACAGTGACCCTCCCATACTCCTTAGGTTCCTGGGTGGTGGCGGTGGTGGTGGTGGGACATTGATTGCTGGTTAGAAGATGCATGAGGCAACTGCAGAATTGCACTTCCAAGGCACCCCTTTCTCCCCGAAGCTGCTTAAGGGCACGCATATGCCCTGCTCTTTGTTCCCACACCCCAGGGAAAAGACACTGTATTTCTGTTTTATTTAGAAATGATTTAAAAAACATTGTACAAAGGCTGATCAGTTTAAAATGTGACCGACACTGAGATGCTGTGATGTCGCCCAGGCTGAGGGAAGCTGAGCTCTGGGGGCTCCAGTGCTTTGCCCCTCCCACTGCTCTGACCTGGGCTGATGGACAGACATGACCGCAGGCAGAAGAATCCAAGACTGGAAGCCTTGAGCCTGAGCCCTCTCTGGGCCCGGCCCTGCGCCCCTCACATCTGCAGCCTGGGCTGCCGGCTTCCACCCCCTGTTCTTTCTCAACTGGCCTTGGAATGCCAGGAGCCAACAGGGAGCCGGCGGGGCCTAGAGCTTTCAAGGAGTGAGAGCACCAACCTGAGGAGAGGGACCAGGGAACTGGGGGAGGGAGGCCCAGAAGAGAGGACTAGAAGAGACATTTATCTCAGGCCCTGGAAGGGCCCGCAGATAGGGACACAAGACCCGGCCAGGGCCACTTGGATGGCAGGAGCAGATAATAAGACCTCCTTGTGCTTCATCTGAGGGTAAGATGAGTATTACCCTCAGCCTCTCAGAGCCTACAGGAGTTTCATGTGAGTGGACAGGTGTGAGCTAATAAAGTGCTTTGCAAAGTATAAAACACTGTACAAACCTATGAATCACTAAATCTCTGCAGTTGTTCCCCGCCTGCCCCAGGGAGCCTGCCCTTGGCCAAAATGAGAAAGAACACAATGGTGAGATGGGACATGGTGGACCCACATAGGTGCTTCTGGGACAAGAGATTTTACTCAACAGCTCCCAGGGCAGCGAGAGTCCCTGTCTGTGCTACAGGGCAAGCTGACTCAAATCCCAGAGACCACAGGGCAGGGGCAAAGCCCATGCAGGCTCAGAGGTCAGGGTTGGTATCTGTGACCCACTAGCACCCTGATGGCCGCCTCGTACCACTGTTGGGCTTGTCAGAGAGCCAGTGAGCAGCACTGCACCCAGTGGTTTTGGAGCAAGTCAAGCCAAGACGTAGGAACTCCTGTCAGATGTGAAGAAGGGCCTCAGGTTAAAACAACAAAAAAGGTAGGTTGGGGTAGGGACTGAGGAGAAGCCCCAAAGCCTGGGGACCCTTTTCCTAAGAGCAGTGCAGGAAGATGGGCTCAGAGAGCTGGGCTGCCAGGGTCAAGGTTGGAACACAAACATTGGCTCCAGGCTGACATTGAGTAGCCTCAGGGTCACTGGGGATGTAGGTGGAGTACTTCAGAGGCTGCCCTGGTCCCTTACTCTGAGACTATGACAAGAGTGGCTCTAGAATCCTCTTTGCTTACCTATAGGCTGAGCCCCCAGGCCACAAAGGACAGGCTGGAGCAGGGCAGGGGACAACATTAGTGAAGGGGAGTAGAGAATGGTCACAAACTTGGATCCGCCCCCAGAGCCAGGGTCAGCTCCTGCCCCAGCTGTTGAGCCTCCTGAATAGGATGCCTACTAGTATCAGGATGCCCGAGTGGCCTTTGCAGCACCGTGGTCCTTAGTGCCTGGGGAAGGGCCACCACACTGACCTCATCACCAAGACAGTCACCTCTAGCTGACCTAAAGCCTCAAGTAGCCTTTGCAAAATGGGACTTTAAACAGTAGTGACAGGACATTTAAATATTCACGACATGACAGCTGGGTCCTTGTAAGATCCAGCGGGCCACAGCCTTGCCTGCAGCATGTGACCCTAAGTTCTGAGTCTCAGAGGAGACCTGACAGGTGGAGCAGGTTTCCTGAGGAGTCTGCTATTGGCTAGCAGGGGAAACCCACGCTTTTGCCCACTGTGTTGGCATCAGGGGCACTGCAGCCTTGGAGAATAGTAGGGTAGGGGTGAGGGGACATCTGACCAGCAGGTGTTGGCAGAGGGGACTGGGGTTGGTGGCATCTTGGGGTGGGGGTGAGAGCCAGTGCTGACTTGCCTCAGAGGGCTGGGTCCCAGCCAGGACTGGAGCTGCAGTGTCATGCAGACACCGCAGGATGTAGTGACCTCGGGGGCACCTCCTGGCATGATCCTTGCCTCCTGACAGGGCCTGGCCTATTCCCTTGAGTAGAGAGAGGGCTACCTAGGACAGAAGGCTGGCAGCTGGGTGCCAGCTACCCAACCTGGGGCATAGCCACCATCACTCCCTGCCCCGCACTCAGCCTAGACCAGTGCACCCACCACTTCAGCTACACACGAACCTGGCCTAGGGCCCTGCTGGCTCCGGTGGGCAGTGGCTAGAGCTGCCCCTCAGACCCTGGTGAGGAAGGGCCTGGCTGGCCAGACCGGGTAGACAGAGAGGGCTCTGGGCTGCTCATACCCACTCCTGGACCGGCCGCTTATAGTAGGTGACAGGCTGAGGACCCGCCTTGT
Source organism: Tokudaia tokunoshimensis (assembly GCA_036184795.1). NCBI lineage: Eukaryota > Metazoa > Chordata > Mammalia > Rodentia > Muridae > Tokudaia > Tokudaia tokunoshimensis. The sequence continues at coordinate 127,661,962 of BTHU01000004.1, forward strand.
TCTTGAACTGGAAGATTGTGTAGAGCAGCACCAGGAGGCAGAGGGACAGTGTGCAGGGGACAACCACAGCCACAGCATTCACAGAGCCTGGCACATCATCAATGGTCACCATGATGTCCACATCATCCTGGGGCAGCCTCCGCTCCTTCCGCCGCTCTACCTCCTTCTGCTTGCAGCCCATCCAGTCACGCAGGATGTTGCGTGGGTAGCCTGGCTCCACACTCAGTTTCTGGTTGTCAAATTTCCAGTAGTCCCGACCTTTGTAGAAGTAGGTGTAATCTGTGGAAATGGGAAGGACTTAGCACCACTACTCCAACATACCTCTAGCACCTGCTCTGGACTAATATGACCTGGGGTCCTGCAGGTAGATGGAGGGGAGGGGGTCTGTTGGAACCGAGGTGACTGAGTGCACTGCTTGCCCCACTGATGGCGCAGTAAAGGGGAACCCAGCAAAGAGGAACTCCCAGCACGTGGACAGTCCCGATTGTTAGTCCACTGGTGCTGGGAAACCACTAAGGGATTTTGAGTAGAGCGGGCAAATGCTTTGATTTACACTGCCCAGGTTGGATCTGCTTTAGTATGGAAACAGCTGTCACAGTGTGCCCCAGGCTTCCTGTAAGGGTCAGATCAAGCACTTGTACAATGCCGTCTTCATAGCTCTAGGACCTCAGTCTACCTCTTGTCCCAAGCCAATGGAGTTGGGGAGCAAGGTTTCATTTGTTATCAGAAGACACCATGGCTCCACAATTATAGATTTTGGGGGATGGCTTGGCATATATCACTCTGCAACACAGATACCAGTTCTTTAGGACCCTTCTAGTGGCTTTGACGGCTGGAAGGAAAAGAGACAGGCAGCAGGCCAAGGCAGCTCTGCCAATCACTCCCTGGGCAACTCCCTCAAGATTCCCAGCAACAGCCTTAGCAACCCAGCCTGTCGACAGACGGCAGAGCGCGGCTCACTTAGACTCCTCATTGGCTGGCTCCCCAGGACTTTCATTGGTCAAGGTCTTTGATGTCACCTGTCTCTGAGGCTCGCCAAAGAGGGAGACCTTGTGTGCAAAGTATCACCTTTTAAAAGCCACTAAACAGTGGTGTCCCTCTGCCTTGTTTATTTCTTTAGCTTTAGTGGCAGGGTTATTTTCTGTCACTGGACTGAGAACTATGCAAGTCTTATTTATTGCTTTCATCCTGAGCCCCTCCCACAAGCGGCTTCTCCGCAGTCACCATGTAACAAATGACTGAACCCTGCCAATTTCACACCAACTGAAATGCTAGTAAGATGATAGGGCAGCTAAAGCCATTACACGGCATAGACCATGTGGTGGGCATTATGCTAAGTGTATTCTAATCTGCCTTATGAATCTTTTACCTCCCAGCCCTAAGGTAAGTGCTAGGATCAGTCCCATTTCATGGATAGTAGAATGAGAAAAGTTCAATGACGTGCCCGCTACTGTAGAGAGTAGTGGAGGGGTCTGTGAACCCAGCCATCTCTGGTCAAGTGTCAGCGCTTTTATCCAGGTCAGTCAGTAGACAGTCATGGATGCTTGCTCTGTACCCTGGTAAAGCCTGAGCCTCCTTTGAGAAGCTTCTAATCTGATAGGGAGACCTGATGGCATATGGTGATTGCCAGGGTAGTCTTCAAACCCCATGAAAAATAATCTTTGAACCAACCCTACCCATCACTGCAAGTTAATTTACTCTCTGAACATGGTCCACTTGGGGGCAGTTGTCTGCTCTCAAGTTACATTACTCAAATCTGGATACTCAAGAGAAGACGCCTGGGCTCTTGAAAACCACATAAAATTAACTCCCCATTCCCACCTCAGTTTGGCCCTTACATACATCCTTCCTTGCTGATGAAGGCCCCTTGTGGAGCCTGCGGGATGCCCTTCCACACGGTGATGGGCTTGGGGTAGCCAGGGTCTGTGGCTCGCCGTTCCTCGCTGTAGCGCCAGTACCGTTCGCCCTTGAAAAAGTAGGTTTTGCCCACAGGTTCCCAGCGCAGAGCTGTGTCGATTCCTTCCCGGGGCAGGCAGCTCCCCAGCTCCCCCAGGCTGTGGGGGTACCCAGGCTCCACCGTCACTTCTTTGAAGACCCAGTACTTGTCGCCTGCAGAGAAGGGAGTAGAGAATCAGCCTCTGGGAGCCACTCAGGGCTGGCACCGTGGTCCCATTTGTCCATCTTCATTCATGAAGTTAGAATGTGGGTTTTAACCCCTGGCTCAGCAGATCTGGGGAGCAAAAGCCAATTGCAGCTTTTGGGCAATGTGCACTAGTAGGTTCTCTGTCCTGCCATCTTGGTTTTGATGTCCCTTTTGAGACAAAGTCTTTTTTTTTAAATCCCTGGCTAGCTTGGAATTCATTATGGAGAACAGACTCCTCTCAGTCTTTTGGTGATCCTCCCTCTGCCTCCCAAGGGCTGTCAATTCAGGTGTAACCACCACACATGGCTACCAGCTTGTTTCGACCCTCTTTCATTTTTGGTGATCTTAGCCACTCCGGTGATATCACATGCTACTGCCCCCCACACCTGGGGTCAGGGGGGTTGCGTGTCTGATGGAGCCGCACCTGCTACCACAACAACCTGGGCCCTCAGCATGTTTATTGTGCTCAGAACAGGGGAGGAGTTAGTCTTGGTGGAAGTCCCTGTAGGCGAGCAGTCTCAGGATGGAGGACACTGCCGTTACACTGGTCAACTCTTCATAAACTCACACCTGGACCACAACAAGGCTTTGCCAATTTTAAGCCTGACCCATATGCAGAAAGTCACCGATTTCCCATGGGTCCAAGTTCCTCTGTCCTTGACATGGCTAACTCCTGTGAAACACTGCATGCCGCTCAGGACTTTATGCACTCTTCACACATGAGCTGTCTCAGATCCTCACCCTCCTTCATCTGCTCTACCCTCACCAAACTCTGATAATATAGCCCCACCTCCTTATATCCTGTGCTTTCCCATGATCCCTGGCGGCTCAAATTTGGGTCAAGTCAGGGTTACCAATGTGAAACAACTTTGAACAGAGCTAGCCCAGGCTGGGCCTGGTAGTTTGCTTCCCCCACTTCCCCTTTACCTCTATCCTGTTGGCCTGCTCGGGCTCTTACAGAACTGAGAGAATAACCTTCTAGTGAAGTGTGGGTGGCCTTCCTTGTCTTGCCCTGGACTTTGTATGGATGGAATTTTTCACCCCATCAACTTTGGCGCTTTCTTGACTTGAGTTTCCCAGATGATATACTTCCTTTCTGCAGAAATCTGACCCTTCAGAAGTCAGTGTCAGGACTTCTGCCCATGGAGGGCATCTGTTTCCCACCCCACCCCTTCTGGTTTAGATAGGAAAAAGGAAGCCTCAGAAAGGACATGGAAATGCCCATGTTACCTTTGAAGAAGACAAATCTTCCATCGGCTCTTTCGTAGGCTGCATCTATGCGGGCAGGCAGGCCCTTCCAGAACTGCTCAATCTGCATGGGGTAGCCCTCCTGCACCCGGTTATTGCGCAGGCGCCAGAACCAGCGATCCTGGGAGGCGGGGGAGGAGGGGAGTGGAGATGAGAGAGGCAGGTGGCAGGTTTTACCTCTGAATTCAGTGATCTCAGCCCCAGGGCTCAGGTCCAACAACCCAACCCCAACCCTGGGGCTCAGCCTCACAACCTCCCATAGAGACTGTCCATCTGTTGCTTCCAACTCTTAAAAGAAGACAGGATGTAACTAACTCTTCATAAGCCTCCTGCTGTTCAAGACTATGAGACACAGGGCAGATGAGTGTGGGAGAGGTGTGGAACGGCTCGAAAGGAGACTGCCATGGCCAAGAGTGGCCACGGGAGGGCAGCAAAGAGTTACTGATATCAGTTGGGCTGGGCCCTCGGTTTGGAATCCCAGCATGGTAAAGAAGATGATAAAACCCACACATGCCCGTGAATACTTTGTTGGGAGGATCAAAGAAGTACGAGAGCTGCAGTAGGGACATGACTCAGAAGATAGTACAAACCTAGAATTTTTTTAATTCATTTATGTGTCTGGGCTTGTGCCTGAGTGTATGAATGTACATCACGTGTGTGCATGAGCCTGCAGACATCAGAAGAAGGCACTGGATTCTCTGGAACTGGTTAGAGGCACTTGTAAGCCCCCATGTGGGTACTAGGAACTGAACTCAGGTCCTCTGCAAGAGCAGTAAGCGCTCTTAACCACTAAGGTGGCAATTTAAAAGTGTTTACAAAGCACTTTGAGGTCCAGCTTTTAAAATACTTTATTCTGACTTGCAAAACTCTGTCAAGTCAGTCTGACACATACAGAGTCTTAAGGAGGGCCAAGGAACATGCTGAGAGCCAGTCGCTTAGTGAGAGGCAGAATGGGGCTAGCCTGTGTGGCCTGATTCTTACTTAGTGATTGAAGCTTGCTGGGGAGATCCTACAAAGGAAAATAGGGTGGCTCTCATTTGATGAAGGGTACTTCCTAGTGACTGGGGTATACCAGCAGACAGCTTTCAGCTTTCAACTCTTCTGTGATGGTGTAGTTTTATTTTGTACCCAACATGGAATGACTCAGATGGGTTGGCCATTCTACTAGCTCCAGCGCTTCCCATAAGGGGCTGAGTTAGCACTGACTCTGCGTCTCCTCCACTTTCCCCCTTGTCTTGACTGGCTTCTCGATCCTCCTGGCCACAGCTGTTGATTCTAAAGATGCTCCTTAACCAGAGCCCCTCATCTCAACTCTATCTAGGCGTGTTTTGCCAAGGATCTAGCCAACCCTTGGATCACATGACAGACGCAGGACAGGGAACATGATATGGCCTGGCCAGTACCCGTCACTCATGCCCTGGCAGGAGCTGTAGACTCTGCCACCCCTGACCAGCCCCCACTCTGCATCTTCATAGCCTCTATTCTTCACACATCCTGTGCCAGAAAAACAGCTCCCCCAGTTGAATAGTTGAGGAATGAAGAAGGGGGGGCGGTGACTTGTCCAAAGTCACAGACCCCATCTCCAGCATTTTCCTGAACACGGGCTTCTTGAAAGCTGTCAGTTCACCAATCTCTCCTTGTCACCTTGTAGAACCAAGCTGAATTACCTATCAGCACCAGAAAGAGACTCTGGGTTCTGGCCACTAGACCAGTTCCTATCCAGGCCCCACAGCAATTTGATTATAGAGCAGGAGCCTGCCCGGCTCTATGGCAGGGAAAGGGACACTCTGTGTAGCACTGATCCACTATCCATACCTTAAACACAAACATCTCCCCTCGGAAGAGGGCCACTGTGTTGAAGTTGCCATCGCAGATGTTGGGTTTGGCACCTGGAGTGGACGGCCGGTCCCCCAGAGGTGGCCGAGGGGGCCTGGGCTGTCGCTCGTGTTTCCTCTCAGACGGTGAGTGGATCCTGCGGACCGGGAGTGTAGGGAGGGGCCTTGTGGGCTCCAGAGGCTCAGCGGGGGGTCCTGGAGAGAGGGGCTGGATCTTAGGGAGGGCCTAGCTTTCCCCTTCTGTCATCTGTCACTGCCCCAACACTACATGGTGGTTTCAGGTTAAGTCAGTGCCTCTGAATTCCTGTTCCTCCTCCCTGATTTAATGCCCCAGTCTCTGAGAACACAGATGGAAACAGCTACTGGATTGGGACCTTCACTCTCCGCCCCCCAACTCTGGCAGCCTCCTTTTTTAAGAAGAAACCTTCGCGCCAGTGTCCTGCTGTTGAGCCTGTGTCCCACACCCTCCTTTGCCGCTCCCTGACACAGGCTGGACTCTAATTTCTAACCATCTCCACTCTTCAGCCAACTTAAAAAGAGCTTCAGCTCCATTTTCTACCCAAACCACTTGCCAAGATCACCAGTGACCTCTGGATTTCGGAATCCAACAGTTATCAACTCAAACTCTGTCGGCGCAATGACTCATCTCAGGAATCTTGGTAATACAGGCTGTGACTCAGAGGGTCTGGGGTGGAGTCAGACAGCATGTCTTCAGGGTCTCAGGCGAAGCCCGTGTCACCGGACTGAGGCCCACACCTCTGCCTTGATCCATGTTCCTCCTTTTCCAGAGCCCTGAAAGGTTTGTCTGTCCTTGGGGGCTTCTCTATCAACCTCCATTGTTAGGGGTGTCCATGCTACTCCAAAGACTGGGTACTCTTGGGGTCTCTTTTCTTCCTTCCCTCTGTAATACCTCTCAACATGGGCAGCTCATGAGGATCACCTAGGAGATGTTTACACCTCTAGATCCTCAGGAAACTCCTGAGAGGATCCACTCAAATTTTTGAGGAGAGAGCTAGGTGTAAGTAGTTTCTTTTTATAAGCTCCTAAGATGATTCCTAAGGTAACCCAGCTGAGAGTCGCTGGGTTACTCTAAGGGGCTCATCCGGGTCCCTGGCTTCAGCGACCCTAGAGCTGCCCTCTGACATTCTGTGGTGATGGAAATGCTCTGTCTGTATTCATTGCCTCTAGCCACATGCATGTATGGCTATTGAGTACTTACAGTGAGTGACTAGCTCTTAGTGACCAAAGAGCTGAAACCTCAGGGTAAATATTATAAACTGAAATAGCTTTCTTTTTTTAAAAAATATTTTATTTTTTGGTTTTCCAAGACAGGGTCTCTCTGTATAACCCTAGCTGTCCTGGAACTCACTCTGTAGACCAGGCTGGCCTTGAACTCAGAAATCCGCCTGCCTCTGCCTCCCAAGTGCTAGGATTAAAGGCATGCGCCACCACCGCCCGGCTTCTTCTTTGTTTTAAAAGAGTTATTTATTATATTTATATGAGTACACTGTAGCTGTTTTTAGACACACCAGAAGAGGGCATCAGATCCCATTACAAATGGTTGTGAGCCACCATGTGGTTGCTGGGAATTGAACTCAGGACCTTTGGAAGAGCAGTCAGTGCTCTTAACCGCTGAGCCATCTCTCCAGCTCTCTTTGTTTCTCTTTCTTTCTCTCTTTCTCTCTTTCTTTCTTTCTTTCTTTCTTTCTTTCTTTCTTTCTTTCTTTCTTTCTTTCTTTCTCTCTCTCAAAACTTATTTTCTCTGTGTAGGCTATCCTGAAACACATTCTGTAGACCAGGCTGGCCTCAAGTTCAGAGATTCTCCTGCCTCTGCCTCCCAAGTGCTGGGATTAAAGGCGTGCGCCTCTATCACCACCACTACCTGGCTAACATTTAAATTTTAATAGCTATCTGTAACTAATAACTATGTATTATACACTAAAGTCCCCAAGCAGATAGCCTTCTGGACTGTGGACTGCAGACTGAGAAATCTTATTATTCTACAGTTACAAAGACCAGAACACTCCCAACCCCTACTTTAAAAAAAAAAAAAAAAGACAGGGTCTCATGTGTCAGAGGCTAGCTTCAAACTCCTTATGTAGCAAAGAGATGAACTTGAACTTCTGATTGTCTAGAAGGCTGGGATTACAGGTGTGTGCTACCATGTCTGGTTCGTCTGGTTCTGGGGGTACAATGGGTTCCAATTGTAGGGCTTCATGTAGGCCAGGGGAGCCCTTTACTGGCTGAGCTACAATCACAGCAAATTCACATCTCTCAGCTTTCTTGATCTGTTCCTTTCTTCCCTCATCCCCACATGGGATCTGTCAGCAGATCTGGTCCATTCTGCCTTTGAAGTAACTTTAGGACTGGCTGCCCTCCCTGCCCCCTGGTCCATTCTGCCTTTGAAGTAACTTTAGGACTGGCTGCCTACCCTGCCCCCTGGTCCATTCTACCTTTGAAGTAACTTTAGGACTGGCTGCCCACCCTGCCCCCTGGTCCATTCTGCCTTGGAAGTATTAGGACTGGTTGCCCACCCTGCCCCTGCTGCTTCACCTGCTGTGATGCAGGGTCTGGTTGTCTCCTCCAGAGGGAGCCCCACTCCTGTGCTTTCGCTCCCCAGTATTTGCTCAAATGAACTGGTCTTCCCATTTCAACCAACCTGACTAGAGCCTCCATGCCAGCCTGACTTGTCCTTGGCACTGTGGTAGGATTGCCATAGATTATGAAGACAGCAAGCTAACTTCTCATTTGCCCTAAGATCACAGATGCGGTTATGACACCATTCCCCGGATGTGTCACATTCGGGCGGATGTGTGACTCTCCTAAGTTAGACTGTACCTGGTCCCATCTGTTAGAGGGAGGTAATGGAGAACAAGAGGTGACAGGGAGATGGGTGGGAAAGGTTAGAAAAGAGGGGATGAGTGGGCCTCACCTCACTTTGCCCTTCCCAGTTACAGCCTGGTCCCTAGGTTTCCCAGTGTGCTAGGGGACCTCATAAAAGTCAGCAGGAGGCACGGCAGCGACGCTGACGACTGGCAAAGCTCCAACCCCCAGCCTGCCACAGCCCATTCTCACAATAGTGACCCTCCCCTCCCCTACTACACACACCGTAAATCTTCTGGATGCCCTGGAGATCATCCTGCGGCAGTTTGAAGTTGTGCGTCTCCATGTATTGGTAGAAGGGCGCCATGATAGCGCTGGGGTCATTAGAGTGTTCCAGACCCAGAGCATGGCCCAGCTCATGCACAGCCACCAGAAAGAGGTCATTACCTGCAAAGAAGGACATAAGAGGTGCCCGGGACACCACTGCATATCAGTCAGGCCATTACTTAGCATATCAAACACTTAGCATAACCCTTGTCTCTGACCTTTGGCTGGATGTTGAGGATATAGAGAAATCAAACACAGTCTTTGCACGCACGCGCGCGCGCGCGCGCGCACACACACACACACACACACACACACCTCTTGGTACAGAGGGGTACATGCAGAATGGCTACACAGTATTCAAGCATTTGGGTGCTTTAACAGATATAGAAAGATTGAGAACTTATTTTAAGGTACTAAGGATTGAATCTTCGGGCCTTGCATATAGCACTGAGATATCTCCTCAGATCTCTTTTACTTTTTATTTTGAGGCCTCGAACCTGTAATCCTCCTGCCTTAGTCTCCAAGTAGCTGGGATTGCATGTCTGTGCTACTAAGTCCCATTCGGATTGGAGGGACATGCTCAGGGAAGATACCATCAGGGTGAAGCTCGAGTCTTGAACGGTAAGACATGAGTCTGAAGAATGGATTCAGGGCTAGGGAGGAAGAGGGTGGAGTGGCATTCCTGGTGAGGGATTGGTATAACCCAGGTCTAGGACAAGCAGTTCATTCCATTTGGCTCGAGAACAAAGCGCTAGGGGAGGACCAGGGAGAGATGAGGTCAGCCAGGCTGGCAAGCAGGGCTCTGTGATGCCCTACAAAGGAATTTGGATCCGTTTCTTGGCCATGGGTGTGTGGGGGGGTCAGGGATAACAGGAGAGGAGGTTGGGTAGAATGAAGTCACCCTGTTTGCCATTGGAGAGGGGATTAGAGGCAAAGGAGACTTGAGGCAGGTAGATCAGTAGAATCAGTTCAGAAGGTGGGATGCAGGTACTGGAGTCCTGGTAGGCAGACGCAGGGAAACTGGCAAGACAGAAGACAAAGTCTTTGGGGTGGCTGGTTGTCATCTCCAGGAGGCCTGGTGTGAATAGGGATGGCTGTGGGGCAGCAGGACCCGAGTCCTGGAACAACCGGCCAAAATCAAGGTGAGGAGTCACGAACAGGTGGGAATGCAATCCTGGTCCTGAAATCGGACATAGGATGCTAGACATGAAACCAAGGGGCAGCATACTGTGTGGTTTTGAGCACCTCTGAGATGGGACAGCCCCACCTTCATTTCCAGTGCCACACCTTCAATCTTTGTGAACACCTGAACCCCAATATGCTCATTTGTAGAGAGGAGAAACTGGACCTGCCTCATTGGTTTAAGTGAGAACAAACTACCCAGCAGGCGTAGGACGCCCGGCAGAGCTGGGAATGCTTCCTCTGCCACTACAGGTACAAAAGACGTGAGCTGGACCAGGGCAAGCCCATTAACCAGAAAGGTTGGTGGGGGTTCAGCAACCAGATTCTCTTAAAGCTAGGCCCAATCAGTTTCTCCTTTAAGCCTTGGGTAGGGCAAGGCCTGAGTTGGTAGGTATTAAGTAACCATAGTATTGGGCAAGAACACGATGGCCAAGGAGTTGGGCAGGACACTGTATCCACGGTTCTGGCTCCTCCTGCTCAATCTCTGGCATTTGTTCACACCCCCCCCGGGACCTTTCTCTAATCTCCCAGTCTTATGTATGCCTTGGTCCCTTTCCGCCATCTTGAAGTCTGCCAGGAATCAGGAACGTTATTGCCTACTCTGCTCTGATATCCCTGGCAGAGTTGCCCTACTTAATTAAGGTTTCTGGAGAGTCAGATGAGGGTGGGAGTTATCTGGCATTTCTAAGTCTTGAGAAAGGAGAACTCCACAGGCCAGACCCAGACTGACTTTCTCCTGACACCAACACTGTCATCATCAAGTCACCTTTGAGCAAGGGAGAGGAGTCGGGGGGATGGACAAGATCACTGCAAGCTTGGCTAAAAGCCTGGGCTGCCCTGTGAGAAGGAGAGAGCCAGGTTGCCCCAGCTCCTTGCTCAGGCCCTGGTCCCTTCAGCAGCAGGGAGGCAGTGAGCTCATCTTCTAGCTCCACTCCAAAGGCGGCTTCTGGAACTGGCAGAAGGCAGCCCAGTTTCCTGGGGCCTGTCCTGGCTCTGCTCCTGGCTCACTGATCCACCTGGACAAGCTGTTCAGGGCCTTTCTCTTCAACAGGCCTCTCCTTGGGAATACCCACAGGGGCCTCAGCAGGGAGCCAGGGAGCCCTGGGTGCTCTCCACCATTGTCCTTGGCTTGTGCCCGGTTCTGTGACCAGTGAAGTCGCTTGAAGGGAAAAGCCTATGGGTTTCTTCTCAGGACCCCAAGGAAGAGAAGCACACAGAACCTACCACACAGAACCAGGAGAGCTTTGGTGAGGAGAGGGAAGGAGAGGAGAGGGTAGCCACACTGAGCTTGTGAGGGGACATAGAGAGATGAGGAGGGTCAGCTATGGAGAAGAGCCTCGTGCCTTATGCAGAGGAGGTTCTCGGGGTCTCCACTCCCCAAAGGGTGGCAGGAAGCAGAAGGATCAGAACACAGTTTGGGCAGCTCTGCCGTGTCCTAGCAGTGTGGCATTTTAAGATCTCTTTCTCTGCAGTGAAGAGAATAATGGCTGCTTTCCTCTTAAGGGCAGGGGAAGGATTAATGAGTCAGTGTAAAAGCGCCCACCTCAGGTCCTCACACAGGCGGGTCATTATGCAGCACCTCTGTCGTGTTGAGAGGACCAGTGTCCCCAACTGTGTGTGTTCCAGAAGTCTCTGTGCTGTGTAGCATAACAATCTGCTCAGCTACTCCAGTGGACCTTGTCTTTCTTAGGATGGACTTTGTCACTGGGGACTCCTGTCTTCCATCTTCCTGACTCTAATAGCGCCCACCCCAAGGCATTTCCTTCACCTTCCCAATCTTCCCAGCACTGTCCCCTCTGCCTAGAAGACCTCCTTCCTTTAATGTTCACCCTAGTGCCATCTCTCAGGAAACCAGCCTGGTTCTCCCAGCTAGCAGGGAATGCTGCCTTCTCCACTCTGACAGCATTGAATCTCAGGCACATTCCAGTCATCATTAATTACAGCCACGGGTACATACTCTGCCCCAAGACTGAGATTCCTGGGGGCAGCAGCCTCAGAAAATGGCTCAAAGTTGCCCAAGTCTGGCATGGTAAGGTGTCAGCACCTGGAAGGTGACAGTACCAAAACTGCAGTCATTTTCCAAATGCTGTCCATGGACCACCTGTCACAGACCCCTGTGGGGATTGTTAAAGATGTAACATCTTGCTTCCACATCTGGCTCTGCTGCCTTCCAACTGTGACTTTCTCAACCCAGCAGAGCTTCACTTCCGTCTCCTGTAAACCGGAGATTATAATCCCTACATCCCTGGTGGGGCATGAGTTAGTGACCTAAGTGTGGACAAGTTCTGTCCTGTGGAGCAGGGTGTGGTCCTGAAGGCTCTCCCTGGCTTGTCACCTTCCTCTAGGATGGAACACTTAGGGCTAGGTCCCCTCCCGGCAGAACTGAGAAAGCGTCTGCTGACTTCATTGCCTGACTCATTCGAAAGAAATGGGGACAGAGGAAGTTAAATAAAAGTGTCTTTAAGGTGTTCTGGGCTAAGCCCCTTTGTATACTTTAGCAGGATGGGGAATGAGAACCACATGCACAATTCAGCAGTACTCTGGGGAACTGTGTGTGTGTGTGTGTGTGTGTGCGTGTGTGTGTGTTGTATGCATGGGTGCAGGCATGCTTACCTGTGGGGGCATGGATGTAGAGATTAGAGGTTGAGGTTGAGAATTCTCTATTGCTCTCCACAATCTATCATTTATTTATTTTGAAACAGGATCTCTCAGTAAACCTAGAGCTTACTGCTTTGGCTAGTCTGGCTGGCCAGGGAGCCCACAGTATCTACCCATTTCTGTCCCTGAGCTTGGGGTTACAAATAAGCATTGCTATAGCTGGCTTTTATGTGGGTGTTGCCAGGCAGTGGTGGCGCACGCCTTTAAGCCCAGCACTTGGGAGACAGAGGCAGGCGGATTTCTGAGTTTGAGGCCAGCCTGGTCTACAAAGTGAGTTCCAGGACAGTCAGGGCTACACAGAGAAACCCTGTCTCGAAAAACTAAAAAAAAAAAAAAGGATCCAAACTCGGGTTCTCATGCTTGTACAATACGCATGCTACCCACTGAGCCATCTTCCCTGTCCCACCTCCCCTTTCCTCCAAACAGGGTCTCTGTATTCCAGGCTGGCCTGGAACTTACTATGTTGCCCACGCTGACCTCAGAACTGTGACAGTCTTCCTGCCTTGTCTTCTTGAATGCTAGAATTATAGATGTGAGTCTAGGAATGCTTTTAAATACTGGGGCAGTGAGGATTGTTATTCAGGAAGTTTGAGTTTAGATATAGACTATATCTTTCCTTCCTTCCTTCCTTCCTTCCTTCCTTCCTTCCTTCCTTCTTTTCTTCCTTTCTTCCTCATTTCTAAACAGGACAGCTTGAATCATCCATGTTTGCTGGTGAAGAGAACAAAACATACCAATCCCACCAAGGAAAGATCTGACCTCAAAAGTGAAGCTAAGTCCAGGCAGCCTGCTCTCCTCGGCAACATGCGAGTCATGAGGAGAGGGACAGGTTAAAGGTGAGCCTGAGCCTCATCGTGCAAACGTCTACACTCAGGATAGTTCTTCCATGCAAGACAGGGAAATGTGGGGACAGGGTGTACTTTAAATGATAAGATTTTAAAAGAGTCACATGTGATGTGGATGTGGTTGGATCCGGATTCAAGCCAACCACTGTAACAGACTTCTGCGGTAGCTATTGGCGGGTCAGAGGGTTAGATTATGTGCCTACCTGTACGTGTGGATATGTGGGGGCCAGAGGTAAGCCTTGGGCATTGCTGCATCTTGTGTTTTGAGGCAGGGTCTCTCCCTGGGTCTGGAGCATCCTGACTGGGCTGGGCTGCCCAGCAAGTCCCAGGTATTCCCCTGTCTCCAACTCTCCAGTGCTGGGAGTATAAGCATATGGCACCACACCTGGCTTTTTAACATGGGTTCTGGGACTCAAACTCAGGTCTCTGTGCTTGCATGGCAAACACTTTGCCCATACTCCAGGAGTCAGAGTTTAAGAAGCTGTTAACTTCATTGAGTTTGATAATGATTTTGTGGTTATGTAAGATTAGGCCTTTGTTAGTGTTACACATTAAAATAGTCATACGTAAAATGACTTTATACGTGGGTCTTTCTTTAAAATACATTAGCCATAGTGCTGGAGAGATGGCTCAGTGGACAGGAGCACTGGCTCCTCTTGTAGAGGACCAGGGTTCATTTCCTAACACCCACATGGCAGCTCTCAGCCACCTGTAATTCCAGTTCCAGAAGATCTGATGCCCTCTTCTGGCCTCCAAGGACACTGCTTGACATGCACCTACATGTAGACAGAACATTCATGCACATAAAATAAAGATAAAATTAAAAAAAAAACCAAAATCTACCACCACCACCACACACACACACACACACACACACACACACACACACACACACACAAAAACCAAATCAAATCAAAACAAACAAACAAAAACCCTTGGTCCCAAAATAAAAGCGGAAGGGCTAGGTAGACTAGCAAGTGCAGCAGTATTGGTCACTGAAGCGGAGGATAGTTATCTATAGGTCTTTCTTCTGTAGAGAGTTTGAAAGAGTTCCATAATGAAAGAAGAAAGTCAATAATCAGACCAAAGTTCCCAGGAGAGCCTGCTCCTCCCTCTTTGAACCCATGTGGAAACCAAATGTCATATTATCCAGGTGTTCAGAAACCATGGATGCCTTCCTCTGGATGACACCCACCCAGGGCAGGGCTCGACAGCTCACTGCCAGAAGCCAGGGATCTATGACTGCGCTTCTAAACATTAACCGGTCCGTCCCTGTCTTTACAGAGCTAAGTCCTATCTCCAGTCCAGAGAAGACATTAGCTCTCTTGGGATTTCTATGAGAACTGGAGGTTGGCCACCAAACATGGGATGCTGCAATGGTGCCCATTCACAGGTTCGAGGTCCTTCTCACTCGCTATGCACATCAGTCTCAGAACTGGAGGCTGAGTCCAGTAAACTCTTCAAAGCAAGGAGTGGGCATGGTTGGAGACCCCGAGGCTTGGCAGAAAGGAAGGCAGAGGCATTTCTTCCAGCACCTCTGTACGAAAATAACCCTTTGAAAATTCAGTTGTATTTACCACAGCTAAAACTAAAACCTTTTCAGCTAACAGTGCCTGGCACATGACAAGGTCTGAGAATGAAAAGGTTTGTTTCCTGACACCTTATCAGTCACCACAGTCATTTGTTGACATCACTCCAACAGCAAGAATAAGATAAAGACTAGGTAGACAAAGGGTCAGGAAAGTTATCCAGGACATAGGAGAGATGACGCCAAGCTAGGGGAAATGGAGCTTCACAGGAAACAAGAGGACAATGACATCGTCTCTTGGCTCCTGGACTGCACCTTGGCCAATCCATCTCCTGGGCCAGTTTTGGGCAGAGGCTGAGAGGAGCAACACCCCCTTGCACAGTGGTTTAGTGTATTCTCAAGGGAGGATCCCACCTACCTACACCAGACATGGTTTCTGAGGGAAGGGACTGTGAGAAGCCCATATGCAGCAAGACAGGAAGAAGTGTTTTCTGTCTCCGAAACTTGGTCCAGTCTAAGGATCAAGATCTCTGGGGACAAGATTTCATGTTTGCATGGGTAGGCTGGGGAGGGAAACTTCAAGGACAGAGATGCTTCTCAAGACTGGACTGCATTCTTAAATGTCTAGGTGATTCTCATGGACCCTGTAGTTTGAGATCCATGAAAGCTCAGCATGGTGGCTGAAGGTATGGGCTCCAGGTTTGTAATACCCAAATTCCAAACCTCGCTTAACTACTCACTATAGGACCTTAGACAAAATAATGTTTTTATGTACCTTGTTTGCCTATCTGTACAATGGGGGCAATGATATCTACTTATGGCATGATGTGTGGAAGGCATTTGGTATGGACCTTAGAACCTTAACATACCCATGAATTTCTATGGTTATAGTCTAAAGGCTGAATTCCCTGTCCCTCCTTCCTCCTGACTCTTGTTGCATTTTCTTGGTACCCCTGTTGCAACAGAGTCTGCCTTATAACAGGATTACTTATGTAGACACTAGACTCTGCCTGCCCCCCTTAATTAAATGCTTTGCTATCCTTTGGTCTTTTGGGGACTTTGTACCATGTCACCTTAGCGATGACTTAATCTGTCCCTTTGTCTCCACTTCCTGTATGCTGGGATTACAGGTGCACAGCCCCACTCCTTTTGCTCATGCTGGGGATTGAACCTGGGGCCTTCTGAGTCCTAGGCAAAGACTCTACCAGTTGAGCTACATCCTTAGGGTGCTATTGAACTTGGGTTTGAGCTCCAGTACTGCTACCTACCTGTTATGCTATCTGAGCCCTGAGCTCTTCATCTTAAAAATGGACATGAGTTGGCACAGTGCCTCAGTGGATAAAGACACTTGCTACCAAGTCTGATGACCTGAGTTCAAGCCCCAGAATGTACCTGGTGGGAGGAAAGAACTCCTACAAGTTGTTCTCTGAACTCTCTATGGTACACACTCCACAAATAAAAACTAACTAAATAAATGTAATAAATAGATTATTGGGCCAGTGAGATGGCTGTAGGTAAAGGTACCTGTTACCAGACGTGGCCACCTGAGTCTGATTCTTGAGACCTATACTAAGGAAGGAGAAAACCGGTCTTCCCAAGTTGTCTCTGACCTCCTGTGGCATGTGCACACTGACAACACACACACACACACACACACACACACACACACTAGATGAATGTAATAAAAAATTTAAATGGATTTAACACTGTTTCTTTTCCCGCTTCTAAGCCAGTATCTTGTGAGTTTATATGGATGAACTCTTTAGTGACAAGAGCTATTGCTACCCAAAACTGACTGCTATTTGGTGAGTATCCACACCACCACAGTGGTACAGGGCGAGTTGTCTGAGGATGCTAGAACATTTATGCCACAGCTTAGAGTAACTTTGGGACTAGAACCCACGCCTTTCAGATCTCAAGCTCCATTTTCATGTCTTCTAACCTCTTTCTTCAGCCTCAGACACACCATCTTCTTATTCATGGTGCTATCCTGCTTCAGACCAATTAGACCAACTCCTGGGTGGCCTCACCCATCTTTGTGGCTCTGGTCCTGATGGATCAAGTGTTAAATATTATCAGAGGCCACAGTTCTCACTCTCTTGGGTCCTTAGTTCTTAGACAAGAAGCTCTGGAAAGCAGGTCTCTCATCAATGGTGTTCTCCAAATGCATCCTTTGTGCATCTTTCCCTGACCGCTGAACAGCCCAGCACCCCCTCCCCACTCCATCATACCCTTACCATCATGGTTGGCATTTCCTAATGTCCAGGGCTCATCTGAATCAAAGTGAGTGTCTCCTCCGATTCCTGGGCCAGGAAAGTAGGCATGGGCTAGGAATCCCCCTTCCCCATCAAATGGGGAGCTGTCACCATGGAAACCAGAAGCAAAGAAGATCATGATGTCAGCCTCCTTCCGGTCACTTTTGATCTCATGGTATGGCACCTCTTCAAAGGTCAGCGGGGTCACCTTCTGCCACACATCGAAAGCCTGACGAATAGCCTTCCGTGTGTCCAGCTCACCCACCTTTGGGGTATAATTGTGAATGCTGGTGAGAGAGAGAAGGGTCATTAGAAGGAAATACAGAATCAGAGATCAGTGGGGCTAAAAGGGACGTCAGAGAAGCATGGCTCAGTGGTGTTCATATTCTGAGTCTTGGGATTCTATCTACTTAGATGCTTTAGGGGCTGAAGAATACACTGACTAGGAAGCACACTGGGCCCCTTGGTCAGAACAGCTTTGTTTTCGTCAGAGTTTTTAGTCTTGACAAGGTTTGTGTTGCATGAGTGATTCTATCCTAAGTGTAGTAAAAAAAAAATTGGTAGATCAAATTTTCTAAGTTTAACTCTTCCTCTTCCAGTAGATAAAATATATATACATTTGTAAAAGTCACAGACATACTGCAATAGTACAGAGGCATTTAAGTGGACAGGAGCTAATATTGCTGGTCTATCAGCAACTGGTGTAGGCTTAACGGCTTAATCCAGCACTTGGATTAGCCCTTTAAGGTTACTGTATCTATGGTGCTCAGTTCTCTACAATGGAACCTGACTTCCCATGAATGCCTGGGGCATGGGTCATCCTAGGGACAGATGGGAAGGAAGGAGAGGTTTAGAGGGGTTGGGTAATGGGAGGTAAGGTTAGAATTGGGTTAGAAACTTCTTTCCCCTTCTCTTGATCTGTTCCTTGTTTATGGGAGACCCAAGGGTCTTCTAACCTAGATTCTTCTTACAGTTCCTTCTCTTTTTGAAAAAGAAAAAAAAAAAAAAAGAAAAACGAAAAGAAAGAAATCCTGTTCTGATCTTGACATCTCATCAGTAAGAAAAGTTTCGCTTTAACCCAGTCATCTCCGTCTTAGGTCCTTTGACTGTGCCCAGGGAGTCTGAGATGGTCAGAGTTGTGAGAGGCATCAAGCAGAGCTTACAGACCCTCTTCTAGCTTGGTCCTTGTCCAAGCCTTCTGTGAACCCTGTGTCTGGCTCTGCTGTGTTGGGTTCCATTACTATTGTCTCGGTGACTGTGGAGCCGGAGATAGAACCTGCCCTGCACTGGCTTTCTTAGGCAAGGAATGACCCGGGTGTGACCCATATCCTTATTCCTTACTCTCCTTAAGAATCAGCTGAGACTGCATTGAGCATCGTGGGTGAGGTCTGTCAGGCTGAAGTTAGGAATCCGGCAGAGGCGGAGTAGTTTGCAAGCACTAACAGAGCAAGTCTAACATGGTCTATACAGGGCAGAGTCCAGCTAAACAGTTCTGAACATGAACCCCATGTTCAGTAAAACTTTTTTTTTAAATTTTTATTTATTTTTTTTTATTTTTTATTTTTTTATTTTTTGGTTTTTTGAGACAGGGTTTCTCTGTATAGCCCTGGTTGTCCTGGAAACTCACTATGTAGACTAGGCTGGCCTTGAACTCAGAAATCCACCTGCCTCTGCCTCCCAAGTGCTGGGATTAAAGGCGTGCGCCACCACTGCTCAGCCCTCAGTAAAACTGTAGGTGGCTAGACAGAACACAATGAGTCCCAAAGGACCAGGTAAACCAAGAAACATGAGGGTGGAGTCACCTGTGGAGGTCACGAAGAAGACAAGGTCACAGACTCTCAGCTCTTGTCTTGATGTCTGGCAAAGGCATGACTGGCTTTTGTCCTGATTCTCACACTTTCCAAGACATAACTACCATGTGAACCTCAGAAGCTTGGGCAGGACAAACAGAGTGAGCGTGGGGGTTAAAACCAAGGAGGAGCAGAGGGGCCACAGCACCTGTAGGTGATATGTCTCTGCCTCCACTTCTGTCCAGTTAGGGCGTAGCGCTTATTTCTTCTCCTCCTGCTCAAGTGGGGATGATCAGGGACGCCACATCGAGGTTTCTTCATCCACCTGGGCAGAGAGAAGGCACACAAGTACAAACACACGCGCACACACGCGCACGCACACACACACACACACACACACACACGCACACACACGCACACACACACACATACACACGCGTTGTGGTTACTGAGCACTCTAGGAAGACGCTGCCCAGCCCTCAGCCCCATAATGAATGGCAGTACACATTCTCAGCTTCGATTCTGGGACCCCGACTCTGCATGCCTCCAGCAGGAATTTGATAGACTGATGAATTCATTCACTCCCAAGGAGAAACACTTGGGTTTAAGAAATACTTAAGAGACTGGAGTGAGCAGACAGTTATAAGTTCTAATTCCACCAAGCGAGGAGCTCAGGCAAGGGGTCAAATCTACATGAACCTCAGTTTTCTCGTCAGCATCATAAGTGCAATAAAATCCTAACCCCCACCTCAGTCTACAACATTCCACGTGGTCTAGCCCCTGCCCATGTGCCCAGCATGTTACTGTTCTCCCTTCAGTAAGACAGCCAGCCACAGTGGTGCCTTGTTGGTCTCTTAATATGGTAACCAACTGTTCTTACTCTAGAGTCTTTGTGATTGCTGTCTCCTTTGCTTCTGACCCTCTGTCTTTGTGTGGTTTGTTCCTTTATGTCATTAAGGTCCTTGCCCTTCAGACAGAGCTCCCTGAAGGTTCGCAGCAACCTGACCCTAACACTGCCCATACTGGCTGGTTTTGTGTCAACTTGACACAGGCTGGAATTATCACAGAGAAAGGAGCTTCATGTGAGGAAATGTCTCTATGAGATCCAGCTGTGGGGTGTTTTCTCAATTAGTGATCAAGGATCCCTTGTGGGTGGTGCCATCTCTGGGCTGGTAGTCTTGGGTTCTATAAGAAAACAGGCTGAGCAAGCCAGGGGAGGCAAGCCAGTAAGAAACATCCCTCATGGGCTCTGCATCAGCTCCTGCTTCCTGACCTGCTTGAGTTCCAGTCCTGACCTCCTTTGGTGATGAACAGCAACGTGGAAGTGTAAGCTGAATAAACCCTTTCCTCCCCAACTTGTTTCTTGGTCGTGATATTTGTGCAGGAATAGAACCCTGACTAAGACACGGCCTATTTTGCTTAATGTTTCCGTATAACAACTATCGCTCCTCCATCTGTAAGCATCTGCTTTCTTGTTTCCTCTCTGCTTTGTTTTTTTCCTTGCTAGATTTTGAGCTGCATGAGGATAGAAGAGTTGCCTATATCCCCTGGGCTGGCACGGAGCCTCACAGAGAGAGTGGTCACTTAACTGACGACAGACTGACTGAACAAATGAATGACCCACAGCTCTTCATACACAATCACAAAGTAGACAGAGGCAGTAGCTTTCACTCCAGGTGTTTAAGAAGTGGCTAAATATCCAAGTAAAGTCAGGACTTGGCAGGCTAAAGCAGAACGAGCAAAAGTTCCAGGCCAGCCTAGTCTATACACTGAGACCCTAACACAAAAGAAGAGTAAACTCTGAACAGACATAGCATGCAGAATGTAATTTTCTGTAGCAGTTATTACATTATATTGTGGTGTGTGTGTGTGTGTGTGTTTCCTCCCAAGACAAGTTTCTCCATATAGCTTTGGTTATCCTGGAAGCCATTCTGTAGACCAGGCTGGCCTTGAACTCACAGAGATCTGCCTGCTTCTGCCTCCAGAGTACTGGGAGTAAAGATGTGCACCACCAGTGCCCAGTTTATATTGTGGTTTTAAATGTTAATCTGTTGCTTCTAATAATGGCAGATTCCTTGAGAACAGAAATCACGTTATGTTTGTCCTTGGGCCCCAAAGCTAGTCTAGTGCATGGAACTCAGTAAATCTTGATAAACTTGGTCAAGGCACATCAGGGAAGAAGGCTGGGACATCACTGGTGATTTAAGAAGGGTCCAGGTAGGAGACTTAAAACCTGCAACTGACTGGGCCAGGCTGCCCTGCATTTTATGTTTCTGCACTGGCCTAACAACCGACCCACTGAACTTGGCATTGCTGGAAGGGAAAAAGTCTGACCTCATTTACAGCTGTTAAAGCAGTTGCCATTGGCAATGAAAAAAAGAAGACAGGCCATTTTAACCGCCTAAGAAAAGCCCCTAGAGGGAGCAAACCAGGTCTTATTCATCTTGGCATGCCTCACTTACAGAGAGTGACCCATACTCACAGCTGTAATGTGCCATGACTGCATCCGTGTAACATCCGTGTAAACATCCGCAGTTCCCACACATGCCCGCTCTCTTAGAGTACTTTGAATTGGGCTCTTGCTAGGTAGCCCAGGCTGACCTCAAACTCATGATCCTTCTAACTCCATGTCCTATGTGTTAGGATTGAAAGCAGCCACAACTACACCTGGATTGCTTTTAGAATTTTTATTGTATTTAAAATTTTAAATTAATTATTTATTATTACTGTATGTTTATGATGTGTTTGGGGGTACTGTATGCAGTGCTACACATGGAGACCAGAGGATGATGAAGGGAATCAGTCCTCTTCTACTTTGACATGGGTTCTGGGGATTGAACTCAGGTTGTCAGGATTGCGCAGAAAAATCCGGTCATTTGGAAAGCAGAAGTCAGGGAGGCAGGGCTACAACTTCGCTTGCTTGGTGACTATTAGTGCAGTTTAGTAAAGAAAGACTGAGTTCTCTCTCTCTCTCTCTCTCTCTCTCTCTCTCTCTCTCTCTCTCTCTCTCTCAGCTTAGCTAAAGTCTAGTTAGAAGAGCTGCTGGAGGAATTAGTAAAAGATAAATGTGTGACATTTCCCAAGGCAAACACTCAAAAATAATACTTGAAATTGTGAATCAAACTTTCTTACAGTAACACACACTAGAAAGAGAAGCAGGAGCTGTCTCTGTTACTGCAAGGCTGAGTGGAACTGAGTGAGACTATAGCAGAATCCTATGGCAGGAGGTGAACCCCATGAAAGGCTTCGAGTGCCCAAGGTCACAGAGACCTCTGACTTCTACCCACCCCACTCTGGTCTTGGACCAAGTGTGAACAGCCTTTTCCTTCTGTGTGTTCAGAACACTGGTCCCAACTTCCTAAAAGAGATGCAGGCAGAGATGCAGGCAAATGATTCTACCTCTTTCCTCAGAGCCTTTCCCTTTGTTTCTTTTCCCATCCCCATGCCATGGTTTGAACCCTGTCCAGCAGGCCTGGGGCTTTCTGGAACAGAGTGAAATCCAAGGCCAGGTGGTGCCTCAGCAGAGACACCAGTGCTCCTGGCCCAGGATGCATTGCCACGAAGCCTTCACAAATGCCTCAAAATAACAGCAGCCTAGGGAGGAGGCTGGGATCTATAAGTCACTCAGCCATGAGGCCAAGGACCAAGGCTCACAGCCTCTGAGGAGCCTTCATGAGCACCGTCTTAGATTTTCACAATATCTCTCGGAGAAGGAAGGACCAGGAAATGTTTGGTTAGAATTACAGATCATCAAGTTTTAAGAGTTTTGCAGCTTAGAATAATGAACTCAAGGGTTTGATAGCCAAACCCAACATTCTCCTTTGCAGGAGCCGGCCAGAGACGACGGAGTAACTTGTCTTCTGGGTGCACTGATTCTCCAGCCACAGCCGCGTGCCTCCCTGTTCTATCTTCTGCCAGCTCTCCCGTGTCCTCAGCCAGCCCTCCCATCTGCTTCCGCCCTCTCCTGAGCTCCTATCTCCCCCTTTGGAAACTCGCTTCTGCTCTTTCTATGCCTTCCTGGCCCAAACGTCTCTTCTGAAGCAATTTAAGTGACTTTCACGGATATTTTCTTTTTAGTTTTTAATTTTTTTACTCATTTATGCTTATTATTACATAATAATATAAAAGTATTATATTATTGTGTATGTGTGTACACACAAGATCAGAGAACAATTTTAGGAGCTGGTTCCTTCCTTTCTCTGTAAGACCAAAGGGTTGGAGGCTCTGCCAGAGCCTGACAAATACGGAGGCAGATGCTCACAGCCAACCATTGGACTGAGCACAGGGTCCCCAATGGAGGAGCTAGAGAAAGGCCTGAAGGAGCTGAAGGGGTTTGCAGCCCCATAGGAAGAACAACAATATCAACCAACCAGACTCCCAGAGCTCCCAGGGACTAAACTACCAGCCAAGGAGCACACATGGAGGACCCATGGCTCTAGCTTCACATGTAGCAGAGGATGGCCTTGTCAGACATCAGTGGGAGGAGAGGGTCTTGGTCTTGTGAAGGCTTGATACACCAGTGTAGGGGAATGTGAGGGAGGGGCGGTGGGAGTAGGTAGGTGGGTGGGAGAACACCCTCATAGAAGCAGGAGGAGGGGTGGATGGCATAGGAGGTGGGGAGGGGTAGGGAGAAACCGGGAAAGGAGATAACATTTGAAATGTAAATAAAAAAATATCAAAAAAAAAAAAAAGACCTAAGGGTTGACTGAGGTTATTATGCTGTGTGGCAAGCACTTTTACCTGCTGGGCAGTCTATGGTTACTTCTTAAAAACAAACAAAAAAACAAAACAAAAAACAAACAAACAAACAAAAAAAGCCAGGCACAGTGGTGCCAGATACTTTAATCCCAGTACTTGGGAGGCAGAGGCAGGAGGATCTCTGTGAGTTCAAGGACAGTCTGGCCTACTTTGTAAGTTCCAGGACAGCCTGAGCTATGTAGAGATCCTGTCTGAAACAAAGCAAAACCAAACCAAACCAAAATGTAATCAACTACTCTTATCTTTTTAAATTTTTATTTATTTATTAAATATTTGTTTTATTTTTATGGGTATGTACGTGCCTGAGTTGTTTGCCCAGCAAGTAAGTGCTGGAGACTTCAGAAGTCAGAGGTATTGGACTCTGGAATTGGGGTCATAGAAGGTTGTGAGCCACCATGTGGGTGCTGGGAATTGAACTCGGGTTTTTCTGCAAGGGTGTTAAGTGCTCTTAAACGCTGAACCTCCCCCACCCCCGTCTCTCTGAGTGTGTGTGTGTGTGTGTGTGTGTGTGTGTGCGCGTGCGCGCACGTGTAGTAAAACATGACAGAAGAACTCTGGAGTTGGTTTTCTCTTTCCACCATTACATGGATTCTGGGGCTCTAAGGAACACCTTTACCTAGTGCGCCACGTCACTGGCCTAGGTTTCTCCCATGATAAACAAGTAAAAACACCTTCCTTTTCTGGCTACCACCCATCTTTTCCTCTTCCATTTGTTCTCAGACTTCTCAAAGTTCTTCACGTCACTGCCACGTTTGGGCTCATGTCTCCTACACTCATTGCCCTTGACTTTCTTTTCACCATTCCCATGAGGTTCTATGAAACCTCTTGATTCCTAAACCCAACAATGCACCTTTCTGTTTGACTGCTCAGCAGCTAACCCTGCTGGCCACGCCCCTCCACTGCTGTGACGTCATTTCCCCTAGGGATTTCCCCTCCCTCCCCTTCGATCTGACCCCTCCTTGTAGGCTGGCTTTGTGACCCTCTTAAGTCTCCCCCTCCGCGCACTATCCCTGAGTGATAACCATTCTCGTGGAGTGGATTTCGGTTACTGCCTTCTCAGCATCTCCCCCGGGTTTGTGTGTTTCCGAGCCCTAGGATGGCGTGGCCAGATGACTGTGTTTTTCACAAAACAGCTGAGTAGGAGGCTGGGCTAAGCACAGAGTCTGGCACATGCGGGCACTCAGCAGGTGTTTGGTAAATGGGAACAGTGGACCAAGAAATGCCAGCCTGCGATCGCCCCACAGTTCTCTGGATCAAGTTAGCCGGGCACACGCATCTTAGGGCCGTGCCCCAGGGGGCGACATAGAGCCTATTGGAACGGGATCCTCAGTAACCCTCTGACAAGAAAACTGAGGCCCAGCAGGGTTAGGCGACTTGTCTCCTGTCACACAGCTTAACGTTAAAATGGGGGTTGGGCTGGGGACAGGTAGTTGACCCAGAACTGTGAAAGGGCAGTCTTTGGTATTCTCTCCCACGAAGGCAGTGCAGAAATTTAGAGACGTAGGATGGGCATGGTACAACCATGACAAATGTGAACAGAGCCCAGAAAGTTCAAAGGCATAATGCCCTATGCAAATCTTACTCGATTGTTGTCTGATCCAACACACCAGTGACTGGGATCCCGTAAAACTGCTGCATAGTGGAGACTGCGGACTGCAAGGCCTTCCCTGAATGCAACGCAGATGCCCGTGACTCATAGGGAAGCAGATAGCCATACGATTTTAACCAGTTCTGAAAGACGTGAAAGAAAACGATGCATTATGCTGGAGAAGTTCCATTCTATGTGGCAGAGATTTGTCCTTAAAACTAGGGACCACTTTACCCAGAGGCCTTATGGACCCACGTTCTGATTTCTTCCTCCTTCATTCCACCCCACAGATGTGGTCAAGTGAACATCCAGAGAATCTAGCTCTGACTGACTCCTTCCCCCACTGTCAACCGAAAGCACGTTATGCCTAAAGTCAATCTGATGTAGCATCACACTGCACCATAGCTGTTGGCAGGAGAATATATATAGTCTTCATTGCTAACCATCCCCCCACAAAGCAATCCATTACAAACAATTATAAATAAGCAAAGCAACATATTCCTTATATATAGATAAATAATAAATGCATAGAAAAAATCTATTATGTAAGAAAATTTCTTGCCTTTCAGAAATGCACATTGAAGGCTTACATAAGAATGTGTGGTATCTGCAACTAGTGCTTAATGGGTTCTGAAATAAATGCATAAATATATTTTGAGAGAGAGAAAGGGATAGCTAGATGAAGTAAATGCAGTAAAATGCTAACAATCTGCAGATGCAGGTGAAGGGTTGCTAGGTCTTTGTTCTGGTCCTATCAACTTCCTGAAGGTCTGAGTTGATGTCAGCAATGTGTGTGTGTGTGCATGCATGCATGTGGGTATGAATGTGCGTGTGCGAGAGTGTTTGTGTGTATGTGTGTCCACATGTGTGCACTGGGGATTGAACTCAGGGCTTCTTGTATGCTAAGTATACACTCTACTACTCAACTACAGCCTCAGCCCCCTCCAAAATTAAACAACAACAGTCAAGACCAACCTAACTGAATATCTTTTTGGGTAGAGTACCATGGAGGACTTCTTTAGTGCTTTTATATTTTCCAATGAATCATTTTCTTTAAAAAAAAAAAAAAAGCCGGGCAGTGGTGGCGCACACCTTTAATCCCAACACTTGGGAGGCAGAGGCAGGTGGATTTCTGAGTTCCAGGCCAGCCTGGTCTACAGAGTAAGTTCCAGGACAGCCAGGACTATACAAGAGAAACCCTGTCTCAAAAAACAAAAAACAAAAACAAAAAAAAGGGGGCAAGGAGGCTGAGGATGTGACCCAGTGGTTGAGCTCTTGACAAGCGGGCATTAAGGTCCTGAGTTTAATCTCAAACACTACAAAGAAAGAAAGAAAGAAGGAAAGAAAGAAAGAAAGAAAGAAAGAAAGAAAGAAGGAAGGAAAGAAAGAAAGGAAGAAAGAAAGAAAGGTGTGTGTATGTGTGTGTGTGTATGTGGGGGGGATTAGTGTGTGTGTGTGTATGTGGGGGGTTAGTGTGTGTGTGTGTATGTGTGTGTGTATGTGGGGGGTTACTGTGTGTGTGTATGTGTGTGTGTATGTGGGGGGGTTAGTGTGTGTGTGCATGTGTGTGTATGTGTGTGTGTATGTGGGGGGTTAGTGTGTGTGTGTGTGCATGTGTGTGTGTGTGTGTAAAGGGCAAGAGACTAAAAGAAGTTTGGGTGAAGGTCAAATGGGCAGAGAGACCAAAGCACAGCAAGGTGTGAGCGCTGCCTGCATCCTCAAAAGGTGAGAGGAAATGGAAACCGGAAGAAACGAGCACCAACGGGTTCCACATCATCTCCTGGAAAATGAGCAGCACATCCACACTCTTAGTGAGTCAGGAACATCCCCAAATGCCAGGCTTGCTGCCAGAAAGCCTATTCTCTGCCCGTCTCAGAGGGTCCTCCTGAATGTCGAGAGTGAGAGCGGAGGAGACACCTTGGGAAACAGGATTATTCTGTTCTCAAGCGCGCCTTTTTCATGTGCACCGGGCTGGCTTTGGGCTTGCTACATAGTCAAGGATGACTTTGAACTTTCTGATCCTCCTGCCTCCAAGACATATTGGGATTGTAGGTGTCTGCAACCATGCCCATTTTCTGGGGTTCTAGGGATCAAACCTAAAGCTTCATGCATGCTAGGTAAGTGCTCAGCCATCTGAGCTACATCCTCAGCCCAAGAGCTTTTAGGTTTTGTTTCTATACAAACAATTCTGTTGTGGATGTCCTTATTGTAAACCAAATGAAACAACTTCTAGAAGGCAACTGCCAGAAACTATGAACAAGTGACTCTTATCTTCCACCCTTCACTCCCTTGTGGTAAAACTGATTAAAAGCCAAATTGCCAGAATAATAGTCTTGGAACATCCACAAAAGAGTGACAGCCTTACTCCCCTCATCTCCGGTCTCTAAAACATGTTTTCCCCTCAGAGTGACCGCTGCAGGGTGTCAATACTCACAGTCCCCCAACACTGATTCTCTTTTACATCTCTGCACATACGCTTCTCTTTCCGAGCATTCTTAGTTTGGCAAAAGCTTTTCATATTTAAATGTTCAATCCATAAATTACTACCCCTGGAAGACTTCCCAGGCTAAGTGATTTTTCTCTCTCCTCAGTACTCTCTAAACCTTCTATTATAGATCTTATAATATTGGGCTCCAATCATCACACAGCATGATCCACCAGAGTCTAAGCTCCTTGTCGGAAGGCTCCCTCCATCTCTATATACCCAGAGCCTGGGACAGAGTGGACAGACTTTAGTTGTTCATCATGTCATTCAACAAACATTATTAAAACTTTACCACATGCTAGGCTCTATGCAAGGCTTTGGAACTCACAAACTAGTAGGTTAGCCTGTGATGAAAACTTCGTATTACAGAGCAGGTACCGAGGGTTCTACAGGAGGAAAGGGGGCGTGTCTTGTCATGGGGGTGGAGGGAGGAGGGGAAAGAGTAGGTGGAGGAAGATATCCAGGTGGAAATGAGATTTGAACTGTCCAGCAGGTATGGGTGGCATATTCTGAGAAATATGTAAAGGTGACTAGAGAGGGGAGGTGATGAGGTTGGGAGGAGGGAGGGAAGAGGAAAGAGGAGGCAAACAGTAGTCTAGTCTCAAAGCCGTTGTGCTACAAAGAATCTCTTGGGACTTGACCTTTGGCCTAGGACTAAACACAAAACTGGAATACTGACAGGTGGGAATGACCCAAAGCAGATGAGTCAACCACCCACTCACCTGCTCTAAAGTCTATTCCCAGGCTAAGTCCTGTCGCCAAAGCCTTAAGTCCTGTTTCTGTATCTCTCTGCTAAGGAACATGGATCAGAGACTAGTAAACTCCTGCATCCTGTTTACCCAGTCTCCACCACGCACCTGCTCCTCTGACTTCTCTAGGAAGAAGTCTCTGATAACATCAAGACACACCACCACCCACTCTGCCCTTTCATACTTCCAAGCTTGTCCAGATAGCTACAAACCCCATTCTCTCGATACATGGTAGCAAACTCCTACTCATCCTTCAAAGTCTACCTCAAATATCCCCACTTTCATGAAACTTTCCTTAGAGACCCTTGGTAGAACTAGGCAGCCCTCTTTATTCCTGAAATAATTTGTGCACACTGCTAAGTGTAGTTACTACAATGCCCACAGCCATTTACTGACCGGATCTGTTTTCTCCAACTACATTGAGTTCCTGGGGAACAGAGGCCATCATTTTTTTTAAACCTGCTACAGTATTTAGCACAGTGATTCAATAGTCACTAAGTTCATGAATGAGTGAATGAATGAGCAATTGCTGGGAGGCACTGTCTGAGTAACAAGGGAAGGATCTCATCTTGGGAAGGCTTAATAAGGAATGTACAAGAAGACACCCAGGGTAAATCTTGGTATCTAGGAAAGGTAGAAAAAAATATTTCTGAAATTTACTAATTGTGCTTTGGTTTTCCCTGCTTGATGAGGCAATGATGTCCATTGTCTTATCTAAAGGAAAAACAAAGATAAAGCCCACTAAAAGAAGTAAGCCTCCTTCAGTTGTAAGTGGAATGGCTTACCTTCCATCTTTGTTACACCTTGACCCATTAATCAATCACCAGCCATGTCAGACGTCTAACCTTGACAGCAGTTAACTAACTCTAAGAGGTCTGACACCTTCTAAGTGCCAAAAGAAGTGTAAAACCCAGAAGAAAGTGAGAAGAATTGCAGGTACAGCCGACAGAAATAGCTGGGCTGAACCAAAGATGTGGAGATCATAGACAGAGCGGTGTGATTGGTCTGCTCGCCACAGGGCGGGATTTCAGTCCCTGAGGAGCCAGAGCTGGGTGGTGAAAGGCAGGGAGAGAAGATCAGAGGATATGGAGAGGGAAATGTGGTCCTAAGAGAGAAGAGAGAGGCAGGCAGCAGATGCCATGGTGAAATTAGATGTGATGATGAGGGTGGGAAGAGAAGATAACTGGAAGAGCACACTTGGAAAACCAAGACGGCCTGGGGAGGAGTGAGATGCTGGATCAGTTACAACAGATGGTCCCCGGGGCATTCGAGAGCATCGTATCTATTCTTATGGTTAAGATGAAGGAAAGAGTTGGCGGATGGTCAGGTGTCTGGTTAGGAGCAAAGTGCCTGCTGGCATCATCGGAAAAACTAGTGTTGGGGTCTATCAAGAAGGACCAGACAATAAGGTATCTGATTTAGAAATCTGAGTTGGAATGAGGAAGAGAGATTCAAAGATGTAATCAAAGTGTTTGGGGTCTGGAGAGGTAGGATGCTCTGTTAATACATCCCAAGCAGGGGGACCAGAGTTAGATTCCAAGAAACCAAGTCCAAATGCTGGATGTAGTGATGTATGCTTCTAATCCCTGTACCGGGGAGGCAGACACAAGCAGGGCTCCAGGGTTCTGTGACCAAGCAGCCTAGCCTAACTGGCAAACTCCAGGCTAGTGAGAAACCCTGCCTCAAACACAAGGTAGATAGCTCCTGAGGAATGATACCCTAAGTTGGCCTCTGACCTCTGTGTGCATACTTACACATATGCATACATATTCACACATGAGTATGCATGCACATACATGTGCATCTACACACACACAAACAACAACAACAACACAGACACACAGTCTGGGCAATTGAATCCATAGCCTAGGTGCCCATCAGGGTCAAAGCACAGGCTTCAATATCCAATTCCAAGAGTTTCAAGTCCCATCCCAGCATAGATCCTGCTATATAGTAAAGGTAGAAAAACTATTTTCTAAAATTTATCATCTGTGCTTTGGTTTTCCCTGCTTGATGAGGCAATGGGGCCCATTGTCCTATCTAAAGAAAAAAAAAGATAAAGTGGAACTCTCTAAAGGAAAGCAAGCAAGCAGGGGATCCTCCTGCAAGGACACATGAGGGACATTCAGGATGAAGGAGAAGGATCTCGAGGAGAACGTGACCTCATGAAGGAAGGAGAGCTGTTTGTTGGTATAGAGGGCAGAATGAGAGATTGCAGGACACAGATCTTGACTCTAGAAGAAACAGCCTTTTGGCAGTCAGAGATGACCTCATTACAGTAACGATCATAGGTTATCAGAGTGCCTACTATGCTCCTGGCACTGCGCCAACACTCAGTAGGTTTCGATCCACAGGGAGGAATGGTGATCCCCAATTGCAGATGAGAAAACTGAGATTTAGACAGATTAAGTGGTTACCCAGGGTTACCAAGCTAGTGGGAGGCAGGATTTAGGCTTTCCTTCTGGTCAGGCAGCTTTCTCCTTCCCGGGACTCCTAAGAACTCAGATCTCTGTGCTTACCATTGTGGCTCCTGTGCTCCTAGCTTTCTGAGAACCTGACACAAGCTAGAGCCATCCGAGGAGAGGGAGCTTCAATTAAGGAAGTGTCTGCATCAGGCCAGGGCTATGAGACTGTACAGAAACCTGTGGGGTACCTTCTTAGTTACTGGGTGACATGGAGGCCAGCACATTGGAATGGTGCCACCCCTGGGTAGGACATGAGTGGGATAAGAAAGAGGGCTGAGCAGTGGGGAGAGGGTGCAATCCAGTCAATTTTATTCCTCTGTTTCAGTTCCTAACTCCAGGTTCCTGCCCTGGCTTCCCTTCTGAATGGATAAAGATCAGTGTAACCTTTCCGTCTAAGCTGCTGTTGGTCAGTGTTTATCACAGCAACAGCAGCCCCACCTAAGGCAGATTCTTTGTCAGAATACGGAACCATCTCTTGTTCAGTTCTTCAGACCAGAGGCCTCGTATGACCCACCCTTACTCCTCATACCCAGTTTTACCAAGAAATATTGGTACTGCCTCCAAAACATCAAATCCACTTGTTTCTTTCTTTTTTTTTATTTTTAAGTATATGAGTACACTGTCGCTCTCTCAGACACCAGAAGATGGCATCAGATCCTATTACAGATGGTTGTGAGCCACCATGTGGTTGCTGGGAATTGAACTCAGGACCTATGGAAGAGCAATCCGTGCTCTTAACCCCTGAGCCATCTCTCTGGCCCCAATCCACTTGTTTCTGTCCATTCGTTCAGTATTTGTTTTTAATCTTTTAACCTTTAAATATTTACTTCGGGTGTATGTCTGTGTGTGTGCCTGAGTGTGTATGAATGTGCACCATACATATGCAGGAGCCCACAGAGATCAGAAGGAGTGTTGCACCCCACTGAACTGGAGTTATAGGCGAGCCTCCGTGTGGATGCTGGAAACTGAACCTGGGGCCTCTGCAAGATCTGCTGAGCCCCCAGTCCAGCCCCATTGATATTGACTGAGCAGCTCACTAAGAACTGGGTTCTGTGGAGCTGTAACAGGACAAAGACTCCAGCTACTTTGCCATCTAGGGGGAGAATCAATAGCAGTGAGTGAAGTGAGGGTTAACACAGGCCACAGGGACAGAGAATTCTGGGACGGCTATTAGAGTGGGCCATGTAAACTCAGGAGTATTGATACAGACTCAGGGTTGGCCCAGTGGCAGAGCATGTCCCTAGCATGCAAGAGACTGGAGATCTTGGGAAACCTTCTCCAGAGAGTCACACTAATTCTCTTTACCCCAGTGGGACTGGATAGGGTCCCATCTGAAGACAGTTCATTTGGGACCTACATTCTGCCATATACTGAATATTGCCTAACCTAGCTGAGTGCCTTCGGGCAAATGACAACTTCTTCCTGCATCATGTCCCTCATCTGGTGACAAAGCATGATAAAAGAATTGCTAAGGGGCCTCAGTGACGTGAAGAATCAGGGAAGAATGATCTTTGAAGATGTTCACCTCCAAATTCCCAAAGCCTGTGAATGTCATGTAGCAAAAGAGACAGTCCTGATGAGATTAAGGATCTTCCAACAGGGCCAATAGCTAGATTATTTTAATTAACTAAGTTTCTGTCACAGCAACAGAAAACTAATACATGAACATAACGCTTTAATTCTGATACATAGCGTCACCCAGTCCTTGTGCCTACACTCTGCGATACAGTGACTACCACCCTTGGCCACTGCTGCTGTCCCAATCTCTTTGGTGACCTCTGCAGTGTCAGCTTGGTCACTGGGCAGTTCCCTTGAATTCCTGTCCCATTAAAAGCTTTCTCCTCCAGCCTTGTAATGGAGGACCCTTGCAGCTGGCCCCCCTGTGTGAAAACTACTTTAAAAAAACTTCCTTCTGGATACATAAGCATTCAAAGGTCCAGGGAATACACTGCTCCGGAATACTTAAGAGATATCGTAATTTCACAGGCATGTTTTGCAGAAGAGAAAAATGAAATGCAAGGAGGAGATATCACTTATTTAAAATTGCAGAGCAAGTTAGCAAGGGAGTCAGAAATGGGGCCCAAGATCCTGCCTCCTGGAAGGGTTCCTTTTGTCTTGCTGCACCCACACTCAAGTTCTACGTTGCTTCCAAAAGTTGTTCCTCCTCCTCCTCCAGCTGCAGTCAGTCTAAAAAAGGCCTCCAGGATCCCCCACAACGCCTAGCTGAACTTCTTGACAAACACCTTAGTGGTCCAGCGCTGTCTGTTGGCTACCACCGGCTCGATCTTGAGTGGGTAGTAAATGCACTATGGGGAATTCCCAGGAGCTGTACACAATTTCCTTGGCCCACTCCCAAGAGGCCACCACAAGCCAGACAATCACCAGGCTTGAGGACGTAGGACATTTGGGGTTTTGGGTCAGCACTGGGATGTCCATTTTCTAATTCTGGGAAGGCCTCTGACCAAGGCCAGGAGAGTGGCCACAGTCCCATTCCCTCTAAGGAGGGAGGAGGCCTGGTCTTCCTTACTCTTCCCATTGCCCTCCTGGTTCCCTTTGCTTACTGATGAGTTAGGGAACAAGGGGAGAGGAGACAAAGACCAGCGGTTACGGCTGTTTGTTTCTTTAATGGAAAAATGGCCGAGCTAAATAACCTCTACCTAGTTTGTAAGTTTCCTTTATTTGAGTTGGGGGGGGGTTGTTGAGTGTGGAGTTCATCCTCTGGTTCCTCCTTGCCAGTTGCAAAGTCTAAGCCCAGATCTCAACAAGCTTCAAGCCCTTTCTTGTCACCCTTCCCCAAACTCCGCATCCTCTAGCTCTATTGAGCTACCTTATTGCCTGAACACATCCTGCAGACCACGCCTCATTTTTACGATAGAATACCACATTCATTCGCACTCTGGCCTTGTCCTGCTGAACTATTAGATATTCTTCAAAATGTGCCTTGCGTCCCACCCCACAGGTCCCAGGTTTAGTGGAGCTCCTTGGTTCTCCCAGTGGTACCATCACATCCCTGACTGAGAGTCTGTCTCATCCTACAGCATCAGCAGTACCTGCCGTCCCCACTGAACTCCTGCTGTGAGCCCACAGCCTGGTGTGGGAGAGAGATGTACTAAACATTGCAATTGTGATATGTGAAAAGACCAGGACAAGGTGCTGTGTGAGCATGTCAGAGATATCGGCTGTGACGTCAGGGAAGACTCTGCCCCCAACTATATAACTTCTCAGATGAGCCCTGTGAATGATCAGATGAGGCCAGGTGAAAACTAAAAATGTGAGCATTTCAGGAAAAAAGATGATCCCGTTCAATTTCTTAAAGGGAAGGTGTTTGTAGACTAGAGAAGCAGAGAGTGGGCCAAGGTGGTCAGAGTCTAGCAACCAATGAAGAAAGTGGGTTGAAAAACGGGAGTCAGAGTGGGAGGCACTCAGCCACATGGAAGGTCTCTTGGGCCACACATGGCTGACTGGTGGCTGCTGTGTCCAAGCGGCTCACCATAGTGATCTTTCTACTTTTGTGCATGTTTGAAAGTTTTCCATGATAAAAAATTGGTAGCAGTTAGGGCTGAAGAGATGGCTCGGTGGTTAAGAGCACTAACTACTTTTTTGGAGGACTCAGATTCAATCTCCAGCATCCACAAGACAGCTCACAACGGTCTGTAACTCCAGCTCCAGGGAAAATAGTTCTCTCTTCTGGATTTTGAGGACACTACATACCTGAAGTACAAAGACATCCATGCAGGCAAAACACACATATATAAAAAATAAAGATAAATAAGTCTTTTTAAAAATTAGTAGTAGTTTAGTAATAATGGTTTAGTCTTTGTCCTAAAGGCCATTTAAGCAAGAGGAGGGTAGGACCAAGATGGTCTAATTGAAATGCATTAAAATCTTCATTATTACCAAAGTTTTTAAGCATTCAGAAAGACATAAAAATAGTAAAACCAACAACAGGCAATCACCATCCAGCTCGGCAATGACGTGTTTACTGTCTCTATAGCTATCGCTCATACCCTGTAAGCCCATGGGAAAATGGTCAACAGGGACGACGATGTGTACATCGTGCTCAGAGGTAACAGGAGACAGGCTATAAATGTGCTGTGTTGGCTTTACTTTATAACTTTTATTTTAAATTTTTATTTATTCATTATTATTTCTCCTGTCTCTGTCTCTGTCTGTCTGTCTCTCTCTCTCTCTCTGTCTCTCTTTCTCTCTCTCTCACTGTGTGTGTGT
Organism: Tokudaia tokunoshimensis; assembly: GCA_036184795.1. Classification (NCBI taxonomy): domain Eukaryota; kingdom Metazoa; phylum Chordata; class Mammalia; order Rodentia; family Muridae; genus Tokudaia; species Tokudaia tokunoshimensis. The sequence goes on from BTHU01000004.1 coordinate 127,696,868, forward strand.
GTGTGTGTGTGTATGTGTGTGTGTGTGTGTGTGTGTGTGAGCATACATACCATGGCACTGGTGTGGAGGCCACAGGACAACTTTGTGGCATTCTCTCTTTTGACCTTCATGTAAATTATGAGGATCAAACTCATGCCATCAACTGTATGTCATCAGACAGCACAGGCCTTTACCCACTGAACCATCTTGCCAGCCTTTTGTGTGCATGTATGTGGTGTGTGCGTGTGTGTTTCTATGTGTGTGTGTATATGTGTGTGTGTATGTGTGTGTGTATGGGGGGGGGCGGGTGTTTCCTGGCCTCAGACTACATAAAGATGACCTAGAACTTCTTGGTCTTCCTGCCTCCACCTCCCAAGTTCTGG